>JAVJIX010000096.1:362500-820000 GCA_036785185.1 Paratrypauchen microcephalus
TGCATGTAGGCCTCAGCATGTATTATCGTTTTGTCATGACAATCAAACGCTACGTTATAAGCAGAAATGTCCTTCAAATTTTGTCCTGTTGGTGGCGCTAGAGGTTTTGAGCTCCATATAAAAGCATCAAGAAGTACCATGTCATGGGATCTTTAATCTCCTCTTTAAAACAAATGTATTGTACATGTGCTGCTCCAGTAGGACAGCAACTTTAATAAAGCCAGATGCAACTGCAGGGACACTAGGACTGTCCCCCCCCCGCTCTGTCAGTCACAGGACCCCCCCCATCCCGCTCTGTCAGTCACAGGACCCCACCCCCCCGCTCTATGTCAGTCACATGACCCCACCCCCCGCTCTATGTGAGTCACATGACCCACCCCGCTCTATGTCAGTCACATGACCCCACCCCCCGCTCTATGTGAGTCACATGACACCCCCCGCTCTATGTGAGTCACATGACACCCCCCCGCTCTATGTCAGGCACAGGACCCCCCCCCCCGCTCTATGTCAGGCACAGGACCCTATGCTGGGTTTTTTTGCACCTGGACATTACCTGCACCTGCACCTGTTATTATTATTCTTGTATTCTTGTAAATTTGTTAATTTAAAGGGACAGTGTGTAAGATTTTTACCCGTTAATTACTGAAATTGAAGATACCCATTCAAAAATACAGTGTTTTTCAAGCCTTTTCACTTCCATCATGAAATCAAAGTATTCTTTTGGACTTAGATATAGTCACATAAAAGGGGGATCTTCCCCATGCAGAGGCAGCCATTTTGAATACGAGAGCCACAGAAGGACATTTGGGCTCCGCCTTCGCATTCGGCAAGGCTCGTGGTTTTGGGTAAACAACACAAGCATGCTGCCGGATCAGACGCCGTAATGGATCTAACACGTGTTTTGGACTAAATTGTTTTACTGGATTTTATTCGCTGGATCCTTACGGACAAATTGAGAGCAAGTTTATGGTGAAATACTGAGTTTGACCTGTCCAGAGCCTTCAAAGGTAAGCTAAGTAACAAACCTCGTTTTGTGCTTTTCCGTATAAAAGCCCCATGTGCTCGGGGAGTGATTGTTGTGCAGGGAAATGAATTGCATAGTCAAAAAGAGGAGACTGTAAGGTTTCATTTGATGTGTAGAGTGTCGTGGTACATGATCGGGAATGTGTGTTTTCATGCGAAAAAAAAAAAAAAAACAGTGAACGGGACCGCGTTTTATTAATACCGTTGTCGGACGGGTGCGCGCGTGCGGGTACGCAAGCGGGTATGCGAGCTGTCCGCTACGGCGCGTCCGGGTGACCCTCGAGGTTTGCCGTAGCTAAAACAGGAAGTGCCATAGCCACTATCCACCTATGCGCCACGAATCCTACACACTGGACCTTTAAGTTTTCTGCTTATTTTATTTTATTCTATTTTTATTTCGCTCCGATTACCGAAGCAATTCTTAATGTTGTGAACATGTTCAAACATATGGCAATAAAACCTTTCTGATTCTGATTGTCTGACAGAGTCTAACAGGGTCTGACAGGGTCTGACAGAGTCTGACAGGGTCTAACAGGGTCTGACAGGGTCTGACAGACTCTAACAGAGTCTGACAGGGTCTGACAGAGTCTGACAGGGTCTGACAGGGTCTAACAGGGTCTAACAGGGTCTAACAGAGTCTAACAGGGTCTAACAGGGTCTAACAGAGTCTAACAGAGTCTGACAGGGTCTGACAGGGTCTGACAGGGTCTAACAGGGTCTAACAGGGTCTGACAGGGTCTAACAGAGTCTGACAGAGTCTGACAGAGTCTGACAGAGTCTGACAGGGTCTGACAGAGTCTGACAGAGTCTGACAGGGTCTGACAGAGTCTGACAGAGTCTGACAGAGTCTGACAGGGTCTGACAGAGTCTGACAGGGTCTGACAGAGTCTGACAGAGTCTGACAGGGTCTAACAGAGTCTGACAGGGTCTAACAGAGTCTGACAGGGTCTGACAGAGTCTGACAGGGTCTAACAGGGTCTGACAGGGTCTGACAGGGTCTGACAGGGTCTAACAGAGTCTGACAGGGTCTGACAGAGTCTGACAGGGTCTGACAGAGTCTGACAGGGTCTGACAGGGTCTGACAGAGTCTGACAGGGTCTGACAGAGTCTGACAGGGTCTGACAGGGTCTAACAGAGTCTGACAGGGTCTGACAGAGTCTGACAGGGTCTGACAGAGTCTGACAGGGTCTGACAGAGTCTGACAGGGTCTAACAGAGTCTGACAGGGTCTGACAGAGTCTGACAGGGTCTGACAGAGTCTGACAGGGTCTGACAGGGTCTGACAGTCTAACAGAGTCTGACAGGGTCTGACAGGGTCTAACAGGGTCTGTTAGCCAGGCTTCCTATGAAGGGTTCCCGAAATATGAGCTCACTTCGGCTAGATCAAAGACACATCAAAGACAGATCAAAGGTACATACGCAGAAAATTCCTGAAAATTCCTGCAACTTTGAGCTGCTGGTGCCACTAGACGGTTGGGGCTGGGGACCTATAAATTGCTGTGGGTAATGAGGAGACAGGCTGGAATGTGCATGCCAAATTTCACAACTTTTTACCAGACGGTTCTAGGGACTGCCATAGACTTCCTATAGAATAGAAGTATAATAATAATAATCTTGAGACCAGAACATCAAAGGAAAGATCAAAGGGTTACTAGGCAACTTGCCTCGGCAACGGAATACAATTCCTATAGGGTGCCTAGGCACCTTCGGTGCTTGGCCCCCTAATAATAAAAAAATACAAATACTATCAGGACGCAACAACAACAATAATAATAATAATAATAATAATAATAATAATAATAATAATAATAATAATAATAATAATAATAATAATAATAATTATTATTATTATTATTATTATTATTATTATTATTATTATTATTATTATTTCAAAAGACACAAACATGAGAATTTAGTTTACAATATATTTATGAGTCTTTAGTCCTGGTTCAGTTCTGGTTTGGTCCTGGTTTAGTTCTGGTTTAGTCTTGGTTTAGTTCTGGTTTGGTCCTGGTTTGGTCCTCGTTTAGTCCTGCTTTAGTCCTGGTTTAGTTCTGGCTTGGTCCTGGTTTAGTTCTGGTTTAGTCCTGGTTTAATTCTGGTTTAGTCCTGGTTTAGTTCTGGTTTGGTCCCGCTTTAGTCCTGGTTTAGTCTCGCTTTAATCTGGGTTTAGTCTTGGTTTAGTTCTGGTTTAGTCCTGGTTTAGTCCTGGTTTAGTTCTGGTTTAGTCCTGGTTTGGTCCTGGTTTAGTCCTGGTTTAGTCCTGGTTTGGTCCTGGTTTGGTCCTGGTTTAGTCCTGGTTTATTTCTGGTTTAGTTCTGGTTTAGTCCTGGTTAATTCTGCTTTAGTCCTGGTTTGGTCCTGGTTTAGTCCTGATTTAGTCCTGGTTTGGTCCTGGTTTAGTCCTGATTTAGTCCTGATTTAGTCCTGGTTTGGTCCTGGTTTGGTCCTGGTTTAGTCCTGGTTTAGTCCTGATTTAGTCCTGATTAATCCTGGTTTGGTCCTGGTTTGGTCCTGGTTTAGTCCTGATTTAGTCCTGGTTTGGTCCTGGTTTGATCCTCGTTTAGTCCTGGTTTAGTCCTGGTTTAGTCCTGGTTTAGTCCTGGTTTAGTCCTTGTAAATGTCCCTCCGCGCCTCTGATTTTAGACGACCTGAAACAGGACTAAACCAGGACTAAACCAGGACTAAACCAGGACTAAACCAGGACTAAACCAGGACTAAACCAGAACTCCGGTCCCACATCATCCCGGTGTAATGCGGATGTGAACTCTGGACTCACCGTGACCCAGCGCTCCGCGGAGACCGAGGAGCAGCGCGGAGTGAACCCACAGCCGCAGCATGATTCCGGGCACCTGCGCCGCGACCCACCGCTGATCTACGCCAACAATAATCCTCCGGGACCGCGGGAAACACGAACCTTCACACGGGAAACACGAACCTTCAGACGAACTTTCATGTGAAGCGCCCAAACTGTCACAAACACGTAAAGACCTGTGCGTAACGAGCGTGCGTCATTACGTCAGTCTACCTGCGCGACTCACCTGAGACCGTTTCACAATAAAAGCGCAGGAATCTGTTGCCTCAATTATGTACTTTATTTTGGATATTAGTAAGTAGCCTATATATATATATTTTTTTTTCAAAGTTGCAATTTTTTTTTAACCATTTTTTATTATTTTAATGTTTTTATTTTTTGTAAGTTACAATTTCTTACAGTGTTTTTATTATTATTATTATTATTATTATTAATTTATTTTATTTTTATCTATTTATTTATTTATTTGAAAGTTGACCGTTTTGACCGTGTTTTTATTTTTTTATTTTTAACGTTGCCGTTTTTTACCTTTTTAAATTTATTATTTATTTATTTTTTTAATTTAATTTTATTAATTTTTAAAAATTGCCCTTTTTGACCGTGTTTTATTTATGTATTTATTTACCATGTTGTTATTTATTCATTTATTATTATTATTATTATTTTTTATGTTGTTATTTATTCATTTATTATTATTATTTTTTTTTTTTAAGTTGTCTTTTTTGACCGTGTTTTTAAGGTGTTTTTCGCCCTTTCAGTTCGTCATACACGTGGTTTTTGGGCGCCACCTGCTGTTCACTTTACGGCACAGCAGAAAAACGTGTTCGTCACGCAAACATTTTAATAATAATAATAATACATTTTATTTATATAGCGCTTTTCAAGACACTCAAAGACGCTTCACAAATCATAAAAGAATAAAATATCACAGAATTTACAACATAAAATCAAACATTTAAAATATCACAGAATTTACAACATAAAATCAAACATTTAAAATATCACAAAATTTACAATATAAAATCAAACATTAAAAGCCATTTTAAACAGGTGGGTTTTGAGTTCTTTTTTGAAGGTGGGGAGGTCAGTCACGGAGGGGTTTGGGCAGTGAGTTCCAGAGGGTGGGGGCAGCGATGGAGAAGGCTCTGTCCCCCCAGGTTGGGAGCTTGGTCCTACAGGGCAGGGACAGGAGGTTGGAGCTGGAGGAGCGGAGGGAGCGAGATGGAGTGTGGTGGTGGAGCAGGTCTGTGAGGTAAGGAGGGGCCAGGTTGTGAAGTGCTTTGAAAGTGATGAGAAGAATTTTGAAGTGGATGCGCTGAGGGACGGGGAGCCAGTGGAGCTTGTGGAGGACAGGGGTGATGTGTTCACGTGAGCGGGTGTGGGCGAGGAGCCGGGCAGCGGAGTTCTGAATGTACTGTAGTCTGTTGAGGGTTTTGGATGGTGTACTGTAGAGGATGCTATTGCAGTAGTCGATTCTGGATGTGATAAATGCGTGTATGAGAGTTTCAGCGGCAGAGAAGGTGAGTGATGGGCGGAGACGGGCTATGTTTTTGAGGTGAAAGAATGCAGTCCGGGTTATGAATTTGACGTGGGGTTCAAATGAAAGAGTGGGGTCGAGGAGCACACCGAGGTTACGGATGAGTGGGGATGGAGAGAGTGTGGTGTTGTCGAAGTGCAGGGTGAAGTGTTGTGAGGATTTGGTGAAGTTGTGTGGACCGATGATGATAAAGTCTGTTTTGTCGCTGTTTAGTTTAAGGAAGTTGTGGTTCATCCAGTTTTTGATGTCTGTTAGGCAGTGGGTGAGAGTGGAGTGGATGCTGGGGTTGATGGATGTTGTGGAGATGTAAAGTTGGATGTCGTCAGCGTAGCAGTGAAAGTGGAGACCGTGACGACGAATGATGTTGCCGAGGGGAAGGATGTAGAGAATGAAGAGGAGAGGACCAAGCACCGAACCTTGGGGGACTCCTTGCTGCAGGGGGGCTATGGAGGAGGAGCAATGGTTTATGTGTATGAACTGTTGCCGGTTTGTGAGGTAGGACTGGAGCCAGAAGAGAATGGAGCCGGTGATGTTGAGTGAGTTTTTGAGGCGGGACAGGAGGATGGAGTGGCTGATTGTGTCGAAGGCTGCAGTGAGGTCCAAGAGGATGAGGATGGAGAGGTGGCCGGAGTCGGAGGAGAGGAGGAGGTCGTTTGTGATTTTGAGCAGAGCTGTTTCGGTGCTATGTTTAGGACGGAAGCCGGACTGGAAGGGTTCGTAGAGACTGTTGGAAGTGAGGTGGGTTTGGAGTTGGGCGGCGACGACACGTTCCAGAATTTTAGACAGAAAGGGGAGGTTGGATATGGGACGGAAATTTGCACAGTTGTCAGGGTCAAGGTTGGGTTTTTTGAGGATGGGGGTGATAGCAGCCAACTTGAGAGACTGTGGGACAGAACCGGAGGAGAGGGAGGAATTTATGATTTGGGTGATCAGTGGAGAGAGTGCAGGAAGACAGGCTTTGATGAAAGGAGAGGGAATGGGATCCAGGGAGCATGTGGAAGTTTTAATGCCGGAAAAAAGTTTTATCAGGTGAGCAGGGGAAATGAGTGTGAAGTGAGAGAGCAGTTGATGGGGTGGAGGAGGATCAGGTGGTGCAGTGTGGGAGGAGGAGAGGTCTATTGAACTGTAAATGGAATCTATTTTAGACTGAAAGAAGGATTGAAATTGGTTGCATTTGTGAGTGGTGAAGGAAGATGAGGTGTTGTTGTTGGGCTTTAGGAGTGTGTTTATTGTGGAAAAGAGAGCTTTGGGGTTATTGGAGCCGGAATGGATGAGGTTGGAGTAATAGTTGGACCGGGCGGAGTTTAGTGCGTCTTTGTATTGCTGTGTGTAGTCTATGTAGAATTGGTGATGGACAGTTAAACCAGATTTCTTGTACAGTCTCTCAAGCTGGCGCTTACGGGACTTCATTTGATGGAGCTCAGGGGTGTACCAGGGGGCAGTATGGGTGAAGGAGACGGTTTTAGTTTTGGTGGGGGCCAGTTTGTCAAGACAGGAGGAGAGGGTGTTGTTGTAGTGAGTGACAAGTTCGGAAGGGTTTTCAGACAGAGGTGGAGGGGAGGTAGCCAGTTTGGAGGAGAGAAGAACAGAAAGAGCAGGAGTGTCAATGGATTTTAGATTTCTGAAAGTTATTGTACGTTTTGCTTTATGGGCTGTGAGGGGGATATGTGTGTTGAAGGTTATGGCAAGGTGGTCAGATAAGCAGAGGTTATGGCTGGAGAGATTGTTTATTGTGGGACCGGTGGAGCAAACCAGATCAAGAATGTGACCGCGAGTGTGAGTGGGGAAATTGACATGTTGAGTGATGGTGAAGCATTGAAGAAGGTCCATGAATTCAGCAGCGGGTTTGGAGTTGACATTGTCAATGTGGAAATTAAAGTCACCAAGCAGAAGGATGGAGGATGATATGGCATTTAACTGAGTCAAAAAGTCTGTGAGGTCTGGAAGGAATGAGGGATTGGGCTTCGAGGGGCGGTAAATAACAGCAGTTATTAGTGGAGATGGACCGGACAGTTTGAAAGCAGAATATTCAAATGAGTGAAAGTTTGAAAGAGAGAGAGGGGTTAATTTAATGTCTTTTTTGAAAATAACTGCTGTGCCGCCGCCGCGCCCTTCAGAACGGGGGTTCTCAATGAAAGAGAATCCGGGAGGTGTGGTCTGATTGAGGGAGAAGTAGTCCATAGGTTTGTGCCAGGTTTCAGTCAAACAGAGAAAATCCAGTTTATTGTCTGTGATGTGCTCATTTAAGATGAGTCCCTTGTTGCTGAGGGAGCGGGTGTTGAGGAGGGAGAAGTTCAGGTGAGTTGGCGGTGTGTTGTTGTGGTGCGCGTGGAACAGGGCGGAGGGTGGACCGACTCACGTGTAGATTGTTGTGATGACGTAATGCGGAAGTATCGGAGCGGTGGGATCAGATGGATGGGATGGCGTTTTCAGATGAGCTGTGGTAGGAAAAAGTACGTCCAGATCCCCCGATGTGGAGGACGGGAACTGCGGAGGAGTCCAAGCTGTTGGAGAGAAGCGGCGCAGTCCGGGAGGCAGCAGTTGTTAAGCCGGTGTTCTGTCGAAACGTCCTTCCTCTGAGAAACGTCCTACCCTCTCAGAAAATCCTGCCGTGTGCTTCCGATGTCATTTTTTTGGTTTTAATGTTTGTTTCTATGCAGTTAGGACATTCTGATAGGTGAAATTACACCATCAGAACACGGCTTCCACATTAGTAAGTGCAGGTATGAAGTTCTGGTAAAATTACCCCCGTTACGAGCGGTGCTGCCAAGCCGTGCGCATGCGCAGAAGATTACGTAACTTCTTGAGAGTTCGTACTACGTCACTCCTTCAGAGATATATAGTACGGAGTGACGTAATGTTCTGCGCATGCGCAATACGAACTCTCAAGGATTACATAATGTTCGGCAGGATCTCTCGACTGGTAGGATGTTTCGTTAGAACACCGGAACTTGAATTATCCTGTTGCAAAAGGAGAAATAAAGTTTGTCAACTGGACAAAAGTTTATTTGGTCAAATACATTTCGCAACTCATCCAAGCTGCTTCTTCAGTTCTGTTGCTTCTGTAGCATCCTGTTACTGTTTCGTTCTATTCCGTTGTTTCATCCATTCTGAAGATGGAAAAAAAGCTTTTACTCTTCAAAGAGCCGAAGGTGGAAGCATTCATCAGTGCAGTGTTCCGCTGTGTAATGCGGGCGGGAGATTTAATGGAATGTTACATTTTCACAGTTTCCCCAAGGATTCAGATTTGCGTGCCCAGTGACTTACTAGAATAAGGAGGCAAGACTTCACCGTCAAGCCCAACTCCACTGTCTGCACTCGGCACTTTTACGTCTGCGCACCTTAAAGGGACAGTGTGTAAGATTTTTACCCGTTAATTACTGAAATTGAAGATACCCATTCAAAAATACATTGTTTTCCAAGCCTTTTCACTTCCATCATGAAATCAAAGTATTCTTTTGGACTTAGATATAGTCACATAAAAGGGGGATCTTCCCCATGCAGAGGCAGCCATTTTGAGTACGAGAGCCGCAGAAGGACATTTGGGCTCCGCCTTCACCTTCGGCAAGGCTCGTGGTTTTGGGTAAACAACACAAGCATGCTGCCGGATCAGACGTCGTAATGGATCTAACACGTGTTTTGGACTAAATTGTTTTACTGGATTTTATTCGCTGGATCCTTACGGACAAATTGAGAGCAAGTTTATGGTGAAATACAGAGTTTGACCTGTGCAAAGCATTCTAAGGTAAGCTAACCTCTTTTTGTGTTTTTCCGTATAAAAGCCCCATGTGCTCAGGGAGTGATTGTTGTGCAGGGAAATGAAGAGAGCGGTTTCATCTTTATTCCACTGGAATCATTTTTTGATAAAGACCCCGCGACCCTGAGTCTGCGAACGCCATCCTCTGCCTCTCCAGACCACATCAGCTATGGATGAGGCCGCATCTGCTAAGGCGCCTGTCAATGAGTTGATGGCAGTAGACGAGCTCCGATCCCTGTGACTGAAGACTACAAGTAGCCTATGTGATGAGTCCTTCTGTCTTGGTGGATCGCAGTAAATATGACAATACGTATGTGCAAAGAGCTCGAGTAGCACAGACTGCAGCTGGAGTCACAGCTCCTGGCACAGGGATTTGGACTGCAGTGGTTCACCTCTTCACCAGAGGACATTAGGTACTACACTAGGTAAGAAATGGCCACTTGGATGATTTGACTCTCACGCAACATACATCTTTGTTGTGCTAATTTGAGTGAAACCTGGCACATTTAAGATTTGCAAATGTTAAAGGTCCCATGGCATGAAATTTTCAATTTCTGAGGTTTTTGAACGTTAATGTGAGCTCCCCTACGCTGTTTAGCCCCCCCCCCCCATGGCTAAAAGCTGCGAAATGTGTAAACTGAGCAATTGCGATCCTTTTCTGCGTTTGAAAAAAAGGCAGCCCAAACGGGCGATTCTGAACAAGGGAAGTTTCTGACGTCACACTCAAGGAAAAATGTAAATGCAGTTCCACCGCCCGTCTGTGTTTCTACCCACACTCTCTGGAACTCACGCCCAGAGAATTTGGACCGCGAACGAGCTACGCAATGCAAGATGCATTTTTTTATTTGCCTGGAGCCACGTGAGAGTGTTTCCAGGCTCGGATGTCCTTTATCCGAGCCTCCGAACCTCTGAAACAGCAGTGGTTTAATTTTATTTTCTGCGGAAATGTGTTTATTTTTCAATGGAACGCTTCTCATATCTTCCTCCGGGCAAAAACACAAAAGTGGAGCGGAGAGTTTGGCCACACCCCCACCCACTGCACTGGCCTATCTCTGTCCTCCTCATTTGCATTCAAGCAACAACACCCAGAATAAAGTGTTTGAGAGAGATATTTATGACTCTGACTGTGTTCATGGGTCTTTCTCATGCACTGAGTGTTGATTTTGAAGAAGGATTCATTTACAGTATTAGGGAACCATTAAGGCGCCATATAAAAGCATCAAGAAGTACCATGTCATGGGATCTTTAAGTGCTATTTGCAAATGTTATTGCTATTGTGCTGTTTGACCTGTATCCTGTGAGTACCAGCTTCTACTGTCTGTGGATTATTGGTTGTGGAGTATGGTGCACAGTTACACACTAAATGGTAACAAAAAGGGAAAAAAGAAAATATCTGGAGGTATCCGTTTTTTGGCTATTAAACTTCAAATCATTACACGCCATATTCAGTATATTATTTAAAGTTAAATACTGTATTACAATAATATTACTATAGACTACATCCATCCATTTTCTTCCGTGGGGGTCACTGCCGATAGACTACAATTATCAATTGACGTGAATTATCAATTGATTTGATAAAGTAAACATTTCACAAGACCGACACAATCAGTCTGTGAATAGTGTTTTAACATCCAAATAAAGACCCAACAGGATATCGGCTTAACCGATATCTGTTCCAGCAAATTTTTCAGTATTGATGCCAATATTCAATACCAGTATTGATTATGATGTAAAAATACAAAACAAAATACTCAATAAATTATTTGGATTATTTAACTTTGTAGATGTGGTATGTGCTACTTCCAGGAAAGTGTGGAGCACTCACATGAAACAGAAATTTACAATAAACAATATAAACATTTGAACTTTGAAAAAACTGGCTCCTCTGCGCAGAAGAGGAAGAAGAAGAAGAAGAAGTGACTTTATTGATCTCACACAGGAGAAATTCTTCTCTGCATTTAACCCATCCTGTTATCAGGAGCAGTGAGCAGCACATTACTGCACCCGGGGACCATCTCCATGATCTTCTTGCTTCGGTTTGGTCAGGACCTCAGCTGGAGGATTTTACCTATGGTGCATGTTTTGGGTTGGTGGGGGAAACCGGAGTGCCCGGAGGAAACCCACCCAGACACGGGGAGAACATGCAAACTCCACACAGAAAGGCCCAGGCGACCCGGGGATCAAACCCAGAACCTTCTTGCTGTGAAGCATGAGCCACTCAAACGCTGTGCCGCCAAGACAAGCGAGTAGTAATTTGTAAACTATACAGCAGAATGTTCTTCTCTCCCATATATATACTGGTGAGTATACTGGTGTGTAATACAGATGTTGCAGACTGGACAGAAAGGCCTGGTGTGGACCTTCATGTGTAAACAGAGATGGTCTTTCCTGGAGCAGTCCTTGTCACAAACAGTGTTCCATGAACCAATTTGGAGTACCAGAATTTCATCAAAATATCATTGGTCATAAAAGTCATAAAAGCTGACAACCCTGTAGTTTGGAACTGTGGAATAGTGATCTCCTAGTGATGCTTCAATCGGCTATGCATTAAAATAGCCTATGAAATAGCCTATTACTATGTAGATGTAAGAAGCAGAATATGTCAGTTCAGTAGAACTGAAGAATGTTTTTACAGTGGTAGAAAGTATGAAAGTAAAATAACTGTACTTAAGTACATTTTTTAGCTATCTGTATCTTCTACTCATATATTTTGCATGTGGAAATTTTACATGAGTAATTTTATGCTCTCATGTATCTGTACTTTCACTTAAGTGGATTTTTGCATCTGAATGTTTTACTTTTACTTGAATAACTTTTTGCTTGTGTATCTGGACTTTCACTTAACATGTAGTACTTCTTCCTTTCTAATGTTCCTCCTTCATGGGCTGACAGAGCTGGTCCTGCTGATGGCCATCAGAGCAACAACTCATCTCACTGTAAAACACCAGTAAATACATATATTATGGATATACAACTGTTCACCATCTGTAGTTAAGGATTTCTCAGACATGTTTGAATGAAACCAAACACAATTTCAGGTATGTTTTTGATGAGGCAACAACATTAGATCATGGCTCAAAGCTCACAAGAGTCCATTTTGCGTAATATAGGGAGGGCCTTTAAGTTTTGGCAGCAGTATCTGCACTTGTAATTGAGTTCAGCCATGTAACTGTACTTTTACTAGAGTACACATTTGTAGTACTCTTTTCCAGTGTTTTGTACCTTCTGCCTTTCAGATAGTTTCATGTGGAGTTGTCAGTCAGTAGAGAAAGCCGTCATGAAGTAGTGGTGGATAATAATGACCAGAATGAGGTTGATGTGAGTTCTGGTTACTAAACTGCTGCTGCTGCTGCTGCAAAAAAAAAAAAAAATTATATATATATATATATTTATATATATAAATGATGATGATGTTGCCTGGATTGTTCCACAGTATGGCATTATACTTATTTAACTCTAAGAAGACAGCAGGTGACACCACAGGGCCAAGTTACATATCAGATCTATGGAAAGGCGAGAATGCAGGTTTTTAGGTAAAAAAAAAAATAAAAAAAAAATCCCATGTTATCGAGTAAATGTAAGATGGATATGTTTAATGCCATACTGGAACATTCCAGACAAACAATAACATCTCCATGGAGACAAGCAGGTGGCAGACCCTCCACCAGACAGTGGAGTCCTTCATCCACCACTGTGACCATAGAACACTCGTGTGAGTCTTGTCTGACCTCTACAGGACAGGAGAGGTAAGGCAGGAGGATTTATTCACCTCAGCTGTGAGCCGTGGAATATAAAATACATTGTTGTTAATTGCCAAAAGGAGATTAATAAAATAAATAGTTCACAGATAGGACATAATCTTTGGAAATTGTAGAATTGTTCACTGCAAACCAAATGGAAGCGGAATTGATAAAAACACACGAAAATCTTCTGAATGGAAAAGTACGTTTACATACAGGATCTGTGTACCCTATTTGCACTTATATACTTGATGACAGCTCACACTGCGCCCCCGCACATGACCCGTTTTGTAAACGTTAATGTGCAGTTCTGTGAGTAAAGCTAAACTGTGGGGTTACGCACACACCTGTTCTCCTGCGGCATCGGGAGCGCACGGTCTACCGTCATGTTCATGTTGAACACACGCGTGCACTCACTTTATCTGCACTATTAACATGATCCTGTCTGCTGACTTCCGGTGGGTAGGAGTAAGCGTGTTTACAAGTGTCTAATGCAGGGCTCTCAAGTTCTGAGCGGGGTCGTGTGTGAGACTGCGAGTGAACCATTTTTCCCGAGGAGCGGGGGGGTTGAATTTGTCTAAAGAGCAAACTTAAACTACAAAGCAAGTTATTACCTGATGGTTCTCAGTTTGTTTTATCATCACTGTCAGTCGCTGTGTGCGCTTAGCAGCTGAAACTAGTCTGCCCAACAACAGAACAATCTATTTTCTGATTGGCTGAAACTGAGATTTTTTTTCCGGGGAGCGGGGTGGGGAGGAGGGGGGAGTTTTTTTTCCTGAAAACGCGCGGTGCCTGCATAAACTGAGCCACACAGACCGATTTTCTGGGCACAAAAAAAAAAAATCAGCGTGAGAAATGCCACGTGTGAGCGTGTGAACACGTCGAATTGCGTGTGTCACACTCTCAATGCGTGAGACTTGAGAGCCCTGGTCTAATGACACTTAGCTTGCTCTAGTGATGCCAAATGAAGCGCCATAAACCAACTGAGGCTTTCAGGCAATTGTACCGGTACAGGAGCCAATGCCTCGCCAAATGATTCAAATATGTTCAACTACACCATCTTGTGGACAAAAAAATGTAACACATGTAAAAAGAGAAACCAAATGGAATCATGTTTCATTTAAAACATCACACTCAGTGGTTGCATTTATCAAATAAAAAAGATCCTCAATTCTCTAATCTTCTGCATCAAGTTTTTATTTTAAGCATTATCCACATCAAACACACAAACACCTCAGAGAGAGACAGACAACACGACTATAAACTGTCCCAGTGCCTCTCTTGCTTCTTCTGATCCACTCCACTTCAGCAGTGGCCTGATCCATGCAATTTGCTTAAATAACAAAAATATATTTTTTGAGCTGAAAGAATGTTGAACTGACTGTACATCATATTCAGTGAAAAAATAATAATACAAGAATATACGTAGGTTACACAGCCATATTCTGGTAGTAAAACCAAAATGCTCTATAAATAAAAAAGCTTCTTTTAGCATGTGAAAGTTAGAATAAAGTGAAAGTGAATTTAAAAAAGCAGTAGTCTATGAAGTGTGAGTGTGCACGTAACAGTAAATGAACCAATGACGTCATCTTCACGAAAGCGAAGCCTCACATTCACAGGTCACGTTTTAGCAAACTGAAGCGTCAAGTACCTTCTTATTAAAAATTTCGTCCTATAGATAATTATGTGATAAAGTTGATGATATTCATTTTCCATTGATTACTTAAACATATATAGATTTCCCAATCTTCTGTACTGCATTATGTCATCACGACGAAGCCTATAGTTGTCTTTATCATGTAATTAAGATACGGTATAACAATTCTTAAGGTCCTGTTGTGATATATTTATAACATTTTACTGACATTGGAGAAGTGTCATGAATTGTTGTAGGCTATAGAATTTTACTGTGTGCTCTAACATGACTCAATAAGCAGACCAATATTCAATACAGCAGTAAATGGAGCCTAAACACTCACGTCACTCACTGGAATGTTCAGCAGCGCAATTAGAAGTTACTACAATAACTTTTACTCATTTGATCACTACATACTATGTGGGAGAGTAGAGTAAGCCTACTCAAAACAACACTTGCATGCGGAAAATGATCACGAGAGGAGCAAACTATAAATGAAACGGCCTCTTTTAACAGTATTCAACATGATTCAACTTGCTTGCTCAGTACAGTGGTCCCTTGTTTATCGCGGGGGTTACATTGTAAAAATAACCCGCGATAGGCGAAATCCGTGAAGTAGTCAGCTTTATATTGCGTGTATAAATATGTGTGTATTTCACAGTTCCTCTGACCAAGGTGCCTGGCGCCGTGCCTGGTTTACACCAGACCATATCGGAACGAACAAAAGCAGCCTGGGATTTCCCAGGTTACCTGGCGCCGCTGCACTGTTGCGGGAATCCGGCTGGATGCATGAGGGGCGCAGAGACATGAGTTACTGGCAGGGCTGGACTGGGACAAAAAAACGGCCCTGGTATTTTTGGCTCAGAACGGCCCCTCATAATTAGCGGAGCACAACAGACTAATTTATGTTTGTGTTCCCCAAAGTAATGTATTTGACTATTGTTACGTCTTGGCTGAGGGGAAACACTACACTACTTCTTCACTACAGGGTTTGTAGCATCTTTCTTTGGGTGGTGATTTAAAAATTCTTACATTCTATCAGGCTCTGGGCGGGAAAAGTCGTCTACTCTCTCTTCTCTCCAACAGCCTGGCTCGACCAGACAGGAAGAGGGACAGATTATTACACTTTATTAAGTGATAAATAGAAAACCAAAAATAAAAATATTGGGAACTACCTGGAAAAACTGTGGAACTATCTAAACCATCAAAACATTTAGTATCTTTAGGTTACATTTTTACTTTTGATAATGATCAGATAAATCTCATACTAAGGCAGCACGAGGCAAGGTGTCTGAGCGGAAGTAACGATGCTCTTAAATCGGCCTATTCAATGTATGATGTGTGTGGAATTTATTGTTTATCAAAAAAAGTCTGACCAATATGGATGTCACCAGTGGAGTCAGTGTGGAAACATTTACATGATTAAAAGGTTTCTTAACCTAAAGTGTATTCTTAGACTTAGACAAACTTTATTAATCCACAAGGGAAATTGTTTTGGGTACAGTCGCTCACTCATCAAATATAATATATGATATAAAACAGAGGGTAAAAGAACAAAAAGAAAAATAGATGGAAAAGCACCAAAGAGCAATAGACCTGTGTCAGATGAGACACAATTATATACATAAGATAATGATAATAAATATATATGTAAAATCAGATTTAAATAGAAAAGTAGTAGTCAAATATAAAATACAGTATCAAATATGATGTTCAGTACCAGCTGTATACAGTTGTAGGGAGTATTATCTATTCAATCAACATGGTTTGTTGTTTACGCTCGATGTAAATATAATCAAGCAAATAGAGCACTGTAGATTTCCATCTAAACCTTTTTTTTTTTTTTTTTTAGCTGTCCACTAGCTCGTTAACTACGTCTCCAATCCATTTACTGTGTGCTGAAGTGGGCTAATATCATGAGGGAAACAATCAATGATTCAATGATTTAGGGCGACCTTGTTGTAACCATGAACATGGATTCTTGTTAATATGAATTATGTTCTTAGTAGAGGCAAATAATCATTAGAGCTTTTACAACATAGTCCGGGCTAGTACCCCACTGCAGATATTTTGAGCACTCAAACTTTAGCGCTAGCTGACCGGCTACTGCATCACAACCACTTGCTACCGCAGGATAGCAACATTTTAGGGTGTTCTTAATGTACAGGAAGACTCCCCCACCATTGCCCCTCTCTCTGTCTTTTCTAAAGACTTGATATCCCGGCATATTTATTAAGCCTTCTGCAGATGTTTGTTTTAACCAAGATTCAGACATACCAAAACAGTCGATATTAGATTCGCATAAGAGATGTTCAACCTGTTCACGTTTGTTACATATACTTGTAACATTTAGATGTCCACATAATAATCCCTTTGGCTTGGCACTGGGGTCCCAGATCATTTTGGACTGGTTGAGTGTTTGAAAAAACTTGAACATGCGGTGTTTTTTAAAAACTGGGTTTCTGGGGTTTACCGTCGGCACGACCCCGCCTGGTGCCGCTGGTCTGTTGTCAGCCGCTGATGCAGAGGCTATAGCGCGCAGCTTTCCCACGGACTCCCGACGGAAGCTACTATCTGATGCGCCACCGGCCGTTCCCCGTGCAGCTCACCGACAGACCGCCCCGGTACCGCGCCATCCACAACATCGCCGTCGACAGCTCAGTCGCGTTTGGCGACGGGCACAGAGTAAGCAGAGGAACACGGAGGAGTACCTAAAGAGCATACCTGTAAGGTAGGAGTGACGCGTGTCTCCTCCGCGAGTGGGTGAGCCTCTCCCGGCGTTTTGAAGTGGTGTGGGCCCGGGCACGGGTGGATGTCCCCGGATAACATCAAACATATGGCGATAATAAGTCCTGTTGACAGTGCTGTTGATTGTGTTGCTGTTTTATTCCTCTTGTGCATTGTGTTATATAAAGATGGATAGATGAAAGTCACGGCCAGTGTGTAGGATCCATAGCCGGTGCAGTCCGCTAATTCTCCGCACCTCCTTTCTTGCGCATTTCCTTGTTTCCCCGCTCATTCGCTCAACAGTTATGATTATGAAACTGGCGGGGCTCAGCGCAGAGAAAGGGGTGGGACCGCTCTCTATATCCTGATTGGTTTAGTCCACTGTCTATATTGAAGATGGACCAATGGGCCGCCTCCTTTAGATTGTGAGCCGGTGACCGGGCTCTAAGTTAAAAAAATAAATAAAAAAAAACAGCACCGGTACCGGCCCCCGAGGACTGTCGGCCCACCGGGAAAATGCCCGGTATGCCCGATGGCCAGTCCAGGCCTGGTTACTGGCTCCGTAGGAAACGGCTCTTTTTGGGTCTGTTGAAACCAGTTCTGGTGTGGCTCGGACTGCTTCTCATTCAAACACAGAACAAAAAGGGAATTTAAAGGTCCCATGGCATGAAATTTTCACTTTCTGAGGTTTTTGAATGTTAATGTGAGCTCCCCTACCCTGTTTAGCCCCCCCCCCATGGCTAAAAGTTGCGAAATGTGTAAACTGAGCATTTGTGATCCTTTTCTGCATTTGAAAAAAAGGCAGCCCAAACGGGCGATTCTGAACAAGGGAAGTTTCTGACGTCACACTTAAGGAAAAATGTAAATGCAGTTCCACCGCCCGTCTGTGTTTCTACCCACACTCTCTGGAACTCACGCCCAGAGAATTTGGACCGCGAACGAACTACGCAATGCGAGATGCGTTTTTTATTTGCCTGGAGGCATGTGAGAGTGTTTCCAGGCACGGATGTCCTTTAATCAAGCCTCCGAACCTCTGAAACAGCAGTGGTTTAATTTTATTTTCTGTGGAAATGTGTTTATTTTTCAATGGAACGCTTCTCACATCAAAGCCAGGGGGATCCCACAGATGGATGAAACAGTTCATCTGTGGGCAACATCAGAAGGAAAACATAGATGAACTGTATCAGATTTTTTTTTTTTTTAACTTTTTTTATTTGATGTGTCTTTTGCAGAAGCTTCCTCTTATTGATGAGCTGCTCCTGTTCCTCATGCACCTGTCAGTGGGATTTCCTCCTGAAGATCTTGCTGTCAGGTTTGGCCTTGATGCTCCAACAGTGATCAGGGTTATTAGTGCCTGGAGCCACTTCCTGTCCCAGCTGCTGGGGGGCACATGTCTGTGGTTGCCGGGTGAACTTGTGAAGGCTCTACTTCCCCCTGAATTTGAGACCTTCTCTGACACTCAGGTGGTGCTGGACTGTGTAGAGATCTGCTGTCAAAGGCCTTCAGCTGCACTGAGCAGTGCTCCACATACAAGGCCCAGGTGGGCATGGCCCCTCATGGAGCAGTAACATTTGTCTCCCCCCTTTTTGCCGGGACCTTGACTGACTGTGAGGCGTTCAAACAGTCGAGCATCACCAGTGTGCTTCAGCCCCACATGGTTGTTATGGTAGTCAGGGGTTTGCTGATAGAGAACGTGTCACCCTGCAAAGTGCACTGGCCTGCTTACCTCCCAGAACACACCCACAGCCAGAGCAGACAAAGTGTGGCACACACCCAGGCTATGGTCCGGCTTAGGGTCCATGTGGAGCGGCCCCTCAGGAGAGTCACAGACTACAAGCTATTTGACAGGACCGCCCCTGCCCCTGTATGTGGGAGCATCCAGGAGCTGTTTCATGTGGCCTCTTATCTGCTCAACTACCAGAGGACTCCTCTGGTGCACCCATGACCCACCAGTGTTAAGTAGCAGCTAAAGTACACGTTATGAAGCTTTATGACGTGAAGCGTGGGTGGTTTGTTGAGTCTGGTTACTCAGTAAAATGATGGATGTTCCTTTATGACAGGTGCTGTTGTACAGTCGTGCTAACTATTTATTTATTTTTAATAAATATAATGTTTATACATATAAAATATTATAAATGTGTGGCGGATGCTCCAGGATTTGGTAAAACTGCCTCCTTGTTCATGTAATCCAATAAAGAAGGGGATTCTGGATGTATTTTACAATTAAATACAGAAGCAAGTCACATTCAATACACATCAACTTTAAAAGCAATGAAAATGAGCCCTCTGACACTAAATCTGTCAAAGAAATAAATTAACTCAACTGTATGTACTGCTCCACTGCGACTATTTTACATTTTTCTTTCTAATATTTTTCATTAGTTTTCACCCGAGCCATTACCAGTTTCGGGTTTTTGTTTCAACTGTTTTCCCATGACCCCCAAAACCCAAGCCTCGGATGGAAATTTGTGAGTAAAAAGAATACAGCAATACAACATTATAGGGTTTTATGAATTGCTGTCCAGAATCTCCAAAAATGACATTTGAGTGGCTAAATAGAACAAGACTGCTACATTAAAATGATGAAATATTAATAAACAGTAAAAGTAACCATAATTGAGTAGTATTACGATACAACGTATTAACGATACAAAATGTTGCATAACAGCATTGTTTATTCAAAGACTGTTTATGACCAGCATAAGCATTAACACGATTCATAGAAAAGTTTTAGTACCATGTCCAGACCTGAGCTCACTCCTTCACTTTGACTATACGCACTGAGGTCTGCGTATTTTAACATATCCATTCATTTTCTAGCTAAAAGCATAATACGGCAGCATACACTTATGACTGACACCCTGAGCCAACTCCATCTCAGACGATCTTTAAGTTCTTCATGGAATTCTCCAGAGTCTAGAGGAAGAAATAGAGGATTAGAACAAGTATGTATGTGTTAGTGTTGTCACCATACTCAAATTTCAATATTAAGGAATAGATAAATCGTAGTACGTTCTTGTATATTCCCATGTGGCCTTATATCTGTGTAAACCCCCAGTCGTCCAGCTAGGCTCCATAGTCCAGTGTGTACTAGACTGTGGTCTTGTTGTGGCCTAATTATTGTATTAAAAGTACAGTGGTACCTCACCTTACGAAATTAATTCGTTCCAGAAGTGGTTTCATAACATGAAAAATTCGTAAGTTGAGTAGCTATTTCAATGGAAAAAGCCTGATTCGTTCCAAGGCCCCGATCCAATTTATTTTTTTTATAGTGTAACTTTTTTTATAGTGTAACAATGTGTTCTGCGTGTTTCTCACATTTGTCTCTTGTTTAAACACTCAAACTTTCATAGATTTTCAATAAAATGTATTAACAGTGAAGTGTGGGGGGGGAGGGGGAGGGGGGAGAAAACTGCGCTCTGACACGCTCTGACACGTCTAGTCCAGGACTAAACCAGGACTAAACCAGGACTAAACCAGGACTAAACCAGGACTAAACCAGGACTAGACCAGGTGGATTAAAGCAGCGAGGAGGGGACTGCACGCAGTCTGAGCGCATGAAGGAGACCCATGCAAGAGCCGTGGGCTCCTCCTGGTTTAGTTCAGGTTTAGTCCTGGTTTAGTCCAGACCACCGCGGCTCCTCTAGACCTCCTCTAGACCTGGTCAGGTCTAGAGGAGGTCTAGACCACCTCTTGCATGGGTCTCGTTCATGCGTTCATGTGCTCAGACTGCGTGCAGTCCCCTCCTCGCTGCTTTAATCCACCTGGTCTAGTCCTGGTTTAGTCCTGGACTAGACGTGTCAGAGCGTGTCAGAGCGTGTCAGAGCGCAGTTTTCTCCCCCCCCCCCACTTCACTGTTAATACATTTTATTGAAAATCTATGAAAGCTTGAGTGTTTAAACAAGAGACAAATGTGAGAAACACGCAGAACACATTGTTAGACTATAAAAAAAAGTTTAGTCCTGGTCCAGTCCAGGTTTAGACCTTGGTCTAGACCTGCTGTCAGCTCCGCGCCGGGTCATGTGCGCTATCACACACGTGTCAGAGCGCAGTCTTCTCCCCCCTTCCCCTTCATGACAACACTATGAACACTACATTAAACATTTTATAGCAGGCCCGAATGTACAGTAGTTAGAGTAGCCATTTGGTTTTATTTTGTCTAACAGGGGCATTCAACTCAGATACGTACGTTGCTTGATAGGCTGGTATGTGAGTAATTCAGGGACATACCTTGACGTCCCAGATGGCCATGCCCCCGTCCATGCCCGTGGTACAGAACCTGGTACACTGGGCTCTCCCTCCATCCAGCACCGAGATTTGACTGGAATATACACAAATAAAGTTAAAGATTGTGAAATAATTAAAGGGATATGCCACCCCCAGGTCAAATTTGGGCATCTCCCCACAGTCCAGAGACTAAAATAAGTGGTGGAAAGCGTTTTCCTGCTCACCCAGCCATTGTCCGAGTCTGTCGCCACTGACCGCCGCGGTATCTGGTGCTCTTCCGCCTTAGAATGGAGTCTAACGTAGCCAGAGAAATATTTCGGCCAAAAGGAATTAATTTGCTCGATGCGTTTCCCAATTACTTTCTGTGTAGTGCGCATTCATATCGAGTGCAAATAAATGTGCAAATCAACACGGAGAGCTTGCCTTGGTCATTTTGGGTGGGAACTATTTTCCAGTGCGTAAGAATACAGCCGTATCACGCAGCACGCTGACAGGGGAATCCCAGTTACGCACCGGGAAGGGAGTTCCCCTGTTGCACAACGTGGTGCGTGATACGGCTGTATTCTTACGCACTGGAAAATAGTTCCCACCCAAAATGACCAAGTCGAGCTCTCCGTGTTGATTTGCACATTTATTTGCACTCGATATGAATGCGCACTACACACAAAGTAATTGGGAAACGCATCGAGCAAATTAATTCCTTTTGGCCGAAATCTTTCTCTGGCGACGTTAGACTCCAGTCTAAGGCGGAGGAGCAGCAGATACCGCGGCGGTCAGTGGCGACAGACTCGGACAATGGCTGGGTGAGCAGGAAAACGCTTTTCATCACTTATTTTAGTCTCTGGACTGTGGGGAGATGCCCAAGTTTGATCTGGGGGTGGCATATCCCTTTAAGGTAAACTAAATCTAGAATAAATCTAGGAATATTTAAAGGGTCCGTATTATGCTATTTTTTTTCATCTCTATTATTACGTTATTTCCTCATCAAAAACAGACCTGGAGCTGCGTTTTGTTTCATTCACACATGCCTCGCACATAAAGCCTGCATATTTAGTGTTCTGATCTAAGAAGGAAAAAAAACCTTGTGATGTCATGTGATACATGAAGAATGTTTTTACGTCATACACCTTCACTAGTGTCATTTGAACAAAAGGTAAAAGGAAGCTGTTAACCTGAAAACTACTGCTTAATGACATCACAAGGTGGAACAGAGCATTTTGAGCTTTAGAAATACAGACAGTCTATAGAAAGTTTACTCAAAAGTGTGAATGAAACAAAACAAATCCAGGTATATTCTTGATGAGGAAAAATAGAGCAGCACAGTCCCTTTAACTGTAAGAGTACAGACCTGATGCTGTTCTTGTGCAGGCTGTTGAGCTCCTTGTCACTGCCTTGGGTCTCTGAAGCTCTGCGGTCCAGGTTTTGGAAGCGTTCCCTGGCGCTGATGCCCTTCTGAGCTGCCTGCTTGGGCACGTCCAGTTTACCCCCGAATGCCAGGCTGCCCTTGGCCCCATCATACACGAACAGCACAGGGTAGCAGTCATGTCCCTGTGGGCAGACAACACATATACAGTTTAACATGAAGATCTCACACACAGTGACACACAGGAGAAATTTTACTTCTGCATTTGACCCATAATAATAATAATAATAATAATAATAATAATAATAATAATAATAATAATAATAATAATAATAATAATAATAATAATAATAATAATAATTCATAGCATTTATATAGCACCTTTCATGACACCCAAAGCACTTTACAGTTCAATGTTCATTCACTCCACACTTGAAGGCGGTTAGATACTTTCTGTAGCCACAGCTGCCCTGGGACAGACTGACGGAAGCGAGGCTGCCAATCTGCGCCATCGGCCCCTCGGCCCACCTCCAACACACACATACACACCGCTTTCATACTAGGCAATGTGGGTGAAGTGTCTTGCCTAAGGACACAATAACAGTTTTTGCAACTGGTGCCCATCCTTTCAGGAGCAGTGGGCAGCCATCTCTTCCAGCACCCGGGGGGCAGTAGCGTGAAGGGTCTTGAAGATCTTGAAAGTCAAGTGACTTACCAGTTGAGCTAGCCAGCCGGCCTTGAGCTAGCCCGTTTCTATCTGTCATCTATTGATTATCTATTAAATCAACAACATGTTACTTACTGCGGCCACCAGGCTGTTCTCTGTGATGAAGGTGACGCAGAGCAGAGGGAGGGTCTCTGAGCTTAGGCTGCTCACACTGGGGTAAAAACACAGCACAGGTCACAGGTGAAGCGAATGGAGCATTAGCACAGATCTCACTGTTCGGGTTCATTCAGAAAATGTACTATGTCGACTATTGTTGAGGATATATAAGTAGAAAGACCATTCATAGGCTTGTACTTTTAATAGAATACATTACTAGCCATGTAACTATACTTTCAATTGAATACAAATTGTCAATACTCTTTCTACCACCACTCTTACTTGAGTAGTTTTCTCATACTGTTTTACTGAAATGATCCAAATTATTCTAGTGAAGGTGTATGGAGTTTGCACAGTAGAGCACTTCCTGTATCACAACATGACATCACAAGGTGAGTGTTGTCTGTTTGAGAGAAGAACTCTCAAACTCTCTTAAATATTTATTACAAATAAAACAAAACACAACTATATATTTTTGAAGTGGAACCATTAAAACAGACCAGAAAACGTAATGTAAAACCTTTAACTGAATAATCTTGAGTGGCCAATTTATAAACTCTAAAACCTAAAATGTGATGCTTTCAGTGAGAATCTACAATGTAATGTCATAAAAATAAAGATAAAACCAAAAGCGTGTTCAGACTTTTATCTGGCAGTGTATGTGAAAGAGCTAGTGTGCTTACGTGGCACTCTTGCCCCCTTCGGCCACAGACACGGTGGAGTCGTGGGAGGTCCAGGCCAGTTTGTTTCCAGATTGGGAGAAGCAGACGGAGTGCACCCAGCCACCCCCTCCCGACGCCCCCACGCTGGACTGGGCCACTGCTCCAGAGCCCCCCGACTCGAACAGCACCTCTCCAAAGGGCATCTTACTGCCCCAGGGCGTGGGACCAGGCTTCTCCTCCACCTCCTTTATGTAGGCCGAGAACACCCTGTAAAGAGGGAGGGGGATAGGAGAGAAAGTACATCGCTGCTCTGTTTAGTTTTTTTCTCTCTTTCTCATTTGCAGCATTACAAGGACATAGACTACAACTCCATTTGGTTTGAAAGAGTTTAGGCTGAAGTAAAAAGTACTTATAATGCCAAAAGCTGTTTAAAAAATGACAGAATTCCAATAAAGAAAAGCAGCATACGAACATCATTTTTCTTAGTTCTAGTCTTCATGTTTGTACAGTTTCAGGACATTACTTATAACAAACTTTAACAGCACACTGACATTGTAATCAAAGCTGTAACAACATGCCCTGATCCCCCGTTCTGTGTGAAACGATAGATCTAGGTATTCTTGTACTCTGAGCTAATATTACACTGTGGCCTGATTTCTTTGTTAATACACTGCAGCTAGTTACACCCTTCACCTGCAGGTTTTAAAAGGGAAATCATTCTCTAGATTTCATTAAACCTTCAATACCACTGGGACAACCTTTAGCTAGAATGTTGGTCTGGAGCACCAAGCTAAACGATTAACTTGTGATTTCTACTAATGGGGTTTACCTGAGATCCCGGAGGAAAACCACCCAGAAACAGAAAGAGGGCAAAGGAATATTCACCGATTAAACCTACTGAGTTCTTAAAGGTCCCATGGCATGAAATTTTCACTTTCTGATGTTTTCGAACGTTAATGTGAGCTTCCCTACCCTGTTTAGCCCCCCCCCCCCATGGTTAAAAGTTGTGAAATGTCTAAACTGAGCATTTGCGATCCTTTTCTGCGTTAGAAAAAAACACAGCTCAAACGGGCGATTCTGAACAAGGCAACTATGTGACGTCACATCGAAAAATGCAGCTCCACCTCCCGTCTGGATGTCTACACACCGTCTCTGTAAATCACGCCCAGAGAGTTTGGACCGTGAATGAGCTACGCAATGCGAAATGCGTTTTTTTATTTGCCTGGAGGCACGTGCGAGTGTTTCTAGGCTCGGAAGTCCTTTATCTGAGCCTGTGGGCATCTGAAACAGCAGTGGTTTAATTTTATTTGAAAATGTGTTTTTTTCATTGAAATGCCTCCCCTTTCTTCCTCCGCGCTTAAAACGCGGAAGTGGGAGACAGTGATCTGTGTCCTTCTCATTTGCATTCAAGCAACAAGGCCCAGAATGAGTTGTTCAGAGAGATATTTTCTGACTCTGTACATGTGACTTTCTCATGCACTGAGTCTTGATATTGGAGCAGGATTCATTTACAGTATTAGGGAACCATTAAGGCACCATATAAAAGCATCAAGAAGTACTATGTCATGGGACCTTTAAAGGGATATGCCACCCCCAGGTCAAATTTGGGCATCTCCCCACAGTCCAGAGACTAAAATAAGTGGTGTAAAGCGTTTTCCTGCTCACCCAGCCATTGTCCGAGTCTGTCGCCACTGACCGCCGCGGTATCTGGTGCTCCTCCGCCTTAGACTGGAGTCTAACGTCGCCAGAGAAAGATTTCGGCCAAAAGGAATTAATTTGCTCGATGCGTTTCCCAATTACTTTGTGTGTAGTGCGCATTCATATCGAGTGCAAATAAATGTGCAAATCAACACGGAGAGCTTGCCTTGGTCATTTTGGGTGGGAACTATTTTCCAGTGCGTAAGAATACAGCCGTATCACGCAGCACGCTACCAGGGGAATCCCAGTTACGCACCGGGAAGGGAGTTCCCCTGTTGCACAACGTGGTGCGTGATACGACTGTATTCTTACGCACTGGAAAATAGTTCCCACCCAAAATGACCAAGTCAAGCTCTCCGTGTTGATTTGCACATTTATTTGCACTCGATATGAATGCGCACTACACACAAAGTAATTGGGAAACGCATCGAGCAAATTAATTCCTTTTGGCCGAAATCTTTCTCTGGCTACGTTAGACTCCAGTCTAAGGCGGAGGAGCACCAGTTACCGCGGCGGTCAGTGGCGACAGACTCGGACAATGGCTGGGTGAGCAGGAAAACGCTTTCCACCACTTATTTTAGTCTCTGGACTGTGGGGAGATGCCCAAATTTGACCTGGGGGTGGCATATCCCTTTAAGAAATGCTAAGTTGAATGCTGCTCTGTGTTTGGTCGCGCAACATCTCAAGAAAACATCTGGCTGTGCAGAGTTAAATCAAAGCCCCTTTGAATGACCTGACGCCTCCATGACACTGGCCCCCACCTGCATTTGAAGTCACAGGAGCCGGCTGCCAGCAGGACGTTGTTGGGGTGCCAGTCCAGGCTCAGGATTGTAGAGCGGATGGGCTTCTTGATGTGCTTACACACCCACCTATACCAACACAGACACCAAGTTAGCATCATGAAGATCAAACTTATGGACAGCTTTGCAACTTATAATATAATGTATGGAAGGTATTTTTTTATTATATTGTTGCTGGTAACAGTGAGGAGAACAGGTAGACTTTTAAAACGAGCAACATAAACATGAGGCAAACTAATATACTGTTTATCAGTGAAACCAATTTAATGGAAGTTATCATAAGAGGATTTTTGTGGGAGTTTATGACTTTAGAAATGTCCAAGTATTAACATAATCAGACGCTATAGGGTCTGTGAAAATAACCTCGTATGGGCACAGCTCCTGTCTGAATAGACCCAAGTTTTGTGTCCATTGATAGTTTTGATATCTTCCGTGAGAATCTACCATGTAAGTAATCAAAGAGAGCAAAGAAGAAACATGAATGGAAAAAGTGTCCAAACTTTTGATTGGTAAAGCATCTTGGAGTTCAGAGGGCTGGATATTGGATAATCAAGTAGATAGATAGAAGGTACTGAAAAGTTGCTGCTCTGAGATGCCCGCCCATGAATGTAAAAAGCTAGTGCAAAATAATAATAATAATAATAATAAATTTTATTTGTAATGCACTTTACATTTGACCTCAAATCTCAAAGTGCTACACTTGCAACAATAAAAGAACATTAAAATCATCATAAAACCATCATCAAAAAACAGCAGGAAGAAAAGAAGTCCATGACTCCACAGCTCACCAGTCGTTCTCCTGTTCGAAGTAGCAGATGGAGATGAGCCTGGAGCCACTGCCCACTGCAAACTTGTTCTCGCGCGGGGACCAGCGCACACAGCGGGCGGCGCGGTTGATGCGCAAGATGACCAGGGTGGGCTTCCAGATGCCATCTTTGAGCGTCCACACATAGGCGTTGCGGTCAGCTCCACAGGTCACGATGCGGTTACTGTCCGGAGCCCAATCTATCCCTGCAGAAGGAGGAGCACAGGGGGTCAGACTCATGTGCACACAGGGTTAGGACACTGCTTTGGTCTAGTTTGCTTTTAAGATTCTGTAGTACGATTACAACTCACATTTTTTCTGATCTGTTATAATTTTAGAAGTTTTCTAATCAAAAACATACCTGGAGTTGTGCTTTGTTTCATTCACACATTTAACACAACTCCTGCATATTTAGGCTTCTCTCAAACAGGAGACATCTCAAACATCACAAGGTGTTTACCTTGTGATGTTATGTGGTAATACAGGACGCGCTCCACTGTGTTTTTAAACTCCATACACCTTCACTAGACTCATTTGGATGATTTCAGTCCTGGAATTTCCAATCTCCACAAAACAAAAGATAAACGGGCAGTTGTTAACTTGAAAACTACTGCTTAATGACACAATCACAGACAGACTCATAAACCAGGATAACGCAAACATGTGAATGAAACAAAACACAACTCCAGGAATGTTTTTGAGCATTATAATATGACTAAAAGCTCACAAGAATCAATTAGGCGCAGTATAGGACCTTTAAAGGGATATGCCACCCCCAGGTCAAACTTGGACATCTCCCCACAGTCCAGAGACTAAAATAAGTGGTGGAAAGCGTTTTTCTGGTGACGCAGCCATTGTCCAGGTCTGTCAGCACTGACCGCCGCGCGCAGCTGCAGCTACTCCGCGTTAGACTGGAGTCTAACGTCGCCAGAGAAAGATTTCGGCCAAAAGGAATTAATTTGCTCGATGCTTTTCCCAATTACTTTCTGTGTAGTGCGCATTCATATCGAGTGCAAATAAATGTGCAAATCAACACGGAGAGCTTGACTTGGTCATTTTGGGTGGGAAATATTTTTCAGTGCGGAAAAAGACAGACGAAGCACACATCACGCTGCGTAACAGGAGAACTCCCTTCCTGGTGCGTAACAGGGATTCCCCTGTCAGCGTGGTGTGTGCTTCGGCTGTCTTTTTCCGCACTGAAAAATAGTTCCTATAAATAGTCCTTGTCAGCAGAGCTCACCTGTCACCTGTCCATTGTGCTCCTTCAGCTCGTGCACTTTGCTCCACTTGGCTCCATCCTTCTTGTAAATGTGCACCTCATGGTTGTTGGGACACAAAGCAATTTCTGCAGGCAAACAAACAAGAGAAAATTGCTTTGGTCAGCTACGGCATATATTCAAATATACTAATGCTTTGTAAATTTAAACTCGATTTTGATACTCAGAGAATGGACTCGATACTCAATACCAATTCCAATACCACAGTCACAATAATCCTAACAATAAATCATAGGAATTTCTTCTATATTACCCTCAGTGGTCCATGGGTGTATACTAGTCTATGTGCTCTTACACTTGTTCTGATACAGATCAAGATCATTCTAAAGATTTTCAAGAAAAACTGGACTTTTTTATTATCGAGACTTGAAATGAGTACAGTGAACCCTCGCTCTATTGCGGTTCACTCTTCGCGGCCTCGCTGTTTCGCGGATTTTTTTTTTCTTTTTTTTTTTTCTTTTTTTTTTATAGCGTAACATTTTATTTTTATAGTGTAACAATGTGGTCTGCGTCCTGATTGGCTAAGAGACTAGACCAGGACTAAACGTGGACTAAACCAGGTCTAGACCAGAAGTAGACCAGGTCTGAACCAGGATTAAATCACTCCGTGCAGCTTTTACGTTCGTTTGTGCGTGTTCGGTTTGTGGCTGCATTTTCTCATATTTGTCTCTAGTTTAAACACTCAAACTTTCATAGATTTTCAACAAAATGTATTAATAGTGGCGCGGGGGGAGACACGGCTCCGGGAGCCCCGCCAGACGCACGAGCAGCACTGCCATGTCCCTGGACGAGACGCGCACCAACCCCTTGGAGAAGTGCGCGACACACGCTGCTCTGTCACGGATTTGTCCACGATGAGGGGTTTATCGTGGACAAATCCGTGACAGAGCAGCACGTGTAAAACATGTAGAATAATTGTAAAATATAAAGTTGTCCTACTTTGCGGATTTCACTTATTGCGGGCTATTTCTGGAACCTAAACCCTGCGATAAAGGAGGGATTACTGTATCTAGTTTCAATACTAGTTTTTGATTTGATTTTGGGCTGGGTATCATTAAGAAGTTGCCGATACGATACATACTTCAATACATAGGCCACGATACAATACTTATCTCGATACAGTTCACTTCTGGTTGGATACGACATATTTAAAATCAGTTTGATATGGTTCAATAAAAAAATAATGGCTAAATCATGGCTGTGATCCTCAAAGTCTTTGTTAAACCACTTCTTGTGCAAAGTGTACTGCTGCAACAAAATAATTAAGTAAAATACACCAAAAAATACTCTCGGTGATATATTGATACAGCAGCCAATGATGTCCATACTGTACATACTCATCACATTAAATAATATATCAATATTTTTGATATTTTTACACACCCCTGTTGATTAGTATAGGATTTTCAATACTTTTGAAAACTCTTCTACAGAGCTGTGGGTGGGAATAGGTGGTAAGTGAAAACAGACCTACTCAAGCACTCAAGCCTAAAATGGAGGACAATACAGGATTAACATTAACATTTAAAAGTAGGAATCAATCAAAATAAATGTTTGAGTAAGCCAGTGATGAGTGAACATCGTTATAACATGGCTAAAAGCTCACTTGAGTTGATTTTATGTCCATTATGATTGTATGAAAAAGAGTGGAATATTTTATGTTTTATCCAATTGGGTAAAGTTATTTATAGTAGCAGCAATGTAGTTGTATATTATGACTACTTGATAGCACACATTTTACGCATGGTGCAGGCTTTGAATGGAAAAAGGCTTAAAGAAGAGGAACAAATGGTAAAAACAGATGTACTATAAACCAGGTCTCTTAAACAGGTCATGGTTCAGTTGAAACATTTTGTAAAACCTAATGAATATCTACTGATATTATTAAAAACTATAGATGAATATATATCAAATACCAAAACTTGTACTCATGTAAGCCTACTGTTCTTCAAAATAGCTTTACTCAAGTAGAAGTACAAAGTGGTCTTTTGTCACTTGTAGACTTACTCACAGTGAGAAGAGTAACCACAACTTAAGAGTTCACTTGAGTACTAACCACCTGTTATATATTAGGGGTGTTAAAAATACAGAAAACTGATATTTACTGATACAAAAACAAGTATCAAAACTATCATTTTCTCATTTGAGAAGGTATCAGTACTAAAAAGTCTCATTTCCAGGACAGAAATGAACTTTTCCTGAATAGTTTTAGAATGATCTTGAACTGTATCAAGTATAAGAGCACATAGACTAGTATATGCCCATGGACCACGATGGAACCTACTGAGGGATTACACACATATACACTGCCTAGTCCTAGTCTAGTCCTGTTTTACACCTGAGTTAGACCTGCGATGAGTCCCTATTTTTGCAATAATATGCCTTTACAGATGATGAAATTTGCTTTAATATATCAATAAATTGACTTGGTGTCATTACCAATACGTCTTGTTATCATTATTTATGAATTATGCATGCGCAGCGGCCCCTCCCCTAGCCCCTGGTTACTGGGGAAACGATATTTCGAATTCACTCTATGTACATGTACATGATTGTTTTCGACAATAAAGCAAACTATGACTATGACTAAAGTTCAGAAATACACAATCGTCCTAATACTTTTGTCAGGCAGTGTAAAGCCACATGGGAAGAGAAGAGAAAGTTCTATGATTTAATCCTGAAAATGGCATTCTAATATATAAGTAGGGGTGTACAAAAATATTGAAATATCAATATATTGCATCGTTTAATGTGATGATACAGTATGGATATCATGGGCTGCTGTCTCAATATATCACCAAGAGTACTTTTTGGTGTATTTTACTGAATTATTTTGTTACAGTGCTATAGTTTTGTTGCTTGTTTAGAGGAAGGAAACTCAGTTATGCGACACATTTGACATATTTACTGTTTTGTTGATTAAAATGGGTGTGTTTCATATTCACTTTGCACAAGAAGTGGTTTAACAAAGACTTTGAGGATCACAGCCATGATTTAGCCGTTTTTTTTTTATTTATTGCACCGCCTCAAATCAATTTGAAATGTATCGTACTGAATCGTATCAAATCGTAAGATCACTGTATTGAGCTATGTATCGTATCGGCATCTTCTGAATGATACCCAGCCCTATGTATAAGAGTGTTTTGTTATTATCATAATATCAGAATTGGTATTGAGTATTGAGTCTATTCCTCAAAATTACCATAGCAACTGTACAAAAGCCAAACTGTAGCATTACAAATTGAAATTATTTAACTAGTTTGCAGATATGTGCTAGTGCTATAACAGTCATCATGCACGGAACAGCTCAAGAAGTTTTGGTTCCTGAATCTTGTTAGCTCCAGTCAAACTTCTCTATATCTACTCAACTGTTGCAGCCGCTTGTCACATCCGCATTTCTGCTAAACTCAAAGAAGAAAATGACCTAATATGGCCTTGGTCTGCAGCCTGTACAGAACCACTGCAGAGAAACAGGAAATACCTCTCTTCACCTGCCAACCAATCAGAAGCAACACCACCTTTTTGGCCTTTTGGAAGACGTCTGCAATTTATTTTGATGAAGTTTCTCATTTCTACTAATTCTTCTTGAATTTTTGAATGCCATACTCTAATACGCATGCATATTATTCATTTAGAGTCATTTGTCAATCACTTCAATTCATTCTCAAGTTAAAGGAAAAGTAACGTTTTTTTTTTTTACAATCTGAGCCTTCTTTCAGCAATAAAACAAGTAGTTTTACTCACCCATAGCAGTTTGGTGTCAATTGGAGCAGTATCGCAGAACTTATGTTGAGCCGTTCTGTTCTGCTAATGATCCCGTATCCGTTAGCGTGAGTGCTCGGGGCATTACTTTGCGGTGTCCAAATAACACAAACTTTAGCACTTTCAAATCACAGAAGATCGCTGTGTCAGGGTAGACTTTTAGTAGATTCCAAAACGGCCTGAAACCCGATATCGCAACAGAAAAGTAAAGTTCAGAGCGGTGTTAGCTTCTTTCGGACTAGCTGTGTTTACAAAACAGCTGAGTTCACGCATGCGCACTGTCCTCTCTGATGATGTCATCAAATGAAACTATAGCTGGATATCGGGTTTCAGGCCGTTTTGGAATCCACTAAAAGTCTACCCTGACACAGCGATCTTCTGTGATTTGAAAAGTGCTAAAGTTTGTGTTATTTGGAGAGCGCAAAGTAATGCCCCGAGCACTCACGCTAACGGATACGGGATCATTAGTAGAACAGAACGGCTCAACATAAGTTCTGCGATACTGCTCCAATTGACACCAAACTGCTATGGGTGAGTAAAACTACTTGTTTTATTGCCGAAAGAAGGCTCAGATTGTAAAAAAAGTCAAAATGATTAGCCTACTATTTTGTGTTTATTGTTGTTGTCACGATCGATAGACTCGATACTCAATACCGTTTCTGATACCAAAATGATAATTTTAAAAAAAAACTTTATTTAGTCAGCAGAATGCCATTTTCAGCCTTAAATCATAGTAATTTCTTTTCTATTCCCATGTGGCCTTATATCTGTGTAATCCCTCAGTGGTCCTGTAGGTTCCATAGTGCTCCATGGGCGTATACTAGTCTATGTGCTTTTTATACTTTCTTTTATGTTTTTTATTCAAGAAAAGTTAATTTCCCTCCTGTGAATGTGACTTTTATAGTAGTGACACCAGCTCAAAAGAGTATCTAGTTTCAATACTAGTTTTAGTATCGATGAGTATCTGATTTCCAATACTTTTGACAATCCTTGTTTTACACAAATCATATTCTTACTTTATTCGCTGATAATAAGATAAGATAAGATAAGACTTTATTGATCTCACGCAGGAGAAATGTACTTATCACAGTAGCTCCAGGTAGGGACAGTTTGAACAAGAAAGAAAAGTGCATGCAGGCAAGAATGGCATAAAGATAAGTAATAATAATAATAAAATAAGTAATACAGACGCTCCTCAACTTACGAACGAGTTACGGTCTGGACACCCGTTCGTTAGCTGAATTTGTTCGTAAGTCATTATTATATGTTTAAGGCTTGTATAAGTTATCTATATGGATTTGTACTGCATTTAAATAACACTAATATCACAAATAACACAATAACACTAATAAATAACACTAAATAATATAAAATAAAATATGGAAAACTGATGAGATAAAAAGAAGAGCGGGACACAGAGGCAAACGCAGTCAGCTGAGAGAGCGAGTGAGGGAGTGTGTGAGACTGTGTGTGTGTGTATTTATTATTTCCTATTTTCCTTGAGCTCTTCTTAAAACGTGCTGGCAGAAAAGGTTTCTTCTGCAGCACTTTCTCCTGCCTTAGCCTTAAGGTCATTAAAAAGCGATATGGCCTTCTCACTGATCAGCATAAGGCTCAAAGGAACACGCCGCTGCCGCTGATTTTACAGCCAAATACCAAGAAGTTTCTCCATCTCTTCCATGAGTTTCCCTCTCTTCTTGCTTATGATGGTGGGTTGCATACCCGCTGCACTTTTCACATGCTCCAGAATGCGGTCCTTTTGTTTATATATCGTACCAGTTGTCGAACGGTTCACGTTGTACGCGTGTGCCACATTCACCATCTTCTCACCAGCATCAAGTTTCTTTATTATCGCCACCTTCTTTTCAAATGAGATGGATGGCTGCCGCTTTTTCACAGAAGCTTCACTAGAAGCTTTTCGCTTTTCACCAACCATATTGGATTACTGTACGCATGCAAGAAAAAGTTCATAACACCGCACCGTAGTAACACCGTAGTAACACCGTAGTACGTCTGAACACTTCTACTGAGTGGGCGTGACACTTGGGGGATGCTGCGCAGCGCCTGCCTGTGCGTCAGCGGCAGAAATACGCACTACGTACTGTACCGTAAGTCGGAATAGGCGCTAAATACAAAAACTCACTTACGTACATGTACAGCGCTTTTGCCCAAACATTTAACTTTTTTTTTTAAATTTTCGACCCTGTTCGTAACTCCGAATGTTCGTAAATCGAATGTTTGTATGTCGAGGAGCGTCTGTAATCGAATAAGTAATAATAATAAAACAGTAACAAGGAGAGTATTGAAAAACGATATTGCACGTTAGGACCATACAGTGGAGTTATACAAGTAATAATAATAAGAAACAGTAACTAATGGTACCATACCAAATACAGTGCATCTACCACTTCAAGTAGTATGCAGTAGGTTGTAGTAACACCCAACCTTTTAACAACTAAAACTACCATATCATAGGTACTTCATAATATTATTGTATATTGCTAGGTTTAAGCTGACATGACAACATTCTATAAGCCAGTGTTTCACAACCTTTTTGTCTTGTGTACAACCCTGAGCCTTTTTGTCACACCTCGAGTACCCCCTCACTCATAGGTGTTGATAATTCTCCAAAAGTAGAACGTGACACAACGGATTATTAAATGAAAATCATTGTATTTCATCTCCTTAATTTGAAAAGTTAATTCTCAGGCATTTTCTCTCTTTTCTTTAACTCATATATTTACTCAAATTAGAATTTAAAAAATTCAAAAAAATCTCCCTCTGCGCCTGGCAGCAACACTGCCGAGTACCCCCTGCAGTGTGCTCGCGTACCCCTAGGGGTACTTGTACCCCTGGTTGAGAAACACTGCTCTAAGCTATATATACGTAGATATACTAGGCCAGTACTTAGTATTTTCTTTTAGATGACTATGATTACTATCTTTGTAATCCCTCAGTGGTCCAGGTAGGTTCCATAGTTGTTCTGATACAGCTCAAGATCTTTGTAAAGCTATTCAGGAAAGGTTCATTTCTCTCCTGTGAATGTGACTTTTTTAGTATCATTACCTGCTCAAATGAGTATCTAGTTTCCAAACTAGTTTTAGCATCGTTTAGTGTCTGATTTTAAATACTTTTGACAACCCTACAACAACATCGGAACAGTTTACAACATAGAGCAAAGGCTAAATTAATGAAATAGTTTTGAGCATCTTGTGATTCAGTGCATAAAATGTCATTTCTTCAGCATTCAAGTAGTTTTTGTCCACAGTTGAACCTTGCATTTGTGAGAGTGAGTTATGTTCTTGTTTTGTATCTAAATTTAGACAACATATTAAAACGCTGTTGAACTAAACAGTGACAGATGTGCATACTCACGGGTCTGGTCTTTGTTCCAGGCGTGGCAGCTGATTGGCTCCAAGAGGAAGCTGTGGTAGGACATGGCCAATCAGAGCGTGGAATGCAACCAGGAAGTCGTGTGCGGAAAGATAACTGTCAAGACGAAAAGAGCAGAAGTTAGCAAAAGTGTTTAAGCCAGGAAGTACACTAAAAAGTTTGTATCTAAAAACTCTGAATGCTTGCTTTGAAGTGGCCTACATAAAGTTACAACATTTCTTACAAAACTTTGATATCCACATGTTTTAAGCTTAGTATTCTTGCTTGGAACATAACTTTTCCATTCCCTTCCCCTGAATGCTGTAAGTAGGTTAACTGAATTTTAGTATGGATTAAGTTATCTTGCAAACTTTTACTTAATGCCAGATTTCTATAAGCATTGGTGGAATTGTAAAAAACAAGTTAAAATTCAAGTTATACATTTGAAAAGCTTAAAACCTGCCCTAAAAAGTTCTATTTCCTCAATACATTTCACAGTCAGGAACATTTTTACAAGCCGACTCACCCTAGCCCGGAGGATGGAGGGAGAGCTTGAGATGAAAGGAGTGCAGAAAAATGAATGGATGACTAAAAAAAAAAAAAAAAAGAGGGGAAAACTTGGTTGTCAAAGAGAGCTCGCGGACTCTGGCCAGTCAACACGAACGTCAACTTCAGAGTGAGAGAGAAAAGGGGAAGAGAGAGGAGGGTACTCAGGAGAGGGGAGGGTCAGAGAGAGAGAGAGAGAGGAGACAGAAAGAAGGGGGGGGGCGGAGGAGCGAGATTGAGAGGGAGGGAGGGAGAGAGAAGAGGGGGTAGAGAAATAAAGTAGAGTGAAACTACAAAAAGAGGAGGAGAGAGGAGACCGAGAAGAATAGCAGAGAAATTGTGTATATTTCAAGAGGGAAACTACAAAAGGAGGAGTAAACTAAAAATGGAGGGAAGAAAAACTAGGAAGTAGCAAAGGCACACAAAAAGGAGGTCTGAAAAGAGGAGGGAGGGGGGCTAGGGGAGGGACAGACAGGAGGAAGAGCCAGAGAATACACTGGTAAACTCATTGTAACCATTTATACTTTAAAGGTCCTATATTACTGTACACAAAATTGACTCTTGTGAGCTGGAAACCATGTTATGATGTTGTTACCTCCTCAAAAACATACCTGGGGTTGTGTTTTGTTTTGAGTAACTCTTTATTATTGTTATTGTTGGATGTTGTTTATTGTTCCACCTTGTGATGTCATGGAGCTGTAGTTTTCAGTTTAAAAACCACAATGGAGCAATTCTTGTATTACCACGTGTTGTATTTGATGTTGTTTTGTGTTTGAGAGAAGAACTCAACCTGAACCTGCAGGGTTTGTGTGTTAAATGTGTGTATTTGTGTGAATGAAACAAAACGAACTCCTGTTTGTGATGAGGAAACAACATACAGTAGATCAGAGAATAGCGTATAATGTTTTTAAGGACCCTCAAAATAAAAGGTATTAAGGGATATTTTTAACACTCAGTGGCCAGTGTTTTTCTGAAAAATGTAGAATAAAACATCCAAGAGTAGCTTCTTGCAAATCAGAATATGCATTCTTGATTACGGCACTTGATTCTTGTTGATGCTATACTTTAAAGTTTAAGTTATTTATCACACATTTTACAGATGTTGATAACTGTATAAATGGTGGTACACAAAGTAGTTTATATTATCTCAGCCCTATTACAAAATCGGACACTAGAATGAACTCTTACTTGGGTTGTCAGATCCTATTTTTCTTATAACTTAGTCAAACTGTACACATGTGCATGTGTACGCGCGCACACATACATATACACACACACAACCTCCCTACAATCTAAATGGTTCTGTTTATGTTCTACACTGTTCAAAAAATAAAAGGGAACACCAGAATAATGCGTTGTTATTCCAAGGTACTCATACTTCTGTGAAGTCAGGCTGTTCAGTTTGGAAGCAGCACTGGTTGTGAGTCCATTTTGAGTACTGTTTTGCAAATTGAACAGGGAACAGGTAGAATTGAGAGATAATAACCAAACCACCCCTAAGATAGTTATTCTACTATTGGGTGTCCACAGACCTTTTCTGTTTTCATCCTTTCTGGCAGTTTTTGTCTGCCCCTGGCGGTACTATAAGGCAGTGTTTATCACCCACTGAAGTCGCTGATGTCAGAACAAGGTGAGATGTGGTAAGAAGGTTTGCTGTGTCTCCCAGCACAGTGTCCTGAGTCCAGAGATTGTAGGTGATACCAGGGGACATACCAGTACACCAGATCACGTGGAGAAGGCCATTGGAGGGGTTTCAACCCAGGAGCGGGATCGCTATCTCCTTTGTACCAGAAGGCGCACGGCAAGAGCTTCGCAATATGAGCTTTGCAAGCAACTGTTTGTCATGTTTCTGCCCAAATGATCAGGAACGGACTCCATTAGGAGGGTATGATCCACACGTGGCACCTATGGTTACAGCTAGTTACTGTGGAATGTGATTTGTGTATGATGGAGAACATGAAAAATTGCATATTCATCATTGCCGCCCAGTGCTCCTCACAAATGATGTTTCAGGCAGCGTGACATTTTCCATGGCATCTTCAGACTCTGTCATGGTTACATATGCTCAGTGTGTACCTGCTTTCATCTGTGAAGAGCACAGGGCACCAGTGGTGAACATGCCAATTTTGATGTTCTCTGGGATGTGCAAATGACACTCCATGGTAATGGGCTGTAACCATAGGCCCTAGGTGTGGTTATCTGGCCCTCATACCCACCTCATGGAGTCTCTTCCTGATCACCTGGGCAGAAATGTGAACAACGGTCGCGTGAAAAAGCTTCTTTTGTGGGGCTCTGGCAGTGCTCTTCCTGTGCCACCTGGTACAAAAAAGAAGATGGCAATCCTGCTGCTGGGTTGGAAACCCTTCTATACGCCCCCCAATCTCCTGGTGTCTCCTGGTATCACCTGCAAGCTCTGGACACTGTGCTGGGAGACATAGCAAGCCTCCTTGCCACACCTCACATTGATATGACCTTACCTGAGCCAGTGAGTAATATACATCATCTCATGATGCCTCCAGGGGTGGGACACTCAGAATGCAAATGTGACCACAACACAGCCATTTAAATTTACATTTGCACAACAATAGGCAACATGGATTCATAATCAGTGCTGCTTCCTAACTAGATGTGCTGATTTCACAGAAGTATGATTAGCCTGGAATAGCAATGCTATTATAGTGCTCTGTTCATTTTTTTGAGCTTTGTAATTACACACATAGTATTATAGTTTTGTAGTGTAGTATCGTAGTTATGCACATTTTAAAATAAATTGACATTAATTCAAATTCCACTGTACATTGCAATAACTTTTGCATTCTTCTACATTGTTCTCCTTCATTGTTAGGAAGCCGACTTTGAGGAATGCCAAACCGGAGCAGTCACACTCCTTGCACTTACAGAAGAGAATGCATATCTGCAGTTCAACCCGCAGCACGTTACAGTCATCCTGGAGGACCAGGTGGTTCTTTCACACAAATACTGGGCAGAGGCACTCGTTCTTTTGTTTGGCCTGATCTATGCCCTGCACCTAGAGTACTCTTTAAAACTGAAGTGTTTCTTTGAGTTTATTCAGATTGTTCTCCTGAACCTTGATGATGGAAGGCGACAGATTAATCCAAAATTGCAGTCACTCAAGAATGAGTTAGAACTTGGTATTTGAACAGGTCAAACAAAAGTCAAAACGGGCTGTTGATTGGTTGTTATTCTTACTGCAGAGGTGTAATTTGAGATTTGTTCATTTTCTTAACCAATCACTGTCAGTAAGACAACAGTTTTGTTAAATGCAGCTCTTTGATAATGTAGCCATAGCATATTTCAGTGTTTTGGGTATTGGCAATGTTCAAAAGTTTAGGAAGAAGAGATTAGGCCAAGATTTTCTGTAATGCTACGTCCATTATGTCTTGTTGTTTAAGACGTGTTAAAAAGTTTTTTTTTTCCTTTACCTGTTTCAACGGTATAACTTCGTCTTCATCAGAGAGTCACAGAATTTTTTTTCTGTTTTTATAAAAAAAAACAAAAAACACTATTGTGGTAGTACTTGTATGCACTAAAATTAAACCACTGCTGTTTCAGAGGTTCGGAGGCTTGATTAAAGGACATCCGTGCCTGGAAACACTCTCACGTGGCTCCAGGCAAATAAAAAACGCATCTCGCATTGCGTAGTTCGTTCGCGGTCCAAATTCTCTGGGCGTGAGTTCCAGAGAGTGTGGGTAGAAACACAGACGAGCGGTGGAACTGCATTTACATTTTTCCTTAAGTGTGACGTCAGAAACTTCCCTTGTTCAGAATCGCCCGTTTGGGCTGCCTTTTTTTCAAATGCAGAAAAGGATCACAAATGCTCAGTTTACACATTTTGCAACTTTTAGCCATGGAGGGGGCTAAACAGGGTAGGGGAGCTCACATTAACATTCAAAAACCTCAGAAAGTGAAAATTTCATGCCATGGGACCTTTAAATTCCCTTTTTGTTCTGTGTTTGAATGAGAAGCAGTCCGAGCCACACCAGAACTGGTTTCAACAGACCCAAAAAGAGCCGTTTCCTACGGAGCCAGTAACTCATGTCTCTGCGCCCCTCATGCATCCAGCCGGATTCCCGCAACAGTGCAGCGGCGCCAGGTAACCTGGGAAATCCCAGGCTGCTTTTGTTCGTTCCGATATGGTCTGGTGTAAACCAGGCACGGCGCCAGGCACCTTGGTCAGAGGAACTGTGAAATACACACATATTTATACACGCAATATAAAGCTGACTACTTCACGGATTTCGCCTATCGCGGGTTATTTTTACAATGTAACCCCCGCGATAAACAAGGGACCACTGTACTGAGCAAGCAAGTTGAATCATGTTGAATACTGTTAAAAGAGGCCGTTTCATTTATAGTTTGCTCCTCTCGTGATCATTTTCCGCATGCAAGTGTTGTTTTGAGTAGGCTTACTCTACTCTCCCACATAGTATGTAGTGATCAAATGAGTAAAAGTTATTGTAGTAACTTCTAATTGCGCTGCTGAACATTCCAGTGAGTGACGTGAGTGTTTAGGCTCCATTTACTGCTGTATTGAATATTGGTCTGCTTATTGAGTCATGTTAGAGCACACAGTAAAATTCTATAGCCTACAACAATTCATGACACTTCTCCAATGTCAGTAAAATGTTATAAATATATCACAACAGGACCTTAAGAATTGTTATACCGTATCTTAATTACATGATAAAGACAACTATAGGCTTCGTGGTGATGACATAATGCAGTACAGAAGATTGGGAAATCTATATATGTTTAAGTAATCAATGGAAAATGAATATCATCAACTTTATCACATAATTATCTATAGGACGAAATTTTTAATAAGAAGGTACTTGACGCTTCAGTTTGCTAAAACGTGACCTGTGAATGTGAGGCTTCGCTTTCGTGAAGATGACGTCATTGGTTCATTTACTGTTACGTGCACACTCACACTTCATAGACTACTGCTTTTTTAAATTCACTTTCACTTTATTCTAACTTTCACATGCTAAAAGAAGCTTTTTTATTTATAGAGCATTTTGGTTTTACTACCAGAATATGGCTGTGTAACCTACGTATATTCTTGTATTATTATTTTTTCACTGAATATGATGTACAGTCAGTTCAACATTCTTTCAGCTCAAAAAATATATTTTTGTTATTTAAGCAAATTGCATGGATCAGGCCACTGCTGAAGTGGAGTGGATCAGAAGAAGCAAGAGAGGCACTGGGACAGTTTATAGTCATGTTGTCTGTCTCTCTCTGAGGTGTTTGTGTGTTTGATGTGGATAATGCTTCAAATAAAAACTTGATGCAGAAGATTAGAGAATTGAGGATCTTTTTTATTTGATAAATGCAACCACTGAGTGTGATGTTTTAAATGAAACATGATTCCATTTGGTTTCTCTTTTTACATGTGTTACATTTTTTTGTCCACAAGATGGTGTAGTTGAACATATTTGAATCATTTGGCGAGGCATTGGCTCCTGTACCGGTACAATTGCCTGAAAGCCTCAGTTGGTTTATGGCGCTTCATTTGGCATCACTAGAGCAAGCTAAGTGTCATTAGACCAGGGCTCTCAAGTCTCACGCATTGAGAGTGTGACACACGCAATTCGACGTGTTCACACGCTCACACGTGGCATTTCTCACGCTGATTTTTTTTTTTGTGCCCAGAAAATCGGTCTGTGTGGCTCAGTTTATGCAGGCACCGCGCGTTTTCAGGAAAAAAAAAACTCCCCCCTCCTCCCCGCCCCGCTCCCCGGAAAAAAAATCTCAGTTTCAGCCAATCAGAAAATAGATTGTTCTGTTGTTGGGCAGACTAGTTTCAGCTGCTAAGCGCACACAGCGACTGACAGTGATGATAAAACAAACTGAGAACCATCAGGTAATAACTTTGCTTTGTAGTTTAAGTTTGCTCTTTAGACAAATTCAACCCCCCCGCTCCTCGGGAAAAATGGTTCACTCGCAGTCTCACACACGACCCCGCTCAGAACTTGAGAGCCCTGCATTAGACACTTGTAAACACGCTTACTCCTACCCACCGGAAGTCAGCAGACAGGATCATGTTAATAGTGCAGATAAAGTGAGTGCACGCGTGTGTTCAACATGAACATGACGGTAGACCGTGCGCTCCCGATGCCGCAGGAGAACAGGTGTGTGTGTAACCCCACAGTTTAGCTGGCTTTACTCACAGAACTGCACATTAACGTTTACAAAACGGCTCATGTGCGGGGGCGCAGTGTGAGCTGTCATCAAGTATAGAAGTGCAAATAGGCTACACAGATCCTGTATGTAAACGTACTTTTCCATTCAGAAGATTTTCGTGTGTTTTTATCAATTCCGCTTCCATTTGGTTTGCAGTGAACAATTCTACAATTTCCAAAGATTATGTCCTATCTGTGAACTATTTATTTTATTAATCTCCTTTTGGCAGTTAACAACAATGTATTTTATATTCCACGGCTCACAGCTGAGGTGAATAAATCCTCCTGCCTTTACCTCCTGTCCTGTAGAGGTCAGACAAGACTCACACGAGTGTTCTATGGTCACAGTGGTGGATGAAGGACTCCACTGTCTGGTGGAGGGTCTGCCACCTGCTTGTCTCCATGGAGATGTTATTGTTTGTCTGGAATGTTCCAGTATGGCATTAAACATATCCATCTTACATTTACTCGATAACATGGGATTTTTTTTTTTTTTTACCTAAAAACCTGCATTCTCGCCTTTCCATAGATCTGATATGTAACTTGGCCCTGTGGTGTCACCTGCTGTCTTCTTAGAGTTAAATAAGTATAATGCCATACTGTGGAACAATCCAGGCAACATCATCATCATTGATATATATAAATATATATATATATATATATATATATTTTTTTTTTTTGCAGCAGCAGCAGCAGTTTAGTAACCAGAACTCACATCAACCTCATTCTGGTCATTATTATCCACCACTACTTCATGACGGCTTTCTCTACTGACTGACAACTCCACATGAAACTATCTGAAAGGCAGAAGGTACAAAACACTGGAAAAGAGTACTACAAATGTGTACTCTAGTAAAAGTACAGTTACATGGCTGAACTCAATTACAAGTGCAGATACTGCTGCCAAAACTTAAAGGCCCTCCCTATATTACGCAAAATGGACTCTTGTGAGCTTTGAGCCATGATCTAATGTTGTTGCCTCATCAAAAACATACCTGAAATTGTGTTTGGTTTCATTCAAACATGTCTGAGAAATCCTTAACTACAGATGGTGAACAGTTGTATATCCATAATATATGTATTTACTGTGGTGTTTTACAGTGAGATGAGTTGTTGCTCTGATGGCCATCAGCAGGACCAGCTCTGTCAGCCCATGAAGGAGGAACATTAGAAAGGAAGAAGTACTACATGTTAAGTAAAAGTCCAGATACACAAGCAAAAAGTTATTCAAGTAAAAGTAAAACATTCAGATGCAAAAATCCACTTAAGTGAAAGTACAGATACATGAGAGCATAAAATTACTCATGTAAAATTTCCACATGCAAAATATATGAGTAGAAGATACAGATAGCTAAAAAATGTACTTAAGTACAGTTATTTTACTTTCATACTTTCTACCACTGTAAAAACATTCTTCAGTTCTACTGAACTGACATATTCTGCTTCTTACATCTACATAGTAATAGGCTATTTCATAGGCTATTTTAATGCATAGCCTATTGAAGCATCACTAGGAGATCACTATTCCACAGTTCCAAACTACAGGGTTGTCAGCTTTTATGACTTTTATGACCAATGATATTTTGATGAAATTCTGGTACTCCAAATTGGTTCATGGAACACTGTTTGTGACAAGGACTGCTCCAGGAAAGACCATCTCTGTTTACACATGAAGGTCCACACCAGGCCTTTCTGTCCAGTCTGCAACATCTGTATTACACACCAGTATACTCACCAGTATATATATGGGAGAGAAGAACATTCTGCTGTATAGTTTACAAATTACTACTCGCTTGTCTTGGCGGCACAGCGGTTGAGTGGCTCATGCTTCACAGCAAGAAGGTTCTGGGTTCGATCCCCAGGTTGCCTTTCTGTGCGCAGTTTGCATGTTCTCCCCGTGTCTGGGTGGGTTTCCTCCGGGCACTCCGGTTTCCCCCACCAACCCAAAACATGCACCATAGGTAAAATCCTCCAGCTGAGGTCCTGACCAAACCGAAGCAAGAAGATCATGGAGATGGTCCCCGGGCGCAGTAATGTGCTGCCCACTGCTCCTAATAACAGGATGGGTTAAATGCAGAGAAGAATTTCTCCTGTGTGAGATCAATAAAGTCACTTCTTCTTCTTCTTCTTCTTCCTCTTCTGCGCAGAGGAGCCAGTTTTTTCAAAGTTCAAATGTTTATATTGTTTATTGTAAATTTCTGTTTCATGTGAGTGCTCCACACTTTCCTGGAAGTAGCACATACCACATCTACAAAGTTAAATAATCCAAATAATTTATTGAGTATTTTGTTTTGTATTTTTACATCATAATCAATACTGGTATTGAATATTGGCATCAATACTGAAAAATTTGCTGGAACAGATATCGGTTAAGCCGATATCCTGTTGGGTCTTTATTTGGATGTTAAAACACTATTCACAGACTGATTGTGTCGGTCTTGTGAAATGTTTACTTTATCAAATCAATTGATAATTCACGTCAATTGATAATTGTAGTCTATCGGCAGTGACCCCCACGGAAGAAAATGGATGGATGTAGTCTATAGTAATATTATTGTAATACAGTATTTAACTTTATAATATACTGAATATGGCGTGTAATGATTTGAAGTTTAATAGCCAAAAAACGGATACCTCCAGATATTTTCTTTTTTCCCTTTTTGTTACCATTTAGTGTGTAACTGTGCACCATACTCCACAACCAATAATCCACAGACAGTAGAAGCTGGTACTCACAGGATACAGGTCAAACAGCACAATAGCAATAACATTTGCAAATAGCACTTAAAGATCCCATGACATGGTACTTCTTGATGCTTTTATATGGCGCCTTAATGGTTCCCTAATACTGTAAATGAATCCTTCTTCAAAATCAACACTCAGTGCATGAGAAAGACCCATGAACACAGTCAGAGTCATAAATATCTCTCTCAAACACTTTATTCTGGGTGTTGTTGCTTGAATGCAAATGAGGAGGACAGAGATAGGCCAGTGCAGTGGGTGGGGGTGTGGCCAAACTCTCCACTCCACTTTTGTGTTTTTGCCCGGAGGAAGATATGAGAAGCGTTCCATTGAAAAATAAACACATTTCCGCAGAAAATAAAATTAAACCACTGCTGTTTCAGAGGTTCGGAGGCTCGGATAAAGGACATCCGAGCCTGGAAACACTCTCACGTGGCTCCAGGCAAATAAAAAAATGCATCTTGCATTGCGTAGCTCGTTCGCGGTCCAAATTCTCTGGGCGTGAGTTCCAGAGAGTGTGGGTAGAAACACAGACGGGCGGTGGAACTGCATTTACATTTTTCCTTGAGTGTGACGTCAGAAACTTCCCTTGTTCAGAATCGCCCGTTTGGGCTGCCTTTTTTTCAAACGCAGAAAAGGATCGCAAATGCTCAGTTTACACATTTCGCAGCTTTTAGCCATGGGGGGGGCTAAACAGCGTAGGGGAGCTCACATTAACGTTCAAAAACCTCAGAAATTGAAAATTTCATGCCATGGGACCTTTAACATTTGCAAATCTTAAATGTGCCAGGTTTCACTCAAATTAGCACAACAAAGATGTATGTTGCGTGAGAGTCAAATCATCCAAGTGGCCATTTCTTACCTAGTGTAGTACCTAATGTCCTCTGGTGAAGAGGTGAACCACTGCAGTCCAAATCCCTGTGCCAGGAGCTGTGACTCCAGCTGCAGTCTGTGCTACTCGAGCTCTTTGCACATACGTATTGTCATATTTACTGCGATCCACCAAGACAGAAGGACTCATCACATAGGCTACTTGTAGTCTTCAGTCACAGGGATCGGAGCTCGTCTACTGCCATCAACTCATTGACAGGCGCCTTAGCAGATGCGGCCTCATCCATAGCTGATGTGGTCTGGAGAGGCAGAGGATGGCGTTCGCAGACTCAGGGTCGCGGGGTCTTTATCAAAAAATGATTCCAGTGGAATAAAGATGAAACCGCTCTCTTCATTTCCCTGCACAACAATCACTCCCTGAGCACATGGGGCTTTTATACGGAAAAACACAAAACGAGGTTAGCTTACCTTAGAATGCTTTGCACAGGTCAAACTCTGTATTTCACCATAAACTTGCTCTCAATTTGTCCGTAAGGATCCAGCGAATAAAATCCAGTAAAACAATGTAGTCCAAAACACGTGTTAGATCCATTACGACGTCTGATCCGGCAGCATGCTTGTGTTGTTTACCCAAAACCACGAGCCTTGCCGAAGGCGAAGGCGGAGCCCAAATGTCCTTCTGCGGCTCTCGTATTCAAAATGGCTGCCTCTGCATGGGGAAGATCCCCCTTTTATGTGACTATATCTAAGTCCAAAAGAATACTTTGATTTCATGATGGAAGTGAAGAGGCTTGAAAAACAATGTATTTTTGAATGGGTATCTTCAATTTCAGTAATTAACGGGTAAAAATCTTCCACACTGTCCCTTTAAGGTGCGCAGACGTAAAAGTGCCGAGTGCAGACAGTGGAGTTGGGCTTGACGGTGAAGTCTTGCCTCCTTATTCTAGTAAGTCACTGGGCAAATCTGAATCCTTGGGGAAACTGTGAAAATGTAACATTCCATTAAATCTCCCGCCCGCATTACACAGCGGAACACTGCACTGATGAATGCTTCCACCTTCGGCTCTTTGAAGAGTAAAAGCTTTTTTTCCATCTTCAGAATGGATGAAACAACGGAATAGAACGAAACAGTAACAGGATGCTACAGAAGCAACAGAACTGAAGAAGCAGCTTGGATGAGTTGCGAAATGTATTTGACCAAATAAACTTTTGTCCAGTTGACAAACTTTATTTCTCCTTTTCCAACAGGATAATTCAAGTTCCGGTGAAGAATCCGGAAGTTCGTCTTTTGTCGTGCATCTATTCCCTCTTTTATATGATTCCTTTGATGCAGTCTGCATCTCTCCAGCTCTCCACCACCACAAACAAAAGCGATCTGTCCATCCACATCTCCCCGTGTCCTCAGCATCACCCCCCGCCCTCCATCCTCCGTCATCACCACGACACCACCTCCTCCTCCGCTTCTCTCACTCCTCTCCATCCCCCTCTCCCTCTCTCTCTACAGGAAACACGGACGACATTTCGGTTTGGCGATCGGCACGGTGGAGGTGGCGGAGGAGGAGGCGCGTTCGGTCGGATCTGCTCGCTGGTTGCACCCGCTCCACCCGCTCCACCCGCTCCACAAGGTCCGAGGAACGAGAGGGGAAACCCGGGTACAAGCGCAGCCTAACCCCCCGACTCCTGCCCTCATCTGTTGCTGATTGACACTCAATGAATCTTGTAAGGTAAGATGATTAAAACCTAACTTATTTTATTCGGATCATAAGAAAATGGGGACAAATATCTTAACACCATCGCCTGCTGCTGTTCTATTTGCTCTTCAAGCTCCAGTATTGCGCAAAATTGACTCTTGTGTGCTTTTAGCCATGTTATAATGCTCTCTGCAAAACATAGGCTATCTGGAGTTGTGTTTTGTTTCATTCACACAAGTTTGATTTATTCCTTATTGGGCTATTACTCTGTCTCCAAATCCTCTGTTCCTCCTAGTGATGTCACAAAGTTGTAGTTTATCAGCTACCGTTTACCTTTTGTTTAGTGGATATTGGTGAAGGTGTGTGGAATTTAAAAACTCAGTGGAGCACTTCCTGTATTTCCACATGACATCACACGTGGAACAGAGTGTTTTCTGTTTGAGAGAAGAGCTAAATATGCAGGGTTTGTGTGTTAAACGTGTGTGAATGAAACAAAACACAACTCCAGGTGTGTTTGTGATGAGGAAATGACATAATACAAGCCATTTAAAATACAATAATGCCATAACATTTAGCAGGTTTAGAAGGTTGTAAAAATGTGGGAAATTATGAAAATTCTTGAACATTTATTTGCTTATTATAGGCATATAAAAGAAGTAGACCTAGTAGGTTTATGGATGTTTTCTGGTACCTATGTTGCTTAAATACCATCAGTTTTAAAGTATTTTAATTGTATTTATGTATTTTTTTTTCCCAAAACAAAATGATGCCTATTTTGCAGAAGTCGGTAGAGTAACTAAAAATTGTATTGTATTGAAATTGTATTTTTCAGTGCGGAAAAACACAGCCGAAGCACACACCACGCTGCGTAACAGGGGAACTCCCAACGTGGTGCGTAAGAGGGATTCCCCTGTCAGCGTGGTGTGTGCTTCGGCTGTGTTTTTCCGCACTGAAAAATAGTCCGAGTCAAGCTCTCCGTGTTGATTTGCACATTTATTTGCACTCGATATGAATGCGCACTACACAGAAAGTAATTGGGAAACGCATCGAGCAAATTAATTCCTTTTGGCCGAAATCTTTCTCTGGCGACGTTAGACTCCAGTCTAACGCGGAGGAGCTGCAGATACCGCGGCGGTCAGTGCTGACAGACCTGGACAATGGCTGCGTCACCAGAAAAACGCTTTCCACCACTTATTTTAGTCTCTGGACTGTGGGGAGATGCCCAAGTTTGACCTGGGGGTGGCATATCCCTTTAAAGAGTAATGTTTTGGACATAACGTCTGATTTATAATTTTAATTTATTGTTATGTGAAGGACAAAACATAATATAATGCACAAAATCTGGTGTTTTCACAAAAATGAGAAACAAAATCATATTTGAAGAAGCAGTGCAAGAAAAAAAAAAGTTCAAATCATTTCATATTGTTTTCACTTGAGACTTAAAAGAATGCAGCTAGAAATGTACACTTTATTTAAAAGTTACTCAAGCAAATGTAACTGAGCTAATAGCCTATTAAAGATTCATTATGCAACTTTTCCATTGGATGTCAATGTTTTGCCTGGCATTTCCTGAGTGTATGTAAATTGCAATCACAGACTTTTGTATCATTAAAACAGGTTTGACTCATTTAGCAATCTCTATTTGAACAAAGGAACAAGAGAAATATATATAAAAAATGTATATATTTTTGTTTAGCTTTAGCACAATACAGAGATGACCTAGATTTGAGTTCTTTTCTTAAACACACTGTTCCACCTTGTGATGTCATGTCGTAATACAGGAAGTGCTCCACTGTGTTTTTAAACTCCACACACCTTCGCCAGAATCATTTGGATCATTTCAGCCCTGGAATTGCCAATCTCTGGTGAACTAAAGGAGTTAAAGCTATAAACTTGAAATCTACCACCGGAACAGAGCATTTTGAGCTTTGGGGATGCAGACAGACTAATAAGAATAAGGATAAGGATAACTCAAATGTGTGAATGAAAAAAAACCACAACTCCAGGTTTGTTTATGATGAGGTAACAACATTCAAGCATGAATAAAACTCACAAGAGTCAATTTCGCACAATATACGACCTTTAAACAGAGAATAACTCAAATAATTAGTAACTAAATAAAAATAAAATGTAACCTTTATGCTGCATTATCTTACTGCTTCTCCATGGAAACAGGATGTCTTGTTCCCCCTCTGGCCATTGTCCCATTAACATTTAGACTTGTACTCTACAGGCTGGAGGGCTTTTACTACCTTTACTGGCCCTTTGTTGCTATCTCAGTTTGTGTTCATTTAAAGAGGGGGTATTGTGCAAAATATATATATTTTTTTCAGCTTTCTACCATGTTATAACATTGTCTCCTCATCTAGAATATTCCTGAAGAGGTTTTAGATGTTATCCATGCACATTTGAGTCATTTTGCAATCTCCCTTGGGCCCTTTTCGAGTCCCCCGTACGATTAGTTGCAAGATTCTCCATTTCATTAGCGAAATGCACGCTTGTTACGCGTGTTATGATTGCGCTCTGAAGGGAGAGTGACCTAATACAGGGAGCAAACTTTTTCAGTAAAAGTTAATACGGTAATCTAAATATTTTATGTGTTAGCAATTAATATTAAACTAGAACTAATCTTTGCATAAACCAGGACTAAACCAAAACTAAACCAAGACCAAACCAGGGCTACACCAGGACTGAAACAAGACTGAAGCAGTACTAAACCAAGACCAAACCAAGAAAACACCAGGACTGAAGCAGGATTAAACCAAAACTAAACCAAGACTAAACTAAGACCAAATCAACACTAAACCAAGACCAAACAAAGACTAAACCAAGACTAAACCAGGGCTGCACCAGAACTGAAGCAAGACTAAACTAAGACTAAACCAAGACCAAAAGAGGACTACACTTGCCTGCTTTACACCAGAACATATCACAAGTGATATATCAGGGACTGCAGATGGAAATTAGCTATTTGGCTATAATCTGGTGCAGAACATCTCTGTTTTTATGAACTTAATGTCTCTGTACATTGTCCCTTCAAATAAAGGCTAAACTAAACTAAACTAATATGGTTTGGGAGCCACCTACTGAATATCTTGTAGCGGAGATGTGGTTTACGATCGCCAACGGCCGTTTATTGGGCATTACGAATGTCTATCATTGAGCGTATACGTAGCCCATAGCCAATCATGTCAGTTGTCAGTTCAAACTACAAGCTTCCGTTTGTCGTGTAGTACGCGTCACCGTCTTTCCACCCCTCCCCGCTCTCTGATTGGCTCCCCAAATCAGGAGCCCTCGCTTAGCCTAGTTGCCAGGCTGTCTTTTAAATGGAACGATCATGCAAAGCAGCCTGGGATTTCCAAGGTTAGGGCTACACCAGGACTGAAGCAAGACTGAAGCAGTACTAAACCAAGACTAAACCGAGACTAAACGAAGACCAAACCAAGATTAAACCATGACTAAACCAAGACCAAACCAAGAAAACACCAGGACTGAAGCAGGACTAAATCAAGACTAAACCAACACTTAACAAGACCAAACCCGGGCTGCACCAGGACTGAAGCAGAACTGAAGCAAGACTAAACCAAACCAAATCAGGACTGAATGAAGAAGACAGAACTAGGGATGAGGCCGATCCTATCCAGTATCGGTATCGGGTTCCGATATCAATGTAATTCACAGATCGGAAATTCCGATCCAACCTGTGAAAATTTCCGATCCATGAGACATGTCTGTACATTATCTGCTGAAATGCCTCCACAAGTGATTCCCTGTCGCCTGCTCTGCTCCTGCTGCAAAATGTGAAATGGATTTCCTGAACCGAGGCGTATCTCAATGAGACACAGAGTACTGATGAGACACGCCTCCGTTCTGGAAATCCATTCCACAGTTTGCAGCCAGCTAGCGAACTAACAGCGCGAGCGAGCAGGCAAACACTGAGCAGCACAAGGCAATTAACCAACTTTTCATCACAACATGTCCGCTGTGTGGAAATCATTTTTACTAGAAACACCTCAAAGGAAGACAGCAACGTGCAATGTTTGCAAAGCCGTTCTTTATCAGAGACTGCGCTAGCGCTACCCGAACCGAGTGTCAACAAGTTAGCTGAGAAGCTAAAAAGAGTTCCAGATCTGAGCTTTACTACAGCTATTTGGGCATTGGATGTCTGCCCATTGTCACTGATAAGCCTCACTGTGCACTGGATTGACCTCGATTCACACGGACTCTCTTGTGCGGCGCTCCAGGTAAAAAAAAAAAGTGCAGACGTTAAACCACGGGGAGATTCCGCCAGAAAAAGTGCATGTACTGTAATTCTACGGGACAATGCATGACCTCTACTTACCTCAAGTTGCCTTTTGGGGCACACATGCATACATTTGTTCATATCATAGGCCTACTTGCCTGTAGAGATGAGTTTATTTGTAGTTTAACAATAATGATGATAATACAGTGGTACCTCACCTTACGAATGACCCAACAAACGAAAATTTCATGTTACGAAACGCCTTCACGTCAAATTTTGATCTCTAGATACGAATGAAATTTCAAGTTACGAAACGCAAAATATCCAATCCAATCCAACTTTATTTATAAAGCACTTTAAAAACAACAAATCTCAAAAATTCAATTAATGCGCGCTCAGATGCACGCCCTGAAACGTAAATACACTTTATCAACACACACGGGGTTAGGTTCCAGAGGTGGCCCGCGGTGGGAGAGGTCCACGAGGTAGGACAACTTTGTATTTTGCAATTGTTCTACATGTTTTAGGGCTGTAAATGCCTCACCACACACATTCTACGCTTTTCTAAGACTGGAGTTGGGCTTTTCTCGCATTTCTCACACTCGAACTTTCATCGATTTTCAATGGAATGAGTTGATAGTGAAGCGTGGGGTGGACACGGCTCAATATAGCGCCAAACGTGCGAGGGGAGTGGAGACACAGGATTACTATCAACAACACATCATCAGTATGGTAAAACTCACCTGTCTCATGACAGTCTAAACCCAGCTCACGTTCCCTTAGTGAGTGAACAATCCAACGCTTGGTGAATTCTGCTTCACAATGATAGGAAGAGCCAATCAAAAAGCGACGTACATACGGCCTGTTAGCTCACAGTGTCGGCGCCACGGCTCTGGAGGTCAGATAGAAGCAGAGCCCGCCCCACTCTTATTCCCGCTGAAAGAGCGTCTTTCTCGGCCTCTCAGCCCTAGCGCGGAACGGAGCGCAAGGAGCGCGGAGACAGGAGCAACGCGCTCCTCCAACGGCACTGCCATCTTATAATAATAACAGGTCCAGTCCAGGTTTAGTTCTGGCCAGACCTGGTTTATTCCATGTTCTTTTAGTCCTGGTCTAGTCTCTTAGCCCGTCAGGAACACAACGTTACACTATAAAAAAAAAAGTTACACTATTTAAAAAAAAACTTGGAACGGCTCAGGCTTTTTCCATTGAAATAGCTACTCAACTTACGAATTTTTCACGTTACGAAACCACTTCTGGAACGAATTAATTTCGTAAGGTGAGGTACCACTGTATTGAAAACAAACCGATATCCAAATTCAGGTATCGGGATCGGATCGGAAGTGAAAAAAAAAAGTGGATCGGTGCATCCCTAGACAGAACCAGGATCGAAACTAGGACTGAACCAAGAAGACTGAACCAGGTCTAAACCAAGACTAAACCAGGCCTGAAGTAGGACTGGACCAGGACTAAACCGGATTAAACCAGGGACTGCTCTATGACTAAACCAAGACTGAACCACGTCTAAACCAGGACTGAACCACGTCTAAACCAGGACTGAACCACGTCTAAACCAGGACTGAACCACGTCTAAACCAGGACTGAACCAGGCTCCTCTCTCATCTCTGCACTGTATATTCTACAGATGACAACAATGTGATTACCTAACTGCCCCACACAGCTCCTTCTTTGAGCTCCATGACTCATTATGATGCTACTAACACAAGGCCCTCTCTCTGTTATCAAACATGACAGGGACCTATTTTTTTCATCCTACATAGGCCTACCGGACCTTTCAGGGGTCCAGTCCACTCGCTAATGGGGACACAGACCACACAACGTCAGCTAGAGGGAGGGAGAGGAGGAGAGGAGGTGTTTTCCATTGTGAGAAAAAAAAAAAACTGAAAAAAGAATGAGGCACGACTATCCCCGTTCTGAGGTTTCCATGGCAACGGTGACATCAGGCGAAGGGGGCGGGGGGGGGGGGTTGTTTGGGTGTCTGAGTTTTATGGTCCTGATTTAGTGCTGGTGAAGATCTGGTTTTAGTCATTGTTTTGATTAGACCTGGTTTCCATAATTTCCAGTTTCCATAATAATAATTTCCATAATTTTCTGGTTTCCATCATTTTTGTTTATTAGTCCTGCTTTAGACCTGGTTTAGTACTGGTTCAGTCTTGGGTCAGTCCTAGGTTAGTCCTGGTTTATCTCTGATATATCCCTGGTTTAGTCCTGGTTTAGTCCTGGTTCATCAGCCAGTGGGAGCAGGTTTTGTTTGGGTGTCTGCATTTTATAGTCCTGTTTTAGTACTGATTAAGGTGGTTTAGTCCTTGGTCTTGGTCCTTGTTCAGTTCTCATTTAGTCCTGGTTTATCCCTGGTTTAGTCCTGGTTTGGTCCTTGTTTTGTCCTTGTTTTGTCCTAGTTAAATTCTGGTTTAGTCCTGGTTCACATCTGGTTTAGCTCTCATTTAGTCCTGCGTTAGTCCTGGTTCAGTGCTTGTTTAGTCCTTTTGTAGTCCTGGTTCAGTCCTGGTCCAGTCCTGGTTTAGTCCTGGTTTAGTCTTGGTTCAGTTTGCAGTCCTGGTCCGGATTTGGTACATTTTTAGTCCTCATGACCCTATTTGCTGTACTACTTATGAATCCAAGTGTGTTGTGGTGAAAGATGGGAGCATGACAGACCTAACGTGGTTGCTAGGCGCTCGGTTGCTGTTGCTAGGCGACGGCTGTCGTGACGACGGGATGAAACGTGATGAGCAGAGCAGTCGGGATGGGGTGGGTGAAAGGATGGTGTTAACATGCCAATGCAAAAATGTTTGTGGAGGAAGACAGGAATAGAAATGGAATATATGGTACAGAGGAGGGATGATGAATATATGGTACCTGCTTGTCACCATGGAGATATATAAATATGTTTAATACCATACTGTGGGACATTCCAGGCAAAGCAATAACATCTCCATGGTGTGCTGGATCCTATACTAGAAAAGTTACCTCCTCTTTAAGCCATTTTTTCTTCTTCTTTTCCTGATTGAGAGCCAGGTTTCCAGACCAGCAGTCGTATTGACATGACTCTGGCATCGATGTCTTTTCTTCTTATTCTTGACACACACAGTCCTGCCTGCAGAGCTCATCATACAGGAAATGGACTATGGAGAAGCCACTTAAGCCCTGGGCAAATTTTATTATAGTGACAACAATGCAGACTTGATTAGATAAATATGACTGAATTATGAGGCATGTCTATTTAAAAAGTCAGTTTAGATGTAGTAACCATGGCTGTAGCTTCTAATGTAATCAGCTGACTAATGGAGGGCGGAGAATATACATTACACGAAAGGCAAATGGACACAGTTGGATTTTACTTGAAAGAGTTGGGGGTATTATGCAAAATTCATTTCTTGTTTTAGCTTTTTACAATGTGAATAGGTTGTTTCCTCACCAGAAACATGGCTGAAGAGGCTCTCATCCATGCATGTTTGAGTAATCTAGCGATCTCTCCAGGGCCCTGTTCAAAACCTCCTTACGGTTAGCTGTTAGATTCTCTGCTCCCACACGACAATTCTCCATAACTACAATCACTAGAACCCTCCTGTTGTCCTCATATTCTGTATACACCCCGTGTCCTCCCGGTCAAAATGACCCATCTTCACTAAATCCCAAATATAAGCAGTTTAATTGAATTTTAAACACCAAATTTTATTTTGCTTGAAGAAACATTCACCACACAATGTGTGAATACTTGAGTTTTCCCTTTTCACCTACATTTCTATAGCTTTAGAAACAAAAGAAAAGTGCAAAAAGGAATTTTGAATGCATTTTTATTCATCCCAATGAGTCAGATTCTTCTGATTTTTTTTTTTTTAACTGAAGAATGTAAGAAAAATACACAATCCATAAAACAACTCATTCAACTAAATTTTTTGCACTTTTTGCACTTCTGCACTTTTTTTGCACTATTTGGCAAAAAATGGCAGAATGACACATATGGCAGAATTGACAATAAAGCTGACTTTGACCTTTGATCTAATTAGCACATGTAGGGGCAGTATGCAAATGTACAGCTCTTGCAGATATATTTCTTACACCTACAGCACACAGTATGTGTTTTACGGTCCTTCTTTCTTACTTGCCCCAGCTGGGGCAGCGGCAGTGGCAGCTGGATCCTCAGGTTGATCAGGAGTTCCTGCACTCTGTATAGCTTTGACAACTGCTGCAGAGGCTTCTGTGCGGGGGACATGCTTCCTTCTTTCAATGAGTGGAGTTACAAGTGCCTTTCCTAGCTGCTCCAGGAACACCCTCCTCTTGTTCTGCTTACGAGGCATCCAGGTTGGGTTGATCTCTCTCCAAATCACAAAAGCATTGTAGAAGGAAACATCAATGATGTTGTGGAAGATAACCAGGGGCCAGCGGGCAGTCATCCTTCTGCAGCTGTATGTTCCAATCACCTTATCTAGGTTGTCCACACCTCCTTTGTTACAGTTGTAGTCTAGGATGACGGATGGCTTCCTGTCCTCACGATCGCTAATGCCAGCGTCTGTGTACATAAGTACATTCTTATTTTTCTTTGGGATGTTGGAAACTAGGGTGGTGGTGGGCGTGAAGGCAAACTTTGATGAGAAGACCTCTCTCTCCTTTGTTGCAAGCAGTGCAGGTGGGACCTCAGGCTTGTTCTTTCGAACTGTGCCAACCATGGTGATCTTCCTCTTCAGGAGCTGCTGTCCGAGTTCATAAGAGGTGAAGAAATTGTCACATGTCACATTGTGACCCCTCAGTCCCTCTGTCACATCAAGCACAACTAGCATCCCCTGGTTCTTCTCTGGGCCTCCAGTGGTCGGCTTCCCGGTGTAGACTTGGATCTTCCAAGCGTAGCTTGATTTGGCATCACAAGCCACCCATGAGTTGATCCCATCGTTATAACGCACACTCATGGCTTCAGCACAGAGAGAATTCGGGGTAATGTCATCTGCAGCACCTTTATAACTTCTGGAAATCCACAGATCAAAGGCACTGTCCACGAGAAGGCCACCTGTGTTGTCTTGTCTTATTTACATCTGCTACTGATTGTTTACATCTGCTACTGATTGATCTGAGACAGATCTAAAACATTCTCACATTCTGTGGTTTGTAAATAACTCTGTGACCGTGATTTTAATTGAATTTCACTGTTCGGTCATTTTGACCCGAAGACAACCTTTGTACCTTTTTTTGTACAGCATGCATGATAATGTGAATAAAGGCAACAATTAACTTTTTCTAAAGTTTGGATCAATCTAGGAAAAGCCATAAAATTTCAAGTTCAAAAATTATTGTTAAGGTGATTTTTTGGGGGTTTTTAACACAGTGGCCGGTCATTTTGACCCGAGGACAACAGGAGGGCTAGAATCATTTGGATAATTTCAGCCCTGGAATTGCCAAGCTCTTCTGAACAAAAACGGTAAAGGGTAGCTGTTACTTTAAAGGAAAAGTAACGTTTTTTACAATTTGAGCCTTATTTCGGTAATAAAACAAGTTGTTTTACTCACCCATAGCACTTTGGTGTCATATGGAGCATTTCCGGAGATGTTTTAGATTAGCGTTAGGCTAACGCCGTTAGCCTAGCGCAACTTATAGCCATAGCTCGGGGCATTCCCCGAGCATGTAATATGCCCCGTGCGGGCTCCAAATAACACAAACTTTAGCACTTTTCAAATCATAGAAGCTCGATGTCTTTAGTCTACGATTTCATTTGAATCAAAAGTGGCCTGTAATCCGAGATTTATCCATAGTTTACAGCTTTGTGTTCCATGTTTGGGTCCCGGGAGCTGAGAGCACACTCCGCGCATGCGCACTGGCGTCCTCATCTACTCGAAACTATGGCTAAATCTCGGATTACAGGCCACTTTTGACCAAATGAAATCGTAGACTAAAGACATCGAGCTTCTATGATTTGAAAAGTGCTAAAGTTTGTGTTATTTGGAGCCCGCACGGGGCATATTACATGCTCGGGAAATGCCCCGAGCTATGGCTATAAGTCGCGCTAGGCTAACAGCGTTAGCCTAACGCTAATCTAAAACATCTCCGGAAATGCTCCATATGACACCAAAGTGCTATGGGTGAGTAAAACAACTTGTTTTATTACCGAAATAAGGCTCAAATTGTAAAAAAACGTTACTTTTCCTTTAAGAACTACAGCTTGAAGGTAATGAAAATGCCTTACCTCTCATGGAAGAAGAAGACGTAGGTGGTGTCGAAAGAGGCTATGACCCAATATGTAATATTTTGAATTTTGGAAATGTAGACAGCTCAATAATGCAGGATTGCTCCAACAAAACACAACTGCAGGTATGTATGTGATGTGATAACAACATTATAACATGGCTTAGAGCTCACAAGAGTCAATTTCATGCAAAATAGGACCTTTAACAGAATTTTGACAAATTTGTTATTCTTGACCTATAGATTCTCAGCTCTCAAATGCGACTGCTGTACAAGTGTATAAATCGTGTTCGGTCTGTTTTGTTGGTGTTTGTTGCAGGTTTATGAACAACCGCGTTCCTCCTCATAAGAGATACCAGCCCACAGAATACGAGCATGCTGCCAATTGCGCCACTCATGCGGTACGTGCACATCACCATGAGATTACACTTTTAGAATGGTGACAACACTACATAGTTTCAGATCTTGTCAACATTGTGTTTTTAGAGCCAAAATGGTGCCACCGTGCAGAGTAAAAAGTGCATATTTCCTTATATTCAGCTTATCGTTCCACTTGTACATGTTCAGTGCAATGAAAACATGTTTAGCTTGTACCCAGAAGTGCAATGAAAATGTATAGGAGGTGTATTCGACTTAAAGTATTGATCTGCCTGGAATGTTCGGGGTCGCCTATCCACAGATCTAAACTGGAACTTGGTCTAGTATGGTCTCCATGAAGATAGAAAGGTTTAATACCGTATTGGGAAACATTTCAGACAAAACATTTATGTCTCCATGGAGAAAAGCATTTGACAGACCCTCCACCAGAAAATCTTCCAAAAAATATATTCTGGGTTAGTTCTGCTTAAAGGAAAAGTAACGTTTTTTTACAATCTGAGCCTTCTTTCGGTAATAAAACAAGTTGTTTTACTCACCCATAGCACTTTGGTGTCATATGGAGCATTTCCAGAGATGTTTTAGATTTGCAGTTAGCCTAGCGCGACTTCTAGCCATAATATATTCCCCAAGCATGTAATATGCCCCGTGCGGGCTCCAAATAGCACAAACTTTAGCACTTTTCAAATCATAGAAGCCCGATATCTTAGTCTACGATTGCGTTTGAATCAAAAGTGGCCTGTAATCCGAGATTTATCCATAGTTTACATCTTTGCGTTTCATGTTTGGGTCCCGGGAGCTGAGAGCACAGTCCGCACATGCGCACTGGCGTCCTCATCTACTCGAAACTATGGCTAAATCTCAGATTACAGGCCACTTTTGCTTCAAACGAAATCGTAGATTAAGATATCGGGCTTCTATGATTTGAAAAGTGCTAAAGTTTGTGTTATTTGGAGACCGCAAAGTAATGCCCCGAGCACTCAAGTTAAGTTATGCTACAACATAACTTCTACGAAACTGCTCAAAATGACACCAAACTGCTATGGGTGAGTAAAACTACTTGTTTTATTGCCGAAAGAAGGCTCAGATTGTAAAAAAACGTTACTTTTCCTTTAAGTCCTTGTTGGTACTAGTCGTAGTTTAATTCTTGTTCAGTACTAGGCAGTTTTGCAAACCCCTTGTATTTTATTTTTCCCCAAATCAAATGTAGTAGCTGTTGATGCATTAACACTGAAACAGATTTTGATATTTCATGCAACACCAGATTGTGTTAAAAGTGGTATATGTCACGTACCGGCCCAGAGCCCATGGCGCGATAAAGAATCTGGCCTTCAGAAAAAGTGAGTTGAATAGCCCTGATATATAGTATTAACATAGTACTATTTACATTTTTACAACTACTACTGCAGATTAAAGATTGAAGAGTGTGATAGCCCTGGGGAAGAAACAGACCTTTATGACTTTTCCCCATATTAAGTGTGCATATTATATAAGTGTGCATCATGCAGGACATTGATGTAATAAGTTTTTGATTAAACAATAATTTCTTCATTTCTACAGTACTCTTAGCTCGGGCTGCAAAATATATCGCCAAAATAATGATATTGGCTACCGCAGTTATCAATATTGCAAGAAAATACATATATCACAACAACATCCCCATTTTGTAACATTTTTATAACAACATTCTAACATGGCTTAAAGCTCACAAGAGTAAATTGCGTAATGTTGATATTTTTTTCCTTGTTTGTCCATGTGGATCAGTTGTGGATAATCCCGAGTCTCCTGGGCAGCTTGGTGCTTCACTTCCTGTCCGAGGGCCAATGGGAGCGTGTGTCGGCCTGGCTGTACGGGGCCGGCCTCAGCTCCCTCTTCATCATCTCCACCCTTTTCCACACCGTGTCCTGGAAGAAGAGCCACCTCCGGTAACTACAACAAAAGTTTTATTCAAAAGTCATAAATATCTCAAACAGCTCAAATGATCTATCAAAGCTAGTCAAAAATACTCAAGCTAGGCTTAATTTACTAAATAAAGGGAGCTGTCACCATTTGTTTTGTAAATGATTTTCTTCATGGAGATGGTATTGCGTTGTCTGAAATGTTACACAGTATGGCATTAAACCGTTTTATCTTCATGGAGACCAAACCAGACCAAGGTACAGGTCAGATCTACGGAGAGGTGACCCTGCTCACAGTCAAAATGCGTGTTTTTGCTAGGTATTTTTGAGCTATAAAACCACCTGTAATTGAAATAATGTCAAGTAGCTCTTAATTACAGGATTTGTAATTAATGAATGTAATTAATCGCTTTTTAAGAGTGTGTGTGTAAGAGAGAGAGATTCTGACTGAGTGAACAAACCCACTTTGAGATTGAGTTTGTGAGTTTTCAAGTGGTCGCTTTGCTCATTTGTTTCCCAAATTCTGCGAGCGTGGTTTGGTGGTTTGGTGGTTTGTTGGTTTGTTGGTTTGTTGGTTTGTTGGTTTGTTGGTTTGGTGAAGTGCGCACTATCACCGGTAACAATGGAACTTGTCCGGACGTGTTTATCGTTCAAATGATCCGTCAGGCTGGAGCAGCTTCGGTGACCGGAAAATTCTTTTTGATAAAAGCTCCAAATCACGGAGTTCTTGTTGATCATCCTGTCTTCGTTCTTTTTATAAATAAACTTGCCCTTCAAAGGCCCAAGCAGCGATTCGCTTGCCGCACACCAAATTTAAAATGCACGCGCATTGAATTGACACTCATAATTAATTGCGTTAATTTTTATAACGCGTTAATTTGCAGTGTAATTAATTAATCTAATTAACGAGTTAAGCTGACAGCCCTAATGTCAAGTAGAGGTGTTTAAAGGAGAATTTACATTTTTTACAATCTGAGCCTTATTTAGGTAATAAAACAAGTTGTTTTACTCACCCATAGCACTTTGGTGTCATTTGGAGCATTACCGAAATAAGATTGTAAAAAACGTTAATTCTCCTTTATTGTCATACTGTGGAACATTCCAGGCAGAGCAAAGGCATATCCATAGAAACAAGCAGGTGACAGACCCCCAACCAAAACGTTACAGAGTGCACCTAATGATAAAGCATTTTTGTTGTCTGCGAACCAGAAAGTTATGCTAGTGCACTGTTAACATTAAAATCAGGTACACTGCCTTTAATGTGGCATAGATGTTTATGTTTATGCAATGTTTGAATGATGAAATTAAATGTGGTGACTGTTTTGGTGTGTGGTGTGGTAAAATGTGGTGACTGTTGTTTTTGGTGCACAGGTCTGTGGAGCAGTGCTTCCACATGTGTGACAGGATGGTCATCTACTTCTTCATCGCAGCCTCCTACGCCCCCTGGTGAGAACTGCACCCCTCTGCACTCATGTGGAGGATGGAAATGCTCTAGAATCCCAGTACCAAAACAGTGTGCTTGAGATGGGACTTGGCCACTCTTTGGTATGGTATCATTTGTTTGTTCAGGGACAGTGTACAATGAAGCAAAACATGGTCATTTCCACCTGTAGGCCCTGGGCAATCTCCAAAACTGAATCTGAATATAGATGAATACTTGACTGAAACATCAAGCTAACATATTTCATTCATCCATCCATTTTCTTCCGCTTATTTGGGGCCGGGTCGTGGGGGCAACAGTCTAAGCTGTGACTTCCAGCCTTCCTTCACCCCGGACACTTCCTCCAGCTCCTCCGTTGGGAACCCAGTGGTGTTCCCAGGCCAGCCAGGAGATCATAGTCCCTCCAGCGTGTCCTGGGTCTTCCCCGGGGCCTCCTCCCGGTGGGACATGCCCGGAACACCTCCCGAGGGAGGCGTCCAGGAGGCATCTGGAACAGATGCCCGAGCAACCTCAGCTGGCTCCTCTCGACGTGGAGAAGCAGCGGCTCTACTCCGAGCCCCTCCCGTGTGACTGAGCTCCTCACCCTATCTCTAAGGGTGCACCCAGGCTCTCTGCGGAGGAAAATCATTTCGGCCGCTTGTATCCGCGATCTTGTCCTTTCGGTCATTACCCAAAGCTCATGACCATAGGTGAGGGTAGGAACGTAGATTGACCGGTAAATTGAGAGCTTTGCCTTTCAGCTCAGCTCCCTCTTCACCATGGTCCGATACAGCGACCGCATCACTGCGGACGCTGCACCGATCCGCCTGTCAATCTCACGCTCCATCCTCCCCTCACTCGTGAACAAGAACTTCCGAGCCTAGAAACACTCGCAAGTTCCTCCAGGCAAATAAAAAAAACGCATTTCGCATTGTGTAGCTCCTCCGCAGTCCAAACTCTCTGGGCGTGATTTACACAGACGCTGAGTACAGACAGACGGGGGTGGAACTGCATTTGCATTTCTTTTTTCGATCTGACGTAACAAAGTTGCCTTGTTCAGAATCGCCCGTTTCAGCTCTGATTTTTTCTAACGCAGAAAAGGATCGCAAATGCTCAGTTTAGACATTTCGCAACTTTTAACCATGGGGGGGCCCTAAACAGGGTAGGGGAGCTCACATTAATGTTCAAAAACCTCAGAAAGTGAAAATTTCATGCCATGGGACCTTTAATAAGAGTCAGTAAAACTGAGATGGCTAATTATTGCCCCATCAGTATCCTCCCTGCCATCTCCAAAATTGCTGAGAGATGGGTGGCTGAACAATTAAACGAAGATCTCTCCACAAATACTACACCTTTGCATCCAATGCAGTTCGGTTTTCGCAGTCACCACTCCACAGAGTTTGCAAACTGTTTTTTTGTTGAAAATGTCAAAAGTCTTCTTGACAAACATGCAATTGTAGGTGCAGTATTTATAGATTTTAAGAAGGATTTTGACATGGTAAATCACCAGATTCTTTTAACTAAATTATCCCATTTTAATTACCTGGCCAGCCAAATGATATCTCTCTGTATTTCCTATACAGCGCGATACCATTTGGACACCCTCGCTCCACCCTCGCTCCTCCGGTTAAAAACGGACTCCGCGATTCTGATTCGTTCAAAGATGGTGACGTCAGTGCACCCGCCTTTGCCCACAAAGTCACTCTTAGGCAGCGGAAGTTCCGCCTCAGTTTTGAATCAAGATGGCGCAATCTCTGATTGGTTCACTTAGCTGTCTGTCTACGCGCAACCGCAGCGCGTTCTGGATCAAGTGTTACCAGACTCATCCGCTGGTACAGCGATGAGTCAAGGATTCTTCCAGGCAACCATTTTAATCTATCTAAAGAGTCTTTGCACTGGTTTGAGTCTTATTTGTCCCACAGACAACAATGTGTTTCCCTGTCTGGTTTTAAATCGCCCTACCTTCGCTGTCCAACAGGGGTCCCCCAAGGTAGTATTTTAGGACCAATTTTATTTAGACTTAGACTTAGACTTAGACAAACTTTATTGATCCACAAGGGAAATTGCTTTGGGTACGGTAGCTCACTCATCAAATATAATATACAATATAAAACAGAGGGTAAAAGAACAAGAAAAATAAATTATTAGTATTATTTAGTATGTGTATTATTTATATTATTTATAAATAATATATTACTTAAATTAGTTAGTATTTATATTAATGATTTCCCAGAATTTTGTCCAAATGTCAATGTGTGTAATTTTTACACAAGCCAGAACTGTACAAGAAGTTTTAGGAAAGTTAACATCAGCCATGACTCCTGTCCAAAAGTGGGTGAAGAACTCATGTTTACAACTCAATATAAAGAAAACTGTCTGCATGATGTTCAGTAAAAAAACAACTGAGCTACAGTGGTCCAGTGTCTTTCTGGACGGGGTGGAACTCAGCCTCGTCAAAGAGTTTAAATACCTGGGACTGATGCTGTACCCGACATTGACATTTAAGAAACACATTTAGCACCTCACAAAAACTGTTCATTTTAACTTAGTGAATTTTAGACAAGTAAGATCCTTTATGACTCTATACGCGGCACAAATGTTTTTACACTCTGATTCTGTCTCATATAGAGTACTGTATTACCACATGTTCACTTGCTGCTGGCACAACACTAAAACCAGTTGAATCACTTTTTGAAAAAGCTGTGAAAATATTAGACAAGAAACCATTCTCAACCACTGCACTATTTTAGACAAGTATAACTTACTCAATTTTAATAATTTTGCACATTTTAAATACGGCTGTTTTATATATAAATTTTTACATGGACTTGCTCCTCCTCCGCTGCAGGATTTTATAAAGACTATCAGTGGGATGGGAACTAGGGCCACGGCCCAGGGGAACTGTGCTCTCAGTCAGAGGCACTAAGTTCTGGAACTCTCTCCCATCATCAATAAGAGAGACTCCAACACTGGACACTTCCAAATCACACTTGAAACAGTGGCTAAAGGAAAACCAGACTTGTGGACACTTTTAATGTTTTAATGTTTAATGTTTTAATGTTTTAATGTTTAATGTTTTAATGTTGGTATTATTGTCAATTGTCATTGTTTTTATTGTTTTTGCTGTGGTGTCACCTGCCCAGGGACTACAGATGGAAATGAGCATTCTTGCTATAATGTGCTGCAGATGTTCATTAATCTGCACTGTCCCTATTAAATAAATAAATAAAAACTCCTCCACTTGAGGCAAGGACTCTCCACCCACCCGGCTCATTTAATAAAGACAAAAACAAATAATTCTACCTTTAGATCAAACACTACTAAAGAAATTAGTAGTCCCTTTACGAGTAATACAGTAATACAATATATTTTAGTCAACATAATCTCAGAAGAATATGGTGAAACATATGGTTATAATGTAGAATGTCAGGTGTGATTTTGGTATTAATTGTGTGTGTGCGTCTCAGGCTGAACCTGCGTGAGCTGGGGCCCTGGACCTGTCACATGCGCTGGCTCATCTGGGTCATGGCCTCCTTCGGCACCACCTACGTCTTCTTCTTCCATGAGAGGTAAGGCATTTTCATATTCTGACTCCCAACAGGAAAAATCAGATCTATGGAGTAGTTTGAAAAAATGCATAGTTCATCTTAAAGCCCCAGTGTGTAGGATTCGTGGCGCATAGGTGGATGGTGCTATTGCACTTTCTGTTTTAGCTACGGCAGACCTCGAGGGTCACCCGGGCACGCGCACGAGCCGCGCGCCGCTACTGTATAAATAAAACGCGGTCCTGTTTTTTTTTTTTTTCCTTTTTCTTTTCTCATGAAAACACACATTCCCGATCATGTACCATGACACTCTACACATCAAATGAAACCTTACAGTCTCCTCTTTTTGACTATGCAATTCATTTCCCTGCAAAACAATCACTCCCCGAGCACATGGGGCTTTTATACGGAAAAGCACAAAACGAGGTTAGCTTACCTTAGAATGCTTTGCACAGGTCAAACTCTGTATTTCACCATAAACTTGCGCTCAATTTGTCCGTAAGGATCCAGCAAATAAAATCCAGTAAAACAATTTAGTCCAAAACACGTGTTAGATCCATTACGACGTCTGATCCGGCAGCATGCTTGTGTTGTTTACCCAAAACCACGAGCCTTGCCGAAGGCGAAGGCGGAGCCCAAATGTCCTTCTGCGGCTCTCGTATTCAAAATGGCTGCCTCTGCATGGGGAAGATCCCCCTTTTATGTGACTATATCTAAGTCCAAAAGAATACTTTGATTTCATGATGGAAGTGAAAAGGCTTGGAAAACAATGTATTTTTGAATGGGTATCTTCAATTTCAGTAATTAACGGGTAAAAATCTTACACACTGTCCCTTTAAAGTTACTTCATTGTATCTGCAGTTGAATTTCTTTTATGGCTGTGGGATGAGATATAGGGAAGGAAGCATTCAGAGCAGTCTGTAGGGATTCATAGAACTACTGTTACATTATATATCTCATGATTAATGCATGTCCAGTTTACATGCATCAGTGCCTATAGAGCTGACAGCCTACAGCAATATTCTGACATATTTACTGTTTTAAATTAATGCTCATGCATGTTTTTGTGGATGAAATCCTTTATTGCTCAAGGGTCGTGTCTTTTCTTGCACTACACAAAAGCAAGCGAAGACACAGCGGCAGCAAGAGTACAGATAGAAGTTAATGTGTCAGAGCATAGTACCAGGATGATATCAAATAAATACACATTCGCGTGTCTGTGTGTGTCAGGTACAAGCTGATGGAGCTGATCTGCTACACTGTGATGGGGGTATTTCCTGCCCTGGTCATCCTCTCCATGGTGAGCTTCTCCACATTCACATCAGAGCTCCTCTTTCCTATTGTTGTATTATTGCTTATTCTACTGTTGAATACAAATGATCTCTTACTATCTCCTAACCCTATTCCCTTAATTAGATCGTGACTAAGCCTGAATCCTTCTTATCGGCACCGTACCGTATTTTTACTGTCTTAAAAAGGTGAAAAACAGAACTACCTCCTTGTAGACAGTTTGCAGTGGTCCAAAGTTCTTCCTCACTTACCTTACGCATTCTGGGCATAATAATTATTCCCTGTGTTAGTTAATCTGAGTTTTGTTTTAACACAATCTGACCATCTGACTTAGTTGGCACTACAACAGGTGAACAGATTTGTACTTAAAGGAAAAGTAACGTTTTTTACAATTTGAGCCTTATTTCGGTAATAAAACAAGTTGTTTTACTCACCCATATCACTTTGGTGTCATATGGAGCATTTCCGGAGATGTTTTAGATTAGCGTTAGGCTAACACCGTTAGCCTAGCGCGACTTATAGCCATAGCTCGGGGCATTCCCTGAGCATGTAATATGCCCCGTGCGGGCTCCAAATAACACAAACTTTAGCACTTTTCAAATCATAGAAGCTCGATGTCTTTAGTCTACGATTTCGTTTGGTCAAAAGTGGCCTGTAATCCGAGATTTAGCCATAGTTTCGAGTAGATGAGGACGCCAGTGCGCATGCGTGGAGTGTGCTTTCAGCTCCCGGGACCCAAACATGGAATGCAAAGCTGTAAACTATGGATAAATCTCGGATTATAGGCCACTTTTGATTCAAACGAAATCGTAGAGTAAGACATCGAGCTTCTATGATTTGAAAAGTGCTAAAGTTTGTGTTATTTGGAGCCCGCACGGGGCATATTACATACTCGGGGAATGCCCCGAGCTATGGCTATAAGTCGCGCTAGGCTAACGGCGTTAGCCTAACGCTAATCTAAAACATCTCCGGAAATGCTCCATATGACACCAAAGTGATATGGGTGAGTAAAACAACTTGTTTTATTACCAAAATAAGGCTCAAATTCTAAAAAAAGTTACTTTTCCTTTAAGTTAAACAAGTCCCTCACATAAATAACAGTCACAAGTTAGCATTAGCCAACAGTTCTTCAGTTAGTTGCTCTTACCTTTTTGTTGAAAATTAAACACCCAAGCTTTCTGACAATCTAAAAACTTTTCAGGCTGTGTTTGTGTGCTAATGTGTGCGTGGTGTCCATAGTATATAAATGGACATAGCTAACCCACTAGCCACCGTGCTCTAAATAGGAAGTGTGAGCATGGTCATACTTCTGGCCCCAATTCACTTTGTATTGGAAATACCTTGCCCTACCTCTGTAACTGCTGCTGTCAGGCTCCTCGTTTTGGTCTTAAAATGTAACTCGCTCTACATGATCCTGGTGTTTTTATTTCACTAGTTTGTACGTATATTAATCCTCATCAAGTCTATTCCTAATATGGAATTCACCTCCAAATTCACCCCTTCTTACTGCTAACCTCGTGAAGCCCAACACTATGCGTAATGTCTTGGGATGGGATGAGATCTCGTGCTATGAGATCTCGCAAGATCAAATTGCCACAAGATTGTGCTCTCACAGGAAAATCTGTCGCGAGATTTTATCCTCCGTCTTTACATTTGGCACGGGCATAAAAGATTGCGCGCCTCGTTCAAGCTCTGGAAAGTTGCGTGTTTTTGAGCAGCTGTAGCTAAAAGACTTCCACACAGAGACATGAAGCTCACACATTCAGACAGAGAACACTTTAGGCTGTGTCTCAGTATAATGTATATAATGTATATTAGTGTGATGCCACTAATTGTATATTAGTGTGACGTCACACTATGAGAGTCCACTTTTTTATACAGTCTGTGGTAGAGCTGGGCGGTATGACCAAAAATTGATATCACAGTATTTTTCATAATTATATTGGTGTCATTGTATTTGACGGACTTTTTTTTTTTTTCATGCATGACTAGGTGTTAACCCCATTTCCTAATAATTTAGAGAATAATTAATGCAGTATAATTCGACTTGGTAAAACATATCTGGGTCCAGTGCTTTAATCATCTCCTTGAAGCACCTTTCTCAACAGGACTAAGTGGTACCATGTCTTTGGCTAAGTGGACAGTAACAGTGTTGGTAATATCATTCCACCGTTTACTTTTCTTGTCGTAGGCAGTCCCCTTACCAAATTCATCTTTGAGTGACATCTGAGTGGGGTTTTGTGTTGCAGTGTCAACTTGAACGTTCCCTGCAGACGTGGAAGAGGATGCAGATCTTAGTTTCATGCGTTCTTCATATTCCAGGACATGTTTGTGACAGAGGAGGTGAAGCAAATTGCTTGTGTTGCCTCCTGCGACTTCAACTTTAGCCCAACAACATTTACAGAATACGGTTGTTTGATCAGCGTCAGATTTCTAAAAGCCAAAGTACTTCCACACAACTGACACGGCTCCTCTTTTCAGTATAACTTCCTCTGTGTCTGTAACATTTTCTCCGTCCATGTTGTTCACCGCTCGACACACACTGAGCTTCCACCACTCTCATGTCACTGCAAAACAGTCCCCCTCTCAAACAATGTCCCGCGGCGTCCCACTGGTATTCAGTATGAAGTTTATGGTTGTGTCACCATGGTAGCATAGACATACATGCAGCCCCCCTACCCCCAGCTTGATGTCACTGCAAACTATATCAGCTGAGCCTGTGTGTGTCCACAGCCGGAGCAGGGGGGCCTGTATGAGCTGCTGATGGGCGGGGCCTGTTACTGCCTGGGCATGGTCTTCTTCAAGAGTGACGGCATCGTCCCGTTCGCCCACGCCATCTGGCACCTGTTCGTCGCCATGGGAGCCGCCGTGCACTATTACGCCATATGGAAGTACCTGTACGCCCCTTCAGCCAATCAGGTGCAAACGTCCAGATGACATCACAGCTGACCAAGAAGTGACCCGATGTGGAGAGAGGCAGGCGAATGTGCAACTTTGACACAAATGTTGAAGTGTCATCTTGGTATGGGTTTGGACATTTGTATGTTTTAGTCCATTTTAGGGGTTAAATCTTATGTCTAGATATTTTTGACTGCTTATTTTTTTAAATATTATTATTATTATTATTTTATTTTATTTTATTTTTTTATTTTTTTAGTAGTAGTAGTAGTAGTATAGGTGATCTACTTTCTATATAGATTATTTTAATTCTGTTTATTTGAAGAGTAATTCTCTTTAGTTTGTTGCCTGGGAATATACACTTCTCCAATACTTTATGAAAATGTGAGTCTGGTCACCGGCGAATTAAAAGGATAAACAAATAGGAAAAAAATATCTTAGGGGACTGAAAAACATTGCAAATATCTGCAGAATCAATGTGCTAAGCACTAAACTCCTTTCTACTGCATCACTGTAATAAATAAATCTGGACCGTCACCTTTGGTTCTGACTCAAGACGCAACAGACCAGACTGGTATTTCTCTGTATAAAAAATCCTGAGATATCATACTGGATTTAGCAAGCACTGTGTGAAATTAAAAGTAAATATATTCTAGGTTTAATAATTAAATATATCAATATTGGTCAAGCTTAAAGGAAAAGTAACGTTTTTTTTTACAATTCTTTCGGCAATAAAACAAGTAGTTTTACTCACCCATAGCAGTTTGGTGTCAATTGGAGCAGTACTGATTCCAAAACGGCCTGAAACCCGATATGCAGCTATAGTTTCATTTGATGACGTCATCAGAGAGGACAGTGCGCATGCGTGAACTCTGTTTTGTAAACACCGCTAGTCCGAAAGAAGCTAACACCGCTCTGAACTTTACTTTTCTGTTGCGATATCGGGTTTCAGGTCGTTTTGGAATCCACTAAAAGTCTACCCTGACAGCGATCTTCTGTGATTTGAAAAGTGCTAAAGTTTGTGTTATTTGGACACCGCAAATCAGTGCCCCGAGCACTCACGCTAACGGATACGGGATCATTAGTAGAACAGAACGGCTCAACATAAGTTCTGCGATACTGCTCCAATTGACACCAAACTGCTATGGGTGAGTAAAACTACTTGTTTTATTGCTGAAAGAAGGCTCAGATTGTAAAAAAAAAAAGTTAATTTTCCTTTAAATAATTGAATGAATGAGGCAATTTTCAGTGTGTTCAACTGGAGAGCTTTTAACGCATTTTGTGTATGATTAACCCTACAGACTAAAACACCAAAATGACCAATCCCACAATCCACACCGTTAAAAAAGTTGCCAATCTTGCGATATAGTATTTAGCGCTCACTTCAGCAGGCGATGTCTTCTATCTCTATATTTATACACTGGGACAATAGAGTTTTATTTCATTGGACTATTCTGTGGTTGTTGCTGCTTATGTTCTTTAATATTCAGGGGACAGTTATCACTTGGCTCTGTGCACAGCGGTACCTGGTCAGTTCCAGTCACAAGTGCAGTTATTAAAGCCCTATGGGGTTTTCGTAGACTGGCGTAAAAATGTTTGCGAAAGATTCCGTGGTGTACAGCGAGTTGCGGATAGATTATGACAACATGTCTTGATGCTAATGCTGACTTATTTCGATGCATAGGAAATATTATAATGCCACAAACTGAAATGATCTGAAAATAAAAACAGTTACTTGTCAAAGATAAATGCTCTTTACGCTGTCCATTGTATAGCTAAAGTTGCTAAATAAGAAAATAAGCTCATAAAATACTATGAATTCATTTTGCATTTTTTTCTTTTTTTTAGCATTTTCCGTCAGTCAAATGAAGCTCATTGAGGCTCACCTTTGTTCATCCAATCAGGCACATTATTACTAAAAATGATGGGAAGCCAACTGTATGACACTATCCCACACAGTGTCTTGGTGCAATCACAGCACTGGTCGGGCTAAAAGTTCAAACTAAAACATCAAACATCTTCCTGACTCATTTGAAATCCAGTGTTGTTTACACTGACTTTTCAAAATCAAGAGCTGGGACACCCCCGGGCTGGTTGTGGTTGGTAATAATAAAATTGTGAAACAAGTGTGTAATTATTATGCACTTGGCCCATTCATGTCTTAATTAAGATAACATGCGAGTCAGTATAGTCACATTTTCTTTGTGTTTTTCGTAATTTTACCTAAACAAAAACCTAAAACAAAAAACCCGGACAAATAATGCTTCTTTTTACTGTTGGCAGTTATTAAACTGGTCAAAAATAGAATCAAAAGGGACATTTCTTGTATAAAACTGGGACAAATCACTGGTTTTGGATAAATCCACTGGGACAGGGGACACAGGGCTCAAAACTGGGACTGTCTCGGGTAAACAGGGACATCTGGTCATCCTAAATTTGTTTTGTTAAATTTGTTTTTCTTGATTAAATTTAGCATTAGCTTTGAGACACAAAGGCCACCTTAATATACTTACAAATGTGCTCCTGTGGCGTATTCATTAAGTAAGTTACTAAGCTGTTGTCAGTGATTATCCCGCTGTAACGTTGTTAGCCAGCGCGCTGTTGTGCACTGAGCCAATTATGACATGTGACATTATTGTGGTGCACATTGACTATACAATATACTGTACTGTGTCAAAGAAAATCTGTTTACAGCATACTTCATATCTATTCATTCCTTAGAAATAATGGAAACTAAGTTATATTGTTTATTGCTATTGTTAAAGTTGAATATTTATTTTGAATATTTTTAAGTATATATGAGGAAGTCTATTTATTGTGTTTGCTAGACTATGGATAGTCACAGTCATGTTTTTTAAGCACGCAGCCTACATTTAATAGGCCTGTATTACGCAAATCTCTTGTGAGCTTTAAAGGAAAAGTAATTTTTTTTACAATTTGAGCCTTATTTCGGTAATAAAACAAAAATCAATTCAATCAATTGAATCAAAAGTGGCCTGTAATCCGAGATTTATCCATAGTTTACAGCTTTGCGTTTCATGTTTGGGTCCCGGGAGCTGAGAGCACACTCCGCGCATGCGCACTGGCGTCCTCATCTACTCGAAACTATGGCTAAATCTCAGATTACAGGCCACTTTTGACCAAACGAAATCATAGACTAAAGACATCGAGCTTCTGTGATTTGAAAAGTGCTAAAGTTTGTGTTATTTGGAGCCCGCACGGGGCATATTACATGCTCAGGAAATGCCCCGAGCTATGGCTATAAGTCGCGCTAGGCTAACGGCGTTAGCCTAACGCTAATCTAAAACATCTCCGGAAATGCTCCATATGACACCAAAGTGATATGGTGAGTAAAACAACTTGTTTTATTACCGAAATAAGGCTCAAATTGTTAAAAAAGTTACTTTTCCTTTAAGCCATGTTAAAGGGATATGCCACCCCCAGGGCAAATTTGGGCATCTCCCCACAGTTCAGAGACTAAAATAAGTGGTGGAAAGCGTTTTCCTGCTCACCCAGCCATTGTCCGAGTCTGTCGCCACTGACCGCCGCGGTATCTGCAGCTCCTCCGCTTTAGACTGGAGTCTAACGTCGCCAGAGAAAGATTTCGGCCAAAAGGAATTAATTTGCTCGATGCTTTTCCCAATTACTTTCTGTGTAGTGCACATTCATATCGAGTGCAAATAAATGTGCAAATCAACACGGAGAGCTTGACTTGGTCATTTTGGGTGGGAACTATTTTCCAGTGCGGAAGAATACAGTCGAATCACGCAGAACGCTGCCAGGGGAATCCCAGTTACGCACCGGGAAGGGAGTTCCCCTGTTGCACAACGTGGTGCGTGATTCGACTGTATTCTTCCGCACTGGAAAATAGTTCCCAAATCTTTCTCTGGCGACGTTAGACTCCAGTCTAAGGCGGAGGAGCTGCAGATACGGCGGCGGTCAGTGGCGACAGACTCGGACAATGGCTGGGTGACCAGAAAAACGCTTTCCACCACTTATTTTAGTCTCTGGACTGTGGGGAGATGCCCAAATTTGACCTGGGGGTGGCATATCCCTTTAAAATGTTACGTCATCAAAAACATACCTGGAGTTGTGTTTGGTTCCTTTCACACAAATTGGAGTAACCTTTTAACCTCAAAATGCTCTGCTCCACCTTGTGATGTCCCTAAGTGATAGCTTTCAAGTTAACGGCTACGTTTGACCTTTAGTTCAGTAGAGATTGGCAATTCCAGGGCTGAAATCATCCACATAATTCTAGTGAAGGTGCAAGGAGTTTAAAATAGCTGTGGAGCACTTCCTGTATTAACACGTGACATCACAAGGTTGAACAAGTGTTTTCTGTTTCATAGAAGAACTCAGTCTAAATAGGGCCTATGTAGATTTTGTGTTTAACATGTGAATGAAACAAAACACAACTCCAGGTATGTTTGTGATGAAGAAACATTATAACCAAAAATATCTGAAAATAGCGTAGTATGGGCCCTTTAATTGAATTTAGGCTATCTAAATACTGTATAAAGATTCTTATACAGTAATCATTTTATTAAGGAAAACTGATACATCTTATTATCTTGTATAGATGTGTATTACTATGAATTATGACTGAATTTACATTTTAGAGGTGTACTATTTCTACAGTCTAGAGTTGATGTATTTAAAGCCCTCTAGTTTGCAGTGTTATCAAAGCCATTGAAGCTTTGTATACGGATTTTTCCACTTTGCCACTCTCTACTGCCACAGACCTACAGCACACCACTACCAACAGGGAAAAAATATGTATTAATAATAATTTCAATATAAGTTTGTTCGGAGTCATCTCAGGTGTGGCTACGAGCTAACGGGGCCTACGAATCCAAAGTCAATGTTTACAAGTTAATGCCTTGAAAACGAACCTGAAATGTGTGTATTTACGGTTGTGTTTGGAAATGAGAATTGATACTTTGCAGTGAGATCACGCTGGGGGTGTTCTACATGTATCTAATGGTGGTACAGTATTGTTTAGGTGTTACCATGGTGACACAATGCACGCAATAGCAAAACACAGCCGAAAAAGTTGAAAGATTGTCTGAAAACTCGAGAACAAATACAAAACGGAACACATTTTCAGGAGTTTATGATCAATACGAACGTTTGTAGTCCTGTTTTGATTTTCAACTACAAAAGGGGAGAGTGAGTCAGTTCTTTTTTGTGTTCAAATAAAGCACATATGAAAGTCTAATAAAGCCTCAGACAGAACAGAACCTAGTGTTAGCATCACACCCCCAGAGAATGTTGATGGCATCAGCTGCAAAGTGTCAATCCAAAATGATGATCTAATTCAGTTCATTTTGCACCCGGTGTGTGTGCTCATAGACAATAATGGAGGCGGTTCTTTTGGCGTGCATCAAAGCGTCCTGGCGTGCACTGGACTTTAGGCCAATTGAAGATTGTAAGAGGTGTGACATCACAATCCCGAGCTCTAAAGAGTTATTAAGTGATGATGTCACTTCAGGTCCAGCAATTTTACAGCTGATTTCTAGTTTTTAGGTGCTGCCAAAATGACCGTAGACCTCCCGCGCTGTAGGGTTGCAGAACTTCTGGATAATGGTTTTCTATGGCAAAACATCCCCGCTTATCCGGGGCCGGGTCGCGGGGGCAACAGTCTAAGCAGGGACGCCCAGACCTCCTTCACCCCGGACACTTCCGCCAGCTCCTCCAGGGGGACCCCAAGGCGTTCCCAGGCCAGCCGGGAGACATAGTCCCTCCAGCGGGTCCTGGGTCTTCCCCGGGGCCTCCTCCCGGTGGGACATGCCCGGAACACCTCCCGAGGGAGGCGTCCAGGAGGCATCCGGAACAGATGCCCGAGCCACCTCAGCTGGCTCCTCTCGACGTGGAGAAGCAGCGGCTCTACTCCGAGCTCCTCCCGTGTGACCGAGCTCCTCACCCTATCTCTAAGGGTGCGCCCAGCCACTCTGCAGAGGAAACTCATTTCGGCCGCTTGTATCCGCGATCTCGTCCTTTCGGTCATTACCCAGAGCTCATGACCATAGGTGAGGGTAAGAACGTAGATTGACCGGTAAATTGAGAGCTTCGCCTTTTGGCTCAGCTCCCTCTTCACCACAACGGTCCGGTACAACGACCGCATCACTGCCGACGCCGCACCGATCCACCTGTCAATCTCACGCTCCATCCTCCCCTCACTCGTGAACAAGACCCCGAGATACTTGAACTCCTCCACTTGAGGCAAGGACTCCCCACTTGTGTTTACTTCTGTTTTATTCATTACCATAACGTTAGCTCAGAAGGACTTCACTAATGCTAGTCGTTGTTCGCCTTTAAGCTTTCATCTTTCTTACCATGATTTACCTTGAGAATTTACATCCTTTGTGGACCTTTTTGGTTGAAGATTTGGTGATGGGGCAGATTTATGAAGTTGGTAGAGAATACGACAGACATTTCCACTGACATTTTGCCACAGAAAACCATTAACTGGAAGTTCCGTAACGCTATAGGGCGGCACTTGTTGTGAAAAAGGTCTTGCCAGAACATACTGTGATGAGGACCGTGGGAGAAAAGTGTCACTTTTTCTATAGAGCATTCATGCATAAGACTCAAAAGAATAAGAACTGAACTTTTATCAGAGGTGGGTAGTACTTATAATTACTTAAAGAAATTGTACTTTTTAGAGTACTTTTCTAGCAGCATACTTTTCCTCCTTCTTGAGTAATATCTTTATTGAAGTAACAGTGCTCTTGAGTAAATGTTGTAGACCTCCTCACAGAGCACAAAATAATGACAAGTGACAAAAACCATGTTACAAATATGAAATGATTTGAACTTTTGTGTTTCTTCGTTTGTGTCACCACTCCTTCAGATATGATTTAGATTTTCTAATTTTTGTTTTGAAAATACTACATTGTTCATTATTTAATACAGTGGTACCTCACCTTACGAAATTAATTCGTTCCAGAAGTGGTTTCGTAACGTGAAAAATTCGTAAGTTGAGTAGCTATTTCAATGGAAAAAGCCTGATTCGTTCCAAGGCTCCGATCCAAGTTTTTTTTTATAGTGTAACTTTTTTTATAGTGTAACATTGTGTTCTGTGTTTCTCACATTTGTCTCTCGTTTAAACACTCAAACTTTCATAGATTTTCAACAAAATGTATTAACAGTGAAGGGGGGGGGGGGGAAACTGCGCTCTGACACGTGTGATAGCGCAGCATGACCCGGCGCGGGGCTGACAGCAGGTCTAGACCAAGGTCTAAACCTGGACTGGACCAGGACTAAACCTGGACTAAACCAGGACTAAACCTGGACTAAACCAGGACTAGACCAGGTGGATTAAAGCAGCGAGGAGGGGACTGCACGCAGTCTGAGCGCATGAACGCATGAACGAGACCCATGCAAGACCTCCTCTAGACCTGGTCAGGTCTAGAGGAGGTCTAGACCACCGCGGCTCTTGCATGGGTCTCGTTCATGCGCTCAGACTACGTGCAGTCCCCTCCTTGCTGCTTTAATCCACCTGGTCTAGTCCTGGTTTAGTCCAGGTTTAGTCCTGGTTTAGTCCTGGTTTAGTCCAGGTTTAGTCCTGGTTTAGTCCTGGTTTAGTCCTGGTCCAGTCCAGGTTTAGACCTTGGTCTAGACCTGCTGTCAGCTCCGCGCCGGGTCATGTGCGCTATCACACGTGTCAGAGCGCAGTCTTCTCCCCCCTCCCCCTTCCCCCCACACTTCATTATTAATACATTTTGTTGAAAATCTATGAAAGTTTGAGTGTTTAAACGAGAGACAAATGTGAGAAAAGTTTAAATCCAGTCTGAGAAAAGCGTATAATGTGTGTGACTGAGCGCGCATTATTTGAATTTTTAAGATTTCGCGTTTCGTAACTTGAATTTTCTTTCGTATCTAGAGACCCAAATTTACCATGAAGGCGTTTCGTAACTTGAAATTTTCATTTGTTGGGTCATTCGTAAGGTGAGGTACCACTGTATTTTGTTCTTCACTAGAATATTTCCCATATAGTTTTTCACTCTATTTGAGTCATTTCTTGGACCACTACTTTGTACTTCCAGTTGGGTAATATTATTTTGAAGTAACATTACTCTTACTTGCGTACAGTTTTTGACAACTCTACCCGCCTCTGATTTTAAGCAAGTTCTTTCCCATTTCTATAAAAGCCAAATGATGGATTCTGTTGCACATATTCACAGCATAGGTTTACACTGCCCACCACTGCCACATAGCTCCTTTAATGGTGCAATAGAACAGAGATGCAATGTCTCTAGATATAGTTTGGGTTAACTTAACTATGTATTTTAATTTGTATGTATTACAGTTGAAAGATGCATCTTAAATAGAAATGTCTGACATGTATTGAAAGAAATGTACAGGCTTCAGCTGTTGTGAATAAGAACTCACAATAAAAGCATAATATGGATAGTTAAAATTTCAGCAATTGTTTAAAGAGTGGATATTATGTCAAATTGTTTTTGTTTTTTTATTTTGTTTTGTTTGTTTTTTCCTACCTCTCTCCCTGTCCCTATTCAAACCCTTTTAGCTATAAGATTCTATCCAGTGCTACACCCACAAGCCTACATCCCTGCTCCCACATGACTCCCAATTTTCCAGAAATATACAAAAACATGATACAAAATTGTACACAGCAACTTCACAAACCTGTTGTGATGTGCAGTTATAGTGAAGTGGGAGTGACAGGGAATATAGGATTTTCAAAACAATAAAAGGTCATGCCTAAATATGTTATGTGTCCACAGTTAAAGGAAAAGTAACGGGTTTTTTTACAATCTGAGCCTTCTTTCGGCAATAAAACAAGTTGTTTTACTCACCCATAGCACTTTGGTGTCATATGGAGCATTTCCGGAGATGTTTTAGATTTGCGGTTAGCCTAGCGCAACTTCTAGCCATAGCTCGGGGCATATAATATATTCCCCGAGCATGTATTATGCCCCGTGCGGTCTCCAAATAACACAAACTTTAGCACTTTTCAAATCATAGAAGCCCGATATCTTAATCTACGATTTTGTGTGGTCAAAAGTGGCCTGTAATCCGAGATTTAGCCATAGTTTCGAGTAGATGAGGACGCCAGTGCGCATGCGCGGACTGTGCTCTCAGCTCCCGGGACCCAAACATGAAACGCAAAGCTGTAAACTATGGATAAATCTCGGATTACAGGCCACTTTTGACTCAAACGAAATCGTAGACTAAGATATCGGGCTTCTATGATTTGAAAAGTGCTAAAGTTTGTGCTATTTGGAGCCCGCACGGGACATATTACATGCTTGGGGAATATATTATATGCCCCGAGCTATGTAGGGTGACCACCGGCATGAAACAGGAAAGGAGGACACTTGTGTCCAAAAAGGAGGACAAAGGCCCTAAAGTGAGGACACATTGTTTGTTTTTTTTGTTTGTTTTCCCTCGGGGAAAACAAAGAATGTGCGCTGAGAATGTCCACTGCTCGCACATTCTGCATTTCGGATGTCGCGCACAGGAATTCCAAGCATTACTAGTCGCAATAGAATAATATTTTGTCTTTAGGGAACAAGGAGCAGACCACCCGGCTCATTGAGCTGAGGCGGGATCTGTTCCATAGCGCAGATGGCCATGCGGTCCACGGACTGCACTCAGGGCTGAGCGAGTATGCACCGCCTCGACTGCAGACTGAGACCACACTCCGAACCGTGCACTTTCTGAATTGGGAAACGGCGAACATCGCAGAGTAGCAAGTGTAAATAATGGGTGGGGATTTATGACGATTTATGCAACGAAAGGAGGACAAAATGTAAAAAAGGAGGACACGTGACAGATGGCCGGACAGACAGCTCTAAAACCGGACTGTCCGGACGAAATCCGGATGAATGGTCACCCTAGAGCTATGGCTAGAAGTCACGCTAGGCTAACCGCAAATCTAAAACATCTCCGGAAATGCTCCATATGACACCAAAGTGCTATGGGTGAGTAAAACAACTTGTTTTATTACCGAAATAAGGCTCAGATTGTAAAAAAAAAACATTACTTTTCCTTTAATACCCCAAAGAAGTAAAATACTCCCTCTTTGAAATTTCTTTTTTCCATAACAGCTGGAGCAAGTTTTCTCCCTAGGCCTACCCATCATTCCTATGCTAAACGTGTACTCTAAACAGTATTATACTTTCATGTATTTCTAGTTTTGTTCAGAATTCTTGTGCCTGTGGTGCTTGTGCTGTGATGCCAACAGTACTTAGGCTCTGTATCTTTTCTAAATAATAATAATAAATAAGTAAATAAAGTTTTTTCATGCACTTTTGTCACAACTCATTGCTCATGAAACACTACACAGTGTATGTTTTTAAACTCCATGCACCTTATCTGGAATCATTTGGATAATTTTAGCCCTGGAATCTGTTTGACATCACAAGGTGGAGAAGAGCATTTTGAGATAGTAGACAACCAGGACTAAACCAGGACTAAACCAGGACTAAACCAGAACTAAACCAGAACTAAACCAGGACTAAACCAGGACTAAACCAGAACTAAACCAGAACTAAACCAGGACTAAACCAGGACTAAACCAGAACTAAACCAGAACTAAACCAGGACAAAACCAGGACTAAACCAGGACAAAACCAGAACTAAACCAGAACTAAACCAGAACTAAACCAGAACTAAACCAGGACTAAACCAGGACTAAACCAGAACTAAACCAGAACTAAACCAGGACTAAACCAGGACTAAACCAGAACTAAACCAGAACTAAACCAGGACAAAACCAGGACTAAACCAGAACTAAACCAGGACTAAACCAAGACTAAACCAGGTCTAAACCAGGACTAAACCAGAACTAAACCAGGACTAGACCAGGACTAAACCAGGACTAAACCAGAACTAAACCAGGACAAAACCAGAACTAAACCAGAACTAAACCAGGACTAAACCAGGACTAAACCAGAACTAAACCAGGACTAAACCAGAACTAAACCAGGACTAAACCAGGACTAAACCAGAACTAAACCAGGACTAAACCAGGACTAAACCAGAACTAAACCAGGACAAAACCAGGACAAAACCAGAACTAAACCAGGACTAAACCAGGACTAAACCAGAACTAAACCAGAACTAAACCAGGACTAAACCAGAACTAAACCAGGACTAAACCAGGACTAAACCAGAACTAAACCAGAACTAAACCAGGACTAAACCAGAACTAAACCAGGACAAAACCAGAACTAAACCAGAACTAAACCAGGACTAAACCAGAACTAAACCAGGACAAAACCAGGACAAAACCAGAACTAAACCAGAACTAAACCAGGACTAAACCAGAACTAAACCAGGACAAAACCAGGACAAAACCAGGACTAAACCAGGACTAAACCAGAACTAAACCAGGACTAAACCAGGTCTAAACCAGGACTAAACCAGAACTAAACCAGGACTAAACCAGGACTAAACCAGAACTAAACCAGGACTAAACCAGGACTAAACCAGAACTAAACCAGGACTAAACCAGAACTAAACCAGGACAAAACCAGGACAAAACCAGAACTAAACCAGGACTAAACTGTTATGATATGTGTAATTCTACCACAAGGTGTCAGTAGAGGTCTTCAGTAATGAATGTGCAGTCGGGTATATAGAGCAGAACTAGTGGAGACACGAGGGAGTAAAAATGCATGTAAATATGTTCGGTTTACAATAAATGTTTAAATGTGAAACAACATTATTTTATTTTCTAAAAACAAAGAACAAAACATGGTACCAGGAGTGGACAAAGTAAAGTGATTGAGACTACGTTTCGAAAGCTGACTCCAAAGCCAAAGATTCGACAATGATGGACAGTTTGAAGCCACCGGAGCACCTGAAGTTGACCGGGAATGTCGACCAAAATTGGCGGACTTTTCAGCAGCAGTTTCAGCTCTATATCGAAGCAATGGGACTGAATGCGAAACCAGACACCAGAAAGGTAGCTTTACTGCTAACTATAGCTGGGCCACAAGCCATTGAAGTATACAATACTTTTGTTTTTGAGGAAGAAGAAGACCGTTTAAAATTGGACATTGTGCTAGGCAAATTTAGAGCTCATTGTACGCCCAAGAAAAACGAGACATACGAGAGATATGTTTTTCGTTCAAGGCTGCAACAGCAAGGAGAAAGTTTTGATAGCTTTGTTACAGACCTGAAGATAAGAGCACAGTCATGCAATTTCGGCACTCTCAAAGACTCAATGATCAGGGATCAGATCGTGTTTGGCATTGAAGATAAGAAAGTGAGAGAGAGACTGCTAAGAGAAACTGAGCTGAAGCTAGAGGAAGCTGTGAAGATTTGCCATGCAAGTGAACTTAGCAAAAAGCACGTTGGCATTTTCAGTGAAGCAGCAACTAACAGCGTGAATGTAAAAGAAACAGCAGATGTTGGTGCCGTCTCTAAGCTGTACAGAGCTCGTCAAGGAAAGGGTAGCGGAGAGAAAACAAGCCCATTTCAGTGCAAGCGATGTGGCACACAGCACAATCCAAGAGAATGTCCTGCATTTGGCAAACAATGCATCAAATGCCATGGCAAGAATCACTTTGCCAAACAGTGTTTTTCAAAAAGAAAAGAAAAACAGAAAGGAAAATCAGTGAACGTAGTGGAAGACCCTGATTTAAGTGACTCATTCTTTGTTGGCATAGTGAAGTGTGAGGAGGAACCAAAAACAAAGATAAATGCTGTTAAAGCAGACAAATGGATAGCACCTCTGCAAATAAATGGGACTATAGTCACACTAAAGCTGGACACTGGTGCGAAAGCAAACTTAATCAGCATGTCGGATGTGAAGTCAATGAGCGAAAAACCAAAAATACTGAAGAAAACAATCGCACTGAAAGACTACAATGGACAAAGTATTGATTGCCTAGGCACATGCAAGCTGAAAGTCACAGTCAAAGATAAAGTGCATCACCTGCTCTTCTCAGTGGTTCCTGAAGGTCTCGATTCACTGCTAGGGGACAAAGCCTGTGAAAATCTGGAGCTTGTGAAAAGAGTGTATCGAATTAATACCAGCATAACCGAGTCACCTGACTCTGTTGATTCGATCGTGCAGAATTTCTCAGATGTCTTCAGAGGTTTTGGTTTGCTGCCATTCACATACAAAATTCAGTTGAAAGACAATGCACAGCCAGTTGTACATGCCGCCAGAAGAGTTCCACTGGCACTCAGAGACAGTTTAAAGAAAGAGCTGGAGCGGATGACAGAGCTTGGTGTGATAAGGAAGATTGAAGAACCGACCGAGTGGGTCAATTCCATGGTCTGTGTGAAGAAAAAGAGTGGAGAGTTGAGGATATGTATGGATCCGAAAGACCTCAATGAAAATATCAAACGTGAGCACTATCAAATACCCAAGCGAGAGGAGATCACCAGCGAGATGGCAGGCGCCAGATATTTCTCCAAACTAGATGCCTCGCAAGGTTTTTGGCAACTTAGGTTAGACGAGAGCAGTACCAAGTTGTGCACTTTTAACACACCCTTTGGCCGGTACTGTTTTCAGAGGCTGCCTTTTGGAATCATATCAGCATCAGAAATATTTCATAGGGCAATGGAACACATAATCGAAGGCCTGGATGGAGTAAGAGCTTATGTGGATGACATAATCATATGGGGGTCCACACTCCAGCAGCACAATCAGAGGCTGACTAAAGTCCTGGAGCGCATACAAAAAAATGGATTGAAGCTCAACAAAAACAAATGTCAGTTCGCTGCACAAGAGATCCTGTTCCTGGGAGACAAGCTCTCAGCTCAAGGCATACAGCCAGAAGAAGAAAAGATCAACGCCATACTGAACATGCCGAAACCTACAGACAAAGCAGGCGTGCTACGCATCATGGGAATGGTAAACTTCATTGGGAAATTCATACCCAACTTATCAGCAAAGACAACTTACCTGCGTGAACTCCTCCACAAAGACAACAACTTCAAGTGGACAGTCAACCATGAGCGCGAGTGGCAGAAGCTCAAATATGCACTCACTGCCGCACCTGTGCTGACATTCTTTGACCCAGCCAAGACAATCAAAGTGTCTACAGATGCATCAAAGGATGGAATTGGTGCAGTACTTCTTCAAGCTGAAGATGAGCAGTGGAAACCATTAGCATATGCGTCCAGATCCATGACAGAGACTGAGTGCAGATATGCACAAATTGAAAAGGAATGTCTCGGATTAGTGTTTGGCCTAGAGAAGTTTCACAGCTACATATATGGCCTACCCACCTTCACTGTAGAGACTGACCATCGTCCACTAGTTGCAATCATGAAAAAGAACTTGAATGAAATGTCACCAAGGATACAGCGCATGATGATGAAGATGCAGAGGTATGACCTTGAACTCATCTACACACCTGGCAAACACCTCATTCTAGCTGATGCACTGTCAAGAGCACCTGTAAAGAGTTGTGCAAGCACGACCGAAGATGATGTCCAAGTGCACGTCAACATGGTGTCTGCAGCGCTTCCTGTGTCAGACGCAAAGACCAAGCAGATCGTCGACGAGACAGCTAGAGATCCTGAACTACAACGTGTGATGGAGAACATGCAGAATGGATGGGCTGCCAGATCCTGTCCACAGTTCTACAATGTCAGAGGTGAGCTGAGTGTAGTTGATGGACTTTTGTTAAAACAAAACAGAATAGTCATTCCAAGTGTACTGAGACAAGAAATATTGCAGAGAATTCATGAAGGACACTTAGGTGTTGAAAAATGTAAAAGAAGGGCAAGAGAGACAGTTTTCTGGCCTGGACTGAACAAAGACATTGACAAAATGATAAGCAGATGTGAGACATGCCAGAAATACAGAAACAAACAGACTAAAGAGCCGATGACTGTAAGTGATGTACCAACAGCACCTTGGCACAAAGTAGGAATGGATTTATTCCATCTGAAAGGGAAAGATTACTTGGTAGTTATTGACTATTTCTCGAATTACCCAGAGATGGCATTGCTCTCAAGCACATCTTCCAACTGTGTCATAACACATGTCAAGTCAATCTTCGCCAGACATGGCATTCCACATACAGTAATGAGTGACAATGGACCATGCTTCAATAGCAAAGAGTGGCAAGACTTTGCAAAGGTCTATGACTTCAAACACGTCACATCTAGCCCACTATACGCACAGTCTAATGGCAAAGCAGAGAAAGGTGTCCATATTCTCAAGCACCTCCTGAAGAAAGCTTCAGATAGTGACGCAGATCCTTACCTGGCTCTACTGAGTTACAGAGCATCACCACTGGAATGCGGGTTCTCACCTGAGCTGCTCATGAGAAGAAAGCTCCGAACAACACTTCCAAGCTGCTCAAAGGAAAAGAAACACCCAAAGCTGGAACAAAAGTTGAAACGACAGAAAATGAAACAAAAGGCTTTCTATGACAGAACAGCAAAGCACCTTCCACCACTATCCAGTGAGGACTCAGTCAGAATTGAAAGTCCTGAAGGATGGACGACGAAAGCCACTGTTCTTCAAGAGGTAGCTCCACAATCCTATACCGTGAGAACTACAGAAGGACAGATCATCAGACGAAATCGGCGCAGTCTACTGAAGACACCAGAGACTGTTCGAGACCAAGGGCTCAGTGAACCACAAACTGAGTCTGCGTCCAACGATACACATATCACACACTGCAACACAGACACACACAGTGAAAGTCTAACCAACACATTTATTCCAGGTGAAACGGTGACAAGAAGATCCGCAAGAACAATCAAAAAACCTGAGAGACTTGACCTGTAAAAAAAAAAAAAAGTTTGTTATATGTTGTGTGTTATGGTTACATTAATACTTAACTTTAGTCACAGTAATATAACATTGTGATCTATCTACAGAAATTAGTTAAATTGAGAAATGAGTTGCAGCTACTATTATTAAGTTGAGTTATACAAGTTAAGGGAATGTTGTCTGAGGTAGAAATGGTTAAAAGAAAGCTGACACATGTAATGCATTTAAATTGCTGAATATTTACTTCAAAGAAAGGGGGATGTTATGATATGTGTAATTCTACCACAAGGTGTCAGTAGAGGTCTTCAGTAATGAATGTGCAGTCGGGTATATAGAGCAGAACTAGTGGAGACACGAGGGAGTAAAAATGCATGTAAATATGTTCGGTTTACAATAAATGTTTAAATGTGAAACAACATTATTTTATTTTCTAAAAACAAAGAACAAAACATAAACCAGAACTAAACCAGGACTAAACCAAGACTAAACCAGGTCTAAACCGGGTCTAAACCAGGACTAAACCAGGTCTAAACCAGGATTCAACTGGGACTAAACCAGGACTAAACCAGGACTAAACCAAGACTAAACCAGGTCTAAACCAGGTCTAAACCGGGTCTAAACCAGGATTCAACTGGGACTAAACCAGGACTAAACCAAGACTAAACCAGGTCTAAACCGGGTCTAAACCAGGATTCAACTGGGACTAAACCAGGATTAAACCAAGACTAAACCAGGTCTAAACCAGGACTAAACCGGGACTAACCCAGCACTAAACCAGGACTAAACCAGGTCTAAACCAGGACTAAGCCAAGACTAAACCAGATCTAAACCGGGACTAAACCAAAACTAAACCAGGTCTAAACCAAGACTAAACCAGGTCTAAACCGGGTCTAAACCAGGATTCAACTGGGACTAAACCAGGATTAAACCAAGACTAAACCAGGTCTAAACCAGGACTAAACCGGGACTAACCCAGCACTAAACCAGGACTAAACCAGGACTAAACCAGGTCTAAACCAGGACTAAGCCAAGACTAAACCAGATCTAAACCGGGACTAAACCAAAACTAAACCAGGTCTAAACCAAGACTCAGTCAGGACTAAACCAGGTCTAAACCAGGACGAAGCCAAGACTAAACCAGATCTAAACCGGGTCTAAACCAGCACTAAACCAGGACTAAACCAGGTCTAAACTAGGACTAAAACAGGTCTAAACCAGGACTAAACCAGGACTAAACCAAGACTGTGTGTGATAACCTATTATCCTGTGCATTATTGAATGATAATATGGACTTTAGTTATAAAAGCATTTCCATATTAACAAAGTACCTTCTAATTCTGCCCTGCCCTTCCACCATCCCCCCTGGTTTCATTTTATAACTCGACTACTGCTCGCACCCCCGCTCTCGCTCCTAGCAATCTTCAAAACTTGAGAGCCCTGTAATATATGCCCCGATCTCCAAATAACACAAACTTTAGCACTTTTCAAATCATAGAAGCTCGATGTCTTTTGTTTGTGTCAAAAGTGGCCTGTAATCCGAGATTTATCCATAATTTCGAGTAGATGAGGACGCCAGTGCGCATGTGCGGAGTCACAGTTTATTTCACTCTCAGCTCCCGGGACCCAAACATGAAACGCAAAGCTGTAAATGATGTAAAACAACTTGTTTTATTACCGAAATAAGGCTCAGATTGTAAAAAACGTGAATTCTCCTTTAATGAATAAATACAGCAGATGCCAGCGTTGTTGTTACAGCGGCAGTGACCAGCAGAGGGAGACATTTCCCCGCACTCCCCGGTGTGAGGCAGTTCAACACGGTGAGACGAGAAGCAGGTGCGCCTCCTCATCCGGAACTCTCCGAAGGTAAAACCCCCGCGGCTTCGGCTCTTTCCGCCACCGCTCGCCGCCGTACGTACGTGGGAATGCGGCGGCTTTCTTGACTGTGCCGATGCCAGAAGGCGGTAGGCTGCTGGGTTGGTAGGTAGACAGGGCACGGCACGATACCCGAGGAAACTGTCTGGGACTGGCTCCTGTCCCACTTAACGGTCTATTTTTTGAAGGATGTGGGTCAGGCTTTCGGACGGAACGCAGAAGCTGGGTGTTTCCCCCCGGTACTGGAGATTTTCTTGCCCTGTGGCGGGGTTATGAGAGCGAATTCCCCGTCAGCAGCAGCAGGAGCAGGAGCAGCAGCAGGAGCAGGAGCAGGAGCAGCAGGAGCAGCAGGAGCAGCAGGAGCAGGAGCAGCAGCAGGAGCAGGAGCAGCAGGAGCAGCAGGAGCAGGAGCAGCAGGAGCAGCAGGAGCAGCAGGAGCAGGAGCAGCAGGAGCAGGAGCAGCAGGAGCAGGAGCAGCAGGAGCAGCAGGAGCATGGAGCAGCGCAGTGCAGGCAGCGTGAGTTGAGCACACACACTGCCCGCACGACCCCCTCGGGACTGGGCTTGCCACTGTTGGAATTCAACTTTCCTCCGGGCCAGCCAGCTACATACCAACCTTTTTAACTGCAGGTAGAATGGAATTGGAATTGACATGACAGCAGTGACGTTTTTGATTGTGTTTTTTTTCGCTGGAATATGTTTTAAATGAATATGTGAATGTGTATTTTTATCTTTTTTTAAGGAATTAAAGATAAGTCATAAGCGTGTTTGGAACGGGCTTGTTGGCTAACGGTGCAGCCTGCGCGGATTAATTTCTTGAGAATATTCGGCCGCCTTTTGTTGCTACGGCGGTTGCTACGGACGACGGCACGAGCCTGAAATCGTAAACAGCGCTAGTTCTGGTTCAATTCTGGTTTAGACCGGGTTTAGTCCTGGTTTAGTCCTGGTTTTGACCTGGCTGTAGTCTAGGCGTGGACCAAGTTAATCCTTGTGCAGACCTAGTTTAGATATGGTCTTTTATTCATTCCTGGTGTGGTCTTGGTTTTGTCCTGTTGTTTTCTTATGTAGTCCTGATTTAATGCTGGTTAGGCTGGGTGTAGTCCTGGTTTGGTCCTGGTTGAGTTTTAATATAGTCCAGGGGTTGACCAAGTTAGTCCTGGTGTAGTCCTGGTTAAAATATGGTGTAATTCCTGATGTGGTGCTGGTTTTGACCTGTTTTATTTCTATATAGTCTTGATTTAATGCATGTTAGACTGGGTTTAGTCCTGCTTTAGTCCTTCTTTAGTCCAGTTTGCCCTTATGGTTTGGATTTGGACTTGGCATTGGTTACTGGTGTGGATGAGTGTGGATTTTGTCTTGGTTTAGATCTGACTTGGTCCTGGTTTAGTCCTAAAAGTACTGAAGTCCTAAACAGACCTATTTTCTGAGAGTCAAAACATGAAAATAAAAGCCATATAGACACATAATCCACCTTGGATTCAGTGTAGAGTGTACAGTGGTGTAACGGTTGATGTAGGTCATAGAAAAGCCTTCACATAGGTTCACACTGTTTTAAAGCTGATAGTTTAGTCAAAATGCTTCTGCTGCAAAATAGACTATAGTATTCATTTATACTCCATTTCTGTTAGGTTTGTCTGAGATCTAGAATACACACTTCTTCTTCATTACAAAGATGTGAATCTGGTCACTTCTGGTGAATCTCCCAGTTTTCAAATTAGCATGATTGACAGGTGGATTAGTCAATCAGGAACACGCATGGTCCATCTGTGTTGGAGAAGAATAAAGGAAAAAATATTACTTGGAACATGGCAGATTTGTACAGAATCAATGAGTGAAGCACTAAACTCTGTTAAACTGAGGTGAGATAAATTTCATCATGTTTGGCACGACAGAGACATGGAGACCAGACTGATATCAATCTGTAGTATAAAATTACAGAGAGATATCATTTTGGATTTGCCAGGCAACTGCAACCGTTATCACTCAAAGAGCCATTTGGAGCCGTTTCACACAGTAAAGAAAACACTGGGAGCCACAAAACCCTTTTGAAATTTAAAATAAAATAACACTGCATATAATGTGTTTTTTTTTACCTTTGTGCCATAGAGTTATATTTTGAAAACGAACAAACTAAAATAAAATACATTTTAATTAAATACAGTGGTTCCTCACTGTTTTGCTGATTTTTTTTATAGTGTATCAACACGTATTGTGTTGTGCATCCTGATTGGTTAAGGGACTGTAGACCTTTGTCTACCTGACCTTTCGTTAGTCATTCTCCTCTGTGCCATGTCTCCTGTTCGGTACAGAATGCGTTCAGTTTGCCAAATGTATTTAAATGTTTGATCACGAGCAGCGTGACTCTGAAGCAGTGAGGACTGAGCGGTCTGGCATTTGGGCACATGCCAGAAGGGCCGCGGTCGTGGGTCTCACCTGGGGCCGGTCGGGCCGGTCATGCTCTGTCACGGATTTGACCACGATGAGCAGGTGCACGTGTCCGCGCGCACACTTCTCCGGGTGGTTAATGCGCATCGGGAAGTAGCGGCAGTGTTTCCGCAGAATGAACTGGTGGAACCTGGAGTCCAGGCGGCGGAACCAGTCCTGAGAGCGCACGGATGTGTCCTCACTACTTCTGTGTTTGAATGAGAAGCAGTCCGAGCCGCACCAGGCTCCGCTTTCAGCCCTAGTGCGTCCTTCTCTGGAGCATGAGGAAGGATGAAGACCAGGGACAGACTCAGCAGACTCAGCGCACGGTGCAGAACTGTAGAACCCCCCCCCCCCCTTCCACAGACTACGGGGCCGCTTGTAGGCAGGGACGTGCACAGGAATTTTGAGGGGCAGTTGCTCTGACCTGAAGAAAGGGCAACCCAACCCCCCCACATGGGGGAAAAAGAAAATCACAGGCTATATGAAGTGTCTGGAGGAGGCTTGTGCCTGCTCCTCATCTTAAAGGTCCCATGACATGGTACTTCTTGATGCTTTTATATGGCGTCTTAATGGTTCCCTAATACTGTAAATGAATCCTGCTCCAAAATCAAGACTCAGTGCATGAGAAAGACACATGTACACAGTCAGAGTCAGAAAATCTCTCTCTGAACAACTCATTCTGGGCCTTGTTGCTTGAATGCAAATGAGAAGGACAGAGATAGGTTAGAGGAGCGGGTGGAGGGGGCCAAATGTGCCGCTGGTTCCTTGTTTTAGTGGTGCGCTGTGTGCTGGCCCCACTTCCGTGTGTATAAGTGTGAAGGAAGAAAGGAGAGGCGTTTCAATGAAAAAAATAAAATGAAGAAAATAAAATTAAACCACTGCTGTTTCAGATGTCCACAGGCTCAGATAAAGGACTTCCGAGCCTAGAAACACTCGCAAGTTCCTCCAGGCAAATAAAAAAACGCATTTCGCATTGCGTAGCTCATTCGTGGTCCAAACTCTCTGGGCGTGATTTACAGAGACGGTGGGTAGACATCCAGACGGGGGGTGGAGCTGCATTTTTCGATGTGACGTAACATAGTTGCCTTGTTCAGAATCGCCCGTTTGAGCTGTGTTTTTTTCAAACGCAGAAAAGAACCAAACTTCACGTCCTCTTGAACTCTCTCTTCAAAATTCTTTTAAACTTTCCCTTACGGTACTTGTCGACTATCGGTCACGTGTCGGTATTTAGCCTTAGATGGAGTTTACCATCCGCTTTGGGCTGCATTCCCAAACAACCCGACTCCTAGAAGGACCCGGGCGCGACAGGGGCCGTTACCGTCACATCGTCCACGGGCTGAGCCTCTATCAGAAGGACTCAGGCCCCCGATCAACACCGGGTAAGTGGACTTCCGTACACCACATTTCCCGCACCCGCCCGTCAGATGGGGATTCAGCGCTGCGCTCTTCCCTCTTCGCTTTCCGCTACTGAGGGTTAGTTTTAACCGCTACTGTTTAGTTTCTTTTCCTCCACTTAGTAATATGCTTAAATTCAGAATTCAGCGGGTAGTCTCGTCTGGTCTGAGGTCGTGGTCGGATGGAGCGGGGGCGCATGGTCCCCGGACGGGGGAGGACGCTCGCAAATTGGTCCGGCTTGCGAGTGAATGAGGCTGCTTTTATTTTAGGAAAAATGTTTTTAGTGATGATTTTTTTGTTTTCATTTTCAAATTTAGGCCTACTTGAAATTCTGTATCGATTGAACATTTTTCATTATTATTATTATTATTTATTTATTTATTTATTTATTTTTCGACTCGGAAGGGCAACGTCAGTCCAGGGGGACACAGGCAACCTGAGCACCCCCCCTGTGCACGTCCCTGCTTGTAGGTGTAAAATGCCAGGGCCGATGATCCCAGTCCGTCCCTGCTCTGAAGTGCTGTGTATCTTTGCAAGTTTTCTCCCCAACAAAACCCGCAACAGCAGCGGCACCTCGGTCAGAGGAACTGTGAAATACACGCATATTTATACACGCAATATAAAGCTGACTACTTCACGGATTTCGCCTATCGCGGGTTATTTCTACAACGTAACCCCCACGATAAACGAGGGACCACTGTACTGAGCCGCATCAGAGGGATCAAAGAGCCGCGGGTTGCCGACCCCTGGGCTGGACCCTGGCATTGTACTGCCCCCGGGCCACATACAGCTCTTTGGTTGACTCTGACCAGTCTGTGTAAGATCATTTGGAATTACAAAATAAACATATTTTATCATTTTACTTCATGCATGGACTAAAGCTGCATTAATTTTATTTTAGATGTGTTTTTTAAGTGACATTTTTTGTAACGCAACCTCACTTTTTCATTGCTTAGTCATAGCATATACTCTTCCCAGTCTTACCAGTGCGTCAAAACAATGCTATTTACTGCTTTTTATAAAGAAATACAATTAATATTATGCAGAACTGAGTTAAGTATTTTGGCCCAGCCCTCCACAGTATTTTCTCCACAGTTTCTCATGTGGCTCCATGGACAAAAGAATTGTCCACCCCTGTGTTAGGCAGACCAGCAATACATGGTGCAGAAATGCAAAGGGTTCATACAGTGTAGATATGTAATAATGTTGTCACTGTTGTATTCAATACCGATTCTGACACCACAATGATAATAAAAACACTCTTTCTTTAGACAATAAAAAGTGATTTTCAACATTAAATCATCATAATTTCTTTTTTATTACCATGTAGTTTTATATCTGTAGTCCCTCAGTGGTCCTGTAGGTTCCATAGTGGTCCATGGGCGTATACTAATCTAGGTGCTCTTATACTTGTTGTGATACAGCTCAAGGTCATTCTAAAGATATTTAGGAAAGGTGCATTTCTGACCTGCTCAAATGGGTATCTAGTTTTGATGCTAGTATTTGTATTGATTTGTATATGATTTTCAATACTTTTGACCACCATACAATCATCAGACATTTGGATTATTATATTTAAGTCATAGCTATATGAACATTGCCATCAATAATTTTGCTGAATATTGCCCTTGTTTTTATGCACACTGTTGCTTGCAAGATTGAGTTAACCACAGCCAAGTAGCCAGATTAACATGGATTAAGGGCCTTTTTAAATAGTCACGTTATCCCAGCAGCACTTGCACAGTCAGGTAGCATACAACAACATTCTTTATGCTTGCATAGAAAAAATCAGTTTACAGATTAATACAGTACGAGTGGATTGGGTGAAGTGAAATGACAGTAGAAAGCCCATTCTCATATATTACAGTAGTTTACTCAAGAGGCTGAGGTGATTGCCAGTCAAAGAGTTCATCCCGTGCCTGGAAAAGTGTGACTCGAATGCTAGGATGTGGAATGTAGCAAACAAAAATAAACAAAGCTCAAAAGTTGTTTTAGATTTATCAAAATTAAAATAACCACCCTTTGCTTTGAACCCTGGTTTGAGCTTTTGGCATTTCTAGACCTTGGCAAGGCACAGCTGTGAAGTGAAAACCATTTCAGGAAGCTTAGTGAGAGAAGGCCAAGGGTTTGCAGCATTGTGAAGCAAAGGGTGGATACTTTGAGAATTTGAATATAAAATATTTAAATATATATATATTGGTTTTTTTTAGACCTTTTTCATTGCTAATTCCTATATCTAGCTTTATGATGTATTCTGTATATAAAAAGTAGAAGGCAGTAAACATAAAGAAAAATACTATGGATTAGATGGTTGTTGTTTTGTTTGGTTTTTTTGGTGATTTTGAACATTAGTTGATACCATTTTTAACTGTGCACTGCATAACGTTTCTGGTGAGTATTCCCTACTTTGGGTTCCAGGCACATCAGCAACCTACAGTTAAGTTACTCCATCAGTAAAGTTTTTTGAGTCAGAAAACCACATGCAAGATAGATTTTTTTTTTTCTATAAATATATTTTAATCAGTTTGAACTTGTTTACTATTTCAGATTTTTCTTTTCTGGAGACACTGTGTTTATTACACCCCCACCCTGCATATTTAGGCTTTGAGTTCTTCTGTCAAACAGAAAACACTCTGTTCCACCTTGTGATGTCAAGTGCTCCATCAAACCTGTCGCTTTATGCTCGCGGGAGTGACTTCGACGGAAAGAAGACTCCTAATTTGTCTGCTATTAAAGTTCATATCTTGATTTACAAACAAAATAGCGAAATAAACACCGAGAGAGGTGTGTTTCTCAACACAGAGTGACTTACAGTCAATGGAGTTGGATGTGCACCCATGCTCACTTCCTGTTTAGAATGTGGCGGCTAGTGGGTTAGCTATGCCCATACAGTCTATGGTCATCACCAACACCAATGACACTTCTGAGGATGGCTCACAGCTCGCAGCCCAAACATGTGAAGGGAATTACATCTCAATTAGAGTTGTCTGATTAGAAGAGAAGTTGTATTGTACTGTATTGCATACACCTTTAAAATCGTACATAGTTTGAAATCATTGTTTTTGCTCTCTTCTGCCTTCTCCACTGCAGTGAGAGCTGTGATGTGGCCATATTTTGTGCATTCTCTGTGTGCAAGCAACAGTTCCTTACGTAAGTCTCCAGACCGGCTGTGCTTCATGTGCGAGCCTCCTGTGAGTTTTTGAAAAATGATCTGAAGAAAGGCAAAAACTGTAGAACGAGGTTATCAGCATTTAATGTTGAATCAGGCAGAATACAAACGTAAATGACATCAGTTGTCACATCTTCAGTTGCCCAGGTTGTCCCTGGGCACCCCCATCACAGACGGAGAGATCATGTCCCTTCAGCCCCCATCACACACACTGAACTGACCACTGTGGCCACTTATATAGTGCTGAGCTATGCTGAGCTATGCAGTGTTCCAAATTTACTGCACATAGTCGCCAATCCTTGTAAGGCGACCATAGAGGAGCTCCCGTTAACCAATGACGAGTTGGCTAGTGTTGACATCAGCCAATTACAGAAGAGGAGTTTACCAACAGTTTAAGTCAGCCTATATTTGATGGATAGGAACTAGGGATGTCAACAATTAATCGACTTACAATTAATTGTCAATCAAGACGTTGGCCGAACAAAATGCATTAATTGTAACTAATCGCTAGAGGGCGCTACTCTGGAATGTGAACACGAGATGCGAACCCACTCACGAGAAGGACCATAGCGTTACATCTGCGGCCGGATCTAGAAGCAGTGCTTCTCCTGCAAACCCAATTTTTGCTGCTTGGTTCACTCCGCGTCCCGCTGTCTGCGTGAACACGCGCGCGGTGCGCTGCACGTGCTCCTCCGCTCCGGGCCGCGTAGCAGGCTCCACGTGAAAGGGCAGTGGAAGCAGCCCGCTGTCCGGCCCGTGTGCTCTGGCTCTCGGTGTGTGTGCGTGTGTGAGTGTGCGTGTGTGTGAGTGAAATGTTTTCCCTGATCAATTCATTTTTTTTATCATTTCATATCACAGAGCTCTGCGTCAAGCCGCATGTACCACATCCGCGCGCACATCCGTCTCCACAATAAAAGCGCAAGTGTTGTTTTTCCAAAATAAAATGTGTTTTTTATTCTGTCTCATTCTGTGGAGTCTGAATCATCTCCTCAAGTCACATCCACAAATGTTTTCCCCGATCAATTCATTTTTTTTATCATTTCATTTTTATTTCATCATCACTCCAAGGTCCTGTTATTTGGTATTTGTAATTTTCCTGATGTCATATAGAATGCTGGGCATAGTAATTGGTTAGTAGCGTGGCCACACCTTTGATAGGTTAATGCTCTGTTGGCCATACATTAGAACAGCTTCTTAACCACAGGGCCGCGGCCCAAACTTAGGCCATAAGTGCCACCTTAAGGGCCGCAAAAAACTTTCTGTTTTGCACTAGTGGGCTGCAAGGGCAGCTCTGCACTGGGAAAACTGGGCCTCAACGTCAAACAGGTTAAGAACCCCTGCATTAGAAGAAAAATGTTCCACATGAAACTCCACACTATGCCCCACCAAAATTTTGAAATGCCCCCCCAATCTGTGCCGTCTAGATCCGGTGTCCCGTCGAAATGGGCCGCCCCGTCAGAATGAGCTCCAAGCGCTACTGCGCATGCGCGCGCATGCGCAAACCACCCCTGAGTGTTGTTCCCTTTAAATGCCATCGAGCTTGGCTCCAGAGGCAGAAGTTGAGTTGCTGCTATTGTTTGATTGATTGATTGATTGATATTTTTGTAAATATAAATATATTTGTAAATGTTTCTTCTGTTGTCCCTTTTCCTGTCCTCATAAATCATGAATAAGAGACAAGCCTTATTTGACAGATAATATAAGCGTGTCAGAATGAACTGTCCATGCCCATTATAAAAGAGTTGGAATTTTACATACTAAAGACACCGTATGCAAACAGCAAACAGCATACAACTCTCTAATCCTATCTAATCTAAAACTGCAGACGTATTTGTCGTAGTACGTATTTGTCAAGTACAAACGCCACAATTTTGGATGTCATTGAGTGCAATGTTCAAAATGTGCACAAAACTGTTATAATTTTTAAAATGTTTCGGTAACACTTTATAATAACGGTCGCTTATAAAGCATTAGTAACACTTAGTAAATAATGAACTAATTATTACTAATTATTTTACAAAACATTTACAAATATGTTAAAAAATATTTGTTAATGAGTAACAAATACTACACTAATAGCATTAGTAACACTTAGTAAATAATGAACTAATTATTTTACAAAACATTTACAAATATTTGTTCATGAGTAAGAAATACTTAGTAAATAATGAACTAATTATTTTACAAAACATTTACAAATATTTGTTCATGAGTTAGAAATATATTAAATATTTGTTAATGAGTAAGAAATAATCAATTTAATCTCGCCAGAAAGACCCATTGAAAGGAGATATTATGACACGCATGGTCCCTCCCACTCAACCAATCCTAAAAATACAAATAGTTATCTATAATTATTTGTATTTTTACAAATAATTAGCTTTGAATCTATACAACTGTAAACAACTCAACCAATCCTAAAAATACAAATAATTATCTATAATTATTTGTATTTTTACAAATAATTAGCTTTGAATCTATACAACTGTAAACAACTCACGCATACAACTGTAAACGAAAAACGGCGTATTTCGACGTAAGGCGGCCTATTTCGACGGGGGGGCGTAACCCGATAGACATCGCCGTCAAAATAGGTCAGTGGTGGGCTCATTCTGACGAGGCGGCCCATATCGACAGTACACCGGGCCTGGTTACATCATGTAACCCTTTCCTCTCTGGATGTTGCCGTACAACTCACAGTAGAGCTGGACCTAGAACCATATATTTTTGAAATGATAAAAGCATGTCACTTACATGCTTTTATAATTTCTTGATTGTTCTGGTTTGAGGCCCTGTAATGTTTTATGCTGTGTCCAGGGGCCCTGTGAAATGTATATTTTGTACTGTAACCCTTCACAGATTAAGGGAGAGAAATATTGTTGATGCCTTAGTTCAAAATAAATGTTGAGAATGTCCTAAAAATAGCCTGGATTCACTGGTTTCATCATAATATGTAGACTAAATAACATTATTTTATTTTATTTCTTCTGTTCCTTTTAATTTCAAGATTTCCATGCTGCAAGTGCAACAACTGAGCCAGTCCTCAATTTATTTTCAATAAAGAATGTATTTTGTTATTCAGCATCAATACATTTGTCTGCTTTTTACTAAGGAATAATTAACTGAGGAATATACAATATAATAATACTATGATATATTTCTGACTCAGTGTTATGTTACTATAGCTTATATTCTTAAAGACCCTATTGAAACACTAAAATCCAGGTGAAAAACGCTGCTTATCAGTTAATCGTAAGTCGATCGATAAGGTCAATCAACTATAGATTAATGAATTAATCGATAATTTGCATCCCTAATAGGAACAGATGGACTATAGAAGGGCCTATAGGCTAACCCACCACAGCTTGAAATAGCAGAGAAAAACACCCGGGTCCGATTACAACCCCCACAGCAAGACCCATACAAACACACATTTAAGTACATAAATTCAGAATATGAGGATGCATATTTTTATATGAAGATTACACATAATGAAAGAATGAAATCCTACACTCCTGTAGCCTGAATATGGACACGTGTGGGTTTCATGTCTGCAATAGCCTTCCACTGTCATTATTAAACTTTATTATTACACTTGATTTAAAGAGGCTGCTTTATCTTATATGTATATGTGAAAACTGTATTCAGAAATAACCATAACCATCATAAATCATTGTGCATAGCTCTTACTGATTAAACACACTGTACCTATCCAGCTTTCTTCATCTTAAAAATGTGAAATACTGAACTAGTTCATTGTAAATTGTTTGCAGTCATCCAAGGTTATTTCTCAGTTTCTTAATACATTCCTAGCTCCCTAATTATTCACAGCAATAAGCACTCAGATGCCACTGCAGAGATTTGTCATCATGGTAATGCTGACAACGCGTTAGCCTTACGTCCTGACAGTGGTCTCATTTTGACCTGACGTCCTGCTTTTACAATAAATATATAATATAATTTTTTTTAGCAACAAACTATATTTAATTGAGTACATGCAAGATAGATTCCATTCTGTGGAATGTTGTAATAATAATACTGTAACTTTTAAAGGTCAGAGTTTACACAAAAATGTTGGAATGTTGTTTCCTCCTCAGAAATCTGCCTGCAGTTGTGCTTTGTTTCATTCACATGTTTGAGTAACTCTGTATTAGGGCTGTGCAATTAATCCAATTTTGATCATGATTTCGATTTTGATGTCAAACGATCTCAAAATTCATATAATCGAGTCTAAATGATTATTTTTTCATTTGTCTGTCGAGAGGGACGCGCATGCGCAATACATTCCCTTCCACGCGGGCCAATGCGCAGCAGACTTGCTGACCTACACTCGCGGAGCAGTGTGATTGCATGACTCCATGGCTCCACACACGCATCTGAAAGTAGGGAAGATTGTGAATTGTTTGGCGCGAGGTAGGCTCGCAAGATGGCAGATGGAGGGCAGAATCATTTGGTCGACAAAAAGGGCCGAAAAACGTCTGTGATATGGGATCACTTTGGATTTCGAAGAATCCAACGAAGAACAGAAAAGTATCTTGTGCAAGATTTGCAATAAGGTTGTATCTGCCCCTCTTGGCAACACTACAAAGCTCTTCAACCACCTGAAACTGAGCCATAAAGTCATTTACGACGAAACAATTAAAAAACAAAAAGATAAAACTAATGCTGTTACAACCAGCAAGACAATGCAACCATCGATTTCAGCCACTATCTACAACACCACTCCGTATACCACGAGTTCGGAGAGACACACCACACTCACAGCAAGCATCGGTTATTATTTACCAAAGACATGCAGCCTATCAATGCAGTCGAGGGTGAGGGTTTTAAGAAAATGATAAAGGTGTTTGACAAACGTTATGCTCTGCCCTCTCGACATCATTTTAGTAGAACGGTTCTGCCAACCATGTACGAAAAATGTCGAGGTGAAGTTGCCAAAGAAGTGTACGAAGCGAATGACTTTGCAGCGACGAAAGATCTTTGGTCTAGCCGTACAGCAGAGCCATATATCAGTCTCACGATTCACTTCATCGACGCAGAATTCAACTGTCTCCAAACGGCGTTCATGCCCGAAGACCGCACTGGACAAAACATCACGGATGTACTGAGGGAACCACTGACAGAATGGAGATTAAACGAAGGAAAGTTGGTCTGCATCACGACCGATAATGCTGCAAACATGAAGCTGGCTACTGAAATCAATGAGTGGCCGAGGCTTCAATGTTTCGGACACAGACTCCACTTGGCCATAGGTGAGTAGGCTAGCACTTATTTCAGTGTGAAAAATACAATGAAATATAATGATAAGCTATGAAACAGTGATGGTGGTACTTAACTTTTTAACTGTTTATGGCCTGTGAGCACTCAGTGCTTTTTCAGACGAGCATATTATGTTTAAAGGTCCCATGACATGGTGCTTTTATATGGCTCCTTAATGGTTCCCTAATACTGTAAATGAATCCTTCTCTAAAATCAAGAATCAGTGCATGAGAAAGAGAGATAAGATGAGAAAGAGTCATAAATGTCACTCTGGAACAGTCCATTATGGGCGTTGTTGTTTGAATGCAAATGAGAAGGACAGAGATGGCCTATAGTAGCGAGTGGGGGCGTGGCCAAACTCGCCACTCTCCTCTTCAGCTGTGCGCTCTGGCTCAGACTGGCTGGCTCTCGCTTCCGCGTTTTTGCGCGGAGGAGGAGATGAGAAGCGTTCCATTGAAAAATAAACACATTTTCACAGAAAATAAAATTAAACCACTGCTGTTTCAGAGGTCCAGAGGGTCGGGTAAAGGACTTCCGAGCCTAGAAACACTCGCACGTGCCTCTAGGCAAATAAAAAACGCATTTCGCATTGCGTAGCTCCTCCGCAGTCCAAACTCTATGGGCGTGATTTACAGAGACGCTGAGTACAGACACAGACGGGGGTGGAACTGCATTTTTCGAGCTGACGTCAATAAGGTGCCTTGTTGAGAATCGCCCATTTGAGCTCTGTTTTTTTCTAACGCAGAAAAGGATCGCAAATGCTCAGTTTAGACATTTCGCAACTTTTAACCATGGGGGCCTAAACAGGGTAGGGGAGCTCACATTAACGTTCTAAAACCTCAGAAAGTGAAAATTTCATGCCATGGGACCTTTAACATTTAAGAATTTTTTAGCAATTTTAGTTAAAGTTCAGTTGGTTCCACTCATGCAATGGTGGAAATTGTTAACAAAAATGTTTGTTACACTTTAGTGCAATGCTACAAGTTTCCAAAGTTTATTTTTGTATATTCTTCATACAGAGAAGTACATTTTATTTTGTAAAATATAGAGATTGAGGACTATTAGTGTACATTTGTCTTATGACAAAAGAATATTTTTGTTTTATACATCGCTAAACATAACATAAATAAAAAAGTTTGTTTTTTGTTTTTTTTAGTCTGAAATGCTGAATAAAAGCGTTGTTTGAAAAAATTGTTTGAATAATCGTGATTTCAATATTGACTGAGATCATCGTGAAGCGTTTTCAAGTTAAATGTTACCTTTTGTTCAGTAGAGATTGGCAATTCTAGTGCTGAAATGATCACAATTTTAGTGAAGGTGTATGGAGTTTAAAAACACAGTGGAGCACTTCCTGTATTACTGCATGACATCACAAGGTGGAGCAGTGTTTTCCATTTTAGAGAAGAAATATGCAGGGTTTATGTGTTAAACCTGCTTAAATGAAAAAGAAATGCAACTCCATGTCTGTTTGAGATGAAGAAACAACATTATAACATAGATCCAAAAATAGCGTAATATGGACCCTTTAATATGTATTGTTAATCTAAGTTCCCTGTCATGTGTGCAGTGTGACAGGTGACAGAGCCATGAAACCTAGGCTGTTCTGATCTCCTCTGTGTGAACTCCAGCGGGTGCAGATCAGCACGACTCCGTCATCACCATGTTCTACGGCTCGTCCTCTGGGGCCAGCATGTCCCTGCCCTCCAAGAGCCGCCTCAAGAGACAGAGCAGGACCTTCACACAGGTATGAGCACTAATGCAGTTACATCCCACTCAATCACATCAGACCACCATCAGATACTAAGAGGATAACAAACATGAGGGTACATGGAAAACATTTCTAATAGAACCCTAATATTAGCCAGCAGCTCCTGTTCGCTGTCTGCTGTGTGCTGTGACAGGTGCACATCGATACAGTAACTGTGACTCCTGTGTGCTGTGACAGGTGCTGTACCGTACCCTGAGTTACCGGGATCGTGTGCCCACAGAGGTGGGCACTAACACTAGGGACAGAGACAGACGCTCCACAGAGGAGCCTCCTGAGCGGCCTCCTGATGACCCTGCCGAGCTGTCCACTCAGAGCTCCGCCCCTGGGGTCCTCAAGATCTTTGGAGACGAGATCTGTGCGGGAGCCAACTACAAGAGCGTCCTGGCAACGCCCCATTCCAGTGCACAGGAGCTGGTGAAGGAGGCCCTGGAGCGCTACTCCCTCAACAAGGACGCAGCGCACTCCTACGTGCTCTGTGATGTCATTGGGCGCCTGGAGGTGGGCGGGGGCGTAGGAGGTGTCAGCTGGAGGACTGAGTGTTTACGGGCCCTAGGGGACAATGAGAAGCCTCTGCTGCTCCAGGAGCTCTGGAAGCCCCGAGAGGGACATGCCCGGCGCTTTGAGCTCCGGAGGAGGGCCGAGGTGGAGGAGCTCAATGCTAAGGACAAGGACACCATCACTGCAGGTGAGACTCTCACACGCACAGGTCTGTACTAACACTCCTGGTCTTAAGTGTCAAGTCCAGCTGTAGCTCACAGCTCGTGTGGCCTGTGTGCATGTGTTAAAGTGCAGAGACAGCTTGGATCTGACTGAGGGAGTGAAAGATGAGTCCTACACTACAGTGCACTGATGGATCTCACACCTCAGCTGCTTTTATGAATGACACTCACTGATAGTACTTAGCTAGTACTCAGGGAGTACTTCACTCGTTCTCAGCTAGTACTCAGAGAGTACTCAGAGGGTACTCAGTTAGTTTGTAGACACAGGTAAGAGTGTGTAATTATGTACAACATTCTAATGGCAGCTCATTCTGTTCACTTGGGTCGGTGAACAAGTGTTGCTGTACGAAATCAACAGTATCCATTGGATACTGAGTTTTGAATACCTTTAGAAAAGTACCAAAATATGTTTTTTAAGTGCTATTTATTATGCTCACAGTAAGAGTTAAAAGTTTTGTTTGGGTTCCTGGTTAGATTATCATCTGTACAGTAGAGATGCACAGATCCGACTCTTTCAGTTCTGATACTGATCTTCAATACCAACTGATACGAAATATTTTTTTCCTCCAAACTAAATAAACTTTTGAACAGAGCCTGGTGGTTCTTTCAGTATGTCAGTGGTCCCTCGTGTTCTGCTCCTGAATGTATGGCTCGGTGGATCCCTACTCCCCATTTTGAAGCTGTTTAGTGACATTGACTGCGTGCACATGGGAAACTCCAAACCGATTGGTTTGGTTTTTTCACACTTGCTCGGCGGGTGGTCTGTCGTCCAATCGGTGTGCACATGCATGTCACGCAATCAGATTCAGGTCAGTGACCTGACCGCCCCCACAACGCTATGTGACGCTGTAGTCCAACTACTTCCGGGTGATGGCTACTCAAATAAAAAAACAACACAGCTATCTGGCAGTATACTGCGATGGCTCTTCGAGGAGTTTGACAGAGCGGCAGTAGCGTACTTGTGCATTCTGCAGTTGGGTTGTTCGTATGAACGACAAAACAGCGTTTTTGGTTTCTTTAATACGACACGAACTGTGTTGTCGGCGTTTGATATTACAAGCAATCGAGGACAACGAAAACTACGAGGATTGGGAGCTATACCGCACATGTTTTAATCATGTTCTGCCTTGTTTTTTGTTGCGTGCATCTTTTGTGCCACAAATAAAGGCATTAAATTTGTAGCTATGGGTTTATCGTTCATTTATGTAAGGTCTGGGGAAAATTACACAACCACACTTTCATTTTGTATGTCTTTGTAATGCTTAGCTTATATTCTGTTGTCTCTTCCACTCTCTGTTTTGTCCTGTCTGAGTGAACAACTTAAGTAAATTTCCACACTGATTTTAATATTTACGTTTTTAATATTTAAGTTATACAACAATTAAAAAAAAAAAACACACTCTTCTGATACTATGAGGTCACAATAGATAACTCAAAATGTTTGTAAAAGTACCCTGGGTGTTATTTCAAACGCTTAAAACTCCGTGCAAAGCTTCCAGGTGCTGGTAACAACAGGAACATTGAATAATCCCAGAAAAAGACGAAAGTTTCCGCATACTCTTATTCCTTTATCGGGTTTTGAGCAAACAACACGTTTCGATTCTACGTTATGTCCATAGTCCTGAAATGGTGGAAGATGGGACTTGTTGGTGCCGTGAAGAACGCTGTCGTAATGCGGGGAAGTTGTACGGTCTTGACCGCTCTCCCGTTGTTCTTTCTTGCCGTGGCACACGCCGCCCTGGCGTTTTTCCACTTGATTTTGATTTGCTCCGGGGTCCGAGCAAACCCTGCCTCGGTCCTTGGTCGGTTTGGAGTTTCCCATGTGCACGCAGTCATTAAATAATTCCAGAAAAGACGAAATTTACCGCACACGCACACACACTTTATTGTGCTAAGAGCAAACAACGCGTTTCGATTTTACCTGGCGACACGCATTGTTCGCGCTAAGCCCAATAAAGGAATAAGTAAAGTCAAGCGAGTGTGCGGTAAACTCCTTTTCTGGAATTGCCCTGTGCGTTACGTTCATAGTCCAGATATGGTGGAAGATGGGGCTTGTTGGTGCCGTGAAGGACCGCTGTCCTGAGCCATCGTAATGCGCTCTCCCGGTGTTCTTCTTGGCTGTGGCGTGCGCTGCCCTGGGGTTTTTCCATTTGATTTTGATTTGCTCAGGCGTCCGAACAAAACCTGCCTGCTCCATCTTCAACGCTATCTTCTGATAAAGACTAGCGTTTCTTGTGCACCGTCTGTCCATAAAGTTTTAAATGTTTATCTCTCGCACCTGGTGCAGCATGAACCCAGTTTCTTAGTCTGTCCAGTAGTGCATGCTTGTTGCTTTCTTCGCAGCCATGTTTTCTTCTGAAACAACAATTGGTACTTGGTACTGACTTGGTACTACCACTCTTACAACTTCCGGGTGACATTCCTGAAATTCTGGCGCGCCCATGCGCAGTATGTTAATCCAATCCAAAATCGTTCACATGACGATTCCAAGTGGTTTGCAAACGGCCCAGGCCAGCGGTTTCTGGGGGATGGGGCAGACCAATCCCAATCCAAACCAATCCCTGTGCACATGGGGCCATTACGACCCCAATCAGTTTGCAAATGGTTTGGAGTTTACCATGTGCACGCAGTCATTGGCTTATGTATAGCGTTTGTCCTATACATATGGTGAAGATTCAGGACAATTCTGATCGTAGTTTCTTGATTTTGTCACTAACACTTTGATTGCTGTGTTTCTGATCTCTTTGGTTGTAGGTTTTCTACTCCTCTGCTTGTGTGAGCGTACATGGGGGATTAGAATGGTTTTACAGGATTTTGTATCAACACACTTTTATAATCATTTCATGTTTTGTTTTAGCAATAGGTTAAAGCATTTAGTTTAAATGCTCTGATTTGCTAACTAACTGATGTGGTGTTGACAGAAGATCCTGTATCAAACTTATTTATTGCAGCTATTGTTTTAAGCACATCCCCTTGTGCACTGCATAAAATAAATATCTAAAAAAAAAAAAAAAAACAATCAAATAACTTGAATTCATAATATGAATTGAGATTTTAAGATGCGTGAAAAGTCCCTCAGTCGTCCAGGTAGAATCCATGATAACAGGAGAAGTTCAATTTGTCAACTGGACAAAGTTTGTTTGGTTGAAAACGTTTCGCCGTCTGAGCTGACGAAGCCTCTCGGATGAGCGGCGAAACGTTTTCAACCAAACAAACTTTGTCCAGTTGACAAATTGAACTTCTCCTGTTATCAATTGAGATTTTAAGTTAAGTTTCTTAATTTATTGAAAGTTATTTTGTCACCACTCTATAAATGCCCACCTTAATTAGCCTGAATAAAACATTAGCAAAGGCTAATTATTAATAATGAACAAATTGTTTATTAAAAGGGGCATTCAGGCTCAGTAACTGCTTAATTGGCTCTGTGCACAGCAGCACCCACCACCAGGCAACCTCACTGTTAGTGTCACTACTTCCTGTCCAGCTGTATCTCTGTGAGATGTTTGCCCATTAAGTAATTAAAGATAAGGCAGTGGACAGTGAGTTGTGGATGGATGTCACTGACATGTTAAAGGAAAAGTTAAGTTTTTTACAATTTGAGCCTTATTTCGGTAATAAAACAAGTTGTTTTACTCACCCATATCACTTTGGTGTCATATGGAGCATTTCCGGAGATGTTTTAGATTAGTGTTAGGCTAACGCCGTTAGCCTAGCGCGACTTATAGCCATAGCTCGGGGCATTCCCCGAGCATGTAATATGCCCGGTGCGGGCTCCAAATAACACAAACTTTAGCACTTTTCAAATCATAGAAGCTCGATGTCTTTAGTCTAAGATTTCATTTGGTCAAAAGTGGCCTGTAATCCGAGATTGAGCCATAGTTTCGAGTAGATGAGGACGCCAGTGCGCATGCGCGGACTGTGCTCTCAGCTCCCCGGACCCAAACATGGAACACATAGCTGTAAACTATGGCTAAATCTCGGATTACAGGCCACTTTTGACTCAAACGAAATCGTAGACTAAAGACATCGAGCTTCTGTGATTTGAAAAGTGCTAAAGTTTGTGTTATTTGGAGCCCGCACGCGGCATATTACATGCTCGGGGAATGCCCCGAGCTATGGCTATAAGTCGCGCTAGGCTAACGGCGTTAGCCTAACGCTAATCTAAAACATCTCCAGAAATGCTCCATATGACACCAAAGTGATATGGGTGAGTAAAACAACTTATTACCGAAATAAGGCTCAAATTGTAAAAAACGTTACTTTTCCTTTAAAGTCTAAACAAATGAGGTGAATAATGCTATCACAAACAACGCCACAATCTGATGTAATCTACATATAACAATCAGGTATTACAATAATTTAAAAACAAATAATAGGTTCTTTATTTTGTATTTCACACACTCTAATCAAAGTTAGTATTAAAGTTAAAGTTGGGGCTAGTATTAGGAGGACAGTAGGGTATTAATTAAGCAGTCACTAAGCCTGAATGATTCTTAATAAACTATTTGTTCATTATGATTTGATTTGTCCATGCTTTATTGAGTTATATTCATTATAAAGTTAGTTTTTTACATTCTTGACCAGTTTCATTAGACTTTCTCGTCATTTCTAATGTAACCATTAGGAAAATGACTTATTATTTAAAAGAAGGAGAGCTTGCTTTACGTATTTGTGCTGTCTCCTAAATCAATCAATCAATCCAGACTTGTTCAAACTACTCCAATACACTCAAAAGAATCGAATCCAAGTCATTTGAACAGCTGTTTATTTGTGCAGTGCCACTCCACAGTGCATGCCTGCTATCCCTGTGCTCTGGTGTGTCTCTGAGCCCCTCCCCTGTCCCCTCCCCCGTCCCCTGTCCCCTCCCCTGTCCAGCTGTAGGCCGAGCCCCTCACTTCTTGGCCGCTCTAATGGGTCGGTCCGGGCTGGGCAAACTCAGGAGCTCCCCCCTGCGCTCCGGCCGAGTGCCACAGTCCGGCTCCAAAGGTGGGGACTGTTCTCAGGTAGGGGGGGCTGTCTGTCATCACCATGGATACCACCTCTACCTGTGTCGTCCATGGCAACACAACCCATTCCTTGTGATGAGTGTGCGTGTGCTAGGGGTGGGGTCTTAATAAAACTCAGTCCAAGCGAGACAGAATTGTGTTTTTAATAAGAGCCTTCAATGACTGGCACCATGCACAACAGTCACTACCAGTGTTATCAATTCCACTTCTTCCCACATTATATTCCTATGGGGTTTTTGCCAAGTCGTGCTAAAATAAAGCGGTGGAGAGTGAGCTACAGATGGATAATTAATAGTATCAATACATAACACATGAAATAAACACTCCATCAGACGGAGATGACTGTGCTAACCCAACTGTAATAATATAATGGAGGTGAAGGTGAGGTTGATAACACTGATGGTGACCAGGACTAACCAACTGCAGTCAGTTACCATTAGCAATCAAATATCAAAATTGAATAATCAAGATGGCTTTCTATTTTTTTCCTTTTATTTATTTAATGTAAGACTGACAAACAGTAATAACAAGTTATTAGTTACTTCAGTTAGCATCTGAGTAGAAAGCTAAATAATGCAAGACTAGTCACTATGTGCAGGGTTTCTATCTATGACATCGCAATCCTGGGAAAATTTGAGTGTTTGGAGAGGCTCAGAAGCAAAGGACATTTCACAGTGCATAACTGAAACCAGGTATGTTTTAATGAGGGAGCAATATCCACATGTTTAAAAGCTCAGAAAAGTCCATTTAGCATGATATGTGATTTTTAACTATTGGATAGAGCATTTGCTGCTCCATCAGTTGTGGAAAACTAGTGACAAATGTCAGTTATACCTGCAAATACAATGGGACATGTACTCATGAATGGTTGAAGCATTTTATGTCATGACCAGGATAATTAGCTTGAAATCTTACGGATGGTGTAGCTCTCCCGAGTTGCCCACCCCTGTGTGAGCCCTGCATGTCCCGTGAGCTGTCATCCAACCACAGGGGCTGTTGGATTCACTGTTTCATTCACTTCAAATGTGTCCTCCTTCATTTCCTGACTCACTGTTTGACTTGTACTGTTCATATTGTTAAATGTACCTGTGTCACCTGTCTATTATGGGGTGTCTGAGCTTTCAAGATTATACACTTCAAAAAATGTGTTGTCTAATGTGTTAAATGACTTGTTTTCAGAGTATTAGTATCAGAACTAAACACTAAATCCTCTTTATTACACTACTAAACTTAGGGCTGTAGTCAACTGTAGAAAGTCTTAGTTGTGTGATTTTTCACCGAGAACAACATGTTTTATAATCTTCACTTTCAATTCACTTTCATTTTTGACACTCTGAATCTCCCCTCCCTTTGCTCTCCATTCACTCCCTCTTCAGAGTGCTATCACAACAGTCAGGGATGTATTTGATGAGGGTATGTTATAATAATTCAGGGCTCTCAAGTTTTGAGCGGGGTCGTGCGTGAGACTGCGTAATTTCCGAGGAGGGGTGGGTGGGTGGAGGGGGGCGAGTGAATAATGTTTCCCGAGGAGCGCGGGGGGGGTGAACAATTTTTCCCGTCGTGCTCTGAGTGCCTTTAAACAAATAAAACATTCTATTATTTTTACATACGTGAAAAGTCCATGAGGAACTTTAATAAATGTGTCAATTTAAACAGGAAATATCCGTTATTGGCTACAGCTGCAGGCCAAATATCAGATACCTATTGATTACAAACATTCATCTACATAGAATACCAAGACTAAGCCAGGACTAAACCAAGACTAAACCAGGACTAAACAAAGACTAAACCAGGACTAAACCAAACCAAGACTAAACCAGGACTAAACCAAGACTAAACCAGGGCTAAACCAAGACTAAACCAGGACTAAACCAAACCAAGACTAAACCAGGACTAGACCAAGACTAAACCAGGACTAAACCAAGACTAAACCAGGACTAAACAAAGACTAAACCAGGACTAAACCAAACCAAGACTAAACCAGGACTAGACCAAGACTAAACCAGGGCTAAACCAAGACTAAACCAGGACCAAACCAAGACTAAACCAGGACTAGACCAAGACTAAACCAGGACTAAACAAGGACTAAACCAAACCAAGACTAAACCAGGACTAGACCAAGACTAAACCAGGACTAAACAAGGACTAAACCAGGACTAAACCAAACCAAGACTAAACCAGGACTAAACAAAGACTAAACCAGGACTAAACAAGGACTAAACCAGGACTAGATCAGGACCAAACCAGGTTTCGCTGAAAACGCGCGGTGCCTGCATAAACTGAGCCACACAGACCGATTTTCTGGGCACCAAAACAAACAAACAAAACAAAAAAATCAGCGTGAGAAATGCCATGTGTGGCGTGTGAATTGCGTGTGTCACACTCTCAATACGTGAGACTTGAGAGCCCTGAGTTATAATATGATACACAGAAGTGTTTTGTTTTTGTTTTTAGCAATTTTGCATAATGCCCCCTCTTTAAAATCTAAAATCTAAATCTAAAATTACTCTCTAAGTGCAATAAAAATAGAGTAAATAAAAGAGTTTGAATAGTCAACTAATTGAAAAATAAAACGAAGTAGTTTACTACGCGCGCGCCCGTTTCCGTATCTGTTGCGCTCCGCACGCCGAACCCTTTTCATTATCAACCATAAACTGTGTTCTGCCGCGACTAAGGGGGCACACTTAGAAGTGCCAGTTTTGCCCATCCAAATCACGCTACACCCGATCATTTACTCCTCCTCCCGTGGTGCGATCTACCCGGACAGATCCACGCCGGTAGTTTAAATCCTACAGTTTCGCAGATTCGGGGGTCATGTGAGCCATGAGTAATTTGAACAGGCAATTATTTGTATTCTCTGTATATTTGAAGCTTTGTATATTATTTATTGACGTTGCATGAAAGCGACTGTACCTGCTCACCTTTTGTCTGCAGTCTTTTCACTGCACCACTATAAATCACGCGTTTTACACCTTTTTTGCACTGCACAATAAACCACCTAAAAAATTAATTTAAATGCAATTAATTAGATTAATTAATTACAAATCCTGTAATTAATTAGATTTTTTTTTTTAATCACCTGACAGCACTAATATATACATACATACATACACACACACACACACACACACACACAAAACTGCTCTGGTTTATTACATGTAATGAAAGAATAAAGGCTACTAATCCAAGTCATTTAACTCCAGTAGACAGCCAACTTTTGCGGTGTATTCTTCCCTCGTCTGTCTTACCCCCTCTCTTTGGTCTCTGCTCCTTGCAGATATCAATGCCCAGGCCCGCAAGCTCCAGAGAAACAGGGCCAAAGGGACACTCACCCTGCCCCGATCTGGCACCTCGTCCCTCTGCCGCAGCCTGAGCGAGACCAGCCTCAACCAGGTGGGCCCCAGACTCCTCACTGCCTAACAGGCCTAATGAAGGGAATTTAGAATATGAATGTAGTTTTTAATATTTTGTTTCATTGACATTAAAGGAAAAGTAACGTTTTTTACAATTTGAGCCTTATTTCGGTAATAAAAAGTTGTTTTACTCACCCATATCACTTTGGTGTCATATGGAGCATTTCCGGAGATGTTTTAGATTAGCGCCAGGCTAACGCCGTTAGCCTAGCGCAGTGCTTCTCAAATAGTGGGGCGGGCCCCCCTGGGGGGGCGCGGCGTGATGCCAGGGGAGGCGTGTGTGACCCTGGGAAACATGCTTTTTTGCCGTACTGTACTAGAACTAAGTGTAATTGCACATCAACAACAGTAGTTGGCAGTGGCGCTCTCATTGTTGCTCTGGGGCAGGGGTCGGCAACCTTAAATACGAGATATACAGACCAGACTCACCATCAGCAGAACATCCTCTGTCACAGAAAAAACACGTATATTCCACTGAGTCGTGTCTTTTAGTCCGACAGAAGCTGACGCATCAGCGGCACAAGGAGAGAGCTTTTTTTTTTTTTCCCAGCACTTTAAGTTTATGAAAATGAGGTGGTTTTAAGTTTCGTTTCTGTAAAACATAAACAAATGTGCGCAAAGCTGCATTAAAAACACATTAATATTTGAGTCCTCAGTGCAAAAAGACAGTGCAGTCTTTGTTGTAAGTTTCTTTCTTTTTTTTGTTTTTAATGTTAATAAAAGGATACAATGTTATGCAGAGGTGTACTAATAAAAATTTTCTAGACAAATAATACTATTTATAGTCATGCGCAGGGAGGGGGGCACGAAATTTTTTGTTCTTCCTAGGGGGGGCGTCACAGAAAATAATTGAGAAGCACTGGCCTAGCGCGACTTATAGCCATAGCTCGGGGCATTCCCAAAGCATGTAATATGCCCCGTGCGGGCTCCAAATAACACAAACTTTAGCACTTTTCAAATCATAGAAGCTCGATGTCTTACTCTACGATTTCGTTTGAATCAAAAGTGGCCTGTAATCCGAGATTTATCCATAGTTTACAGCTTTGCGTTCCATGTTTGGGTCCCGGGAGCTGAGAGCACACTCCACACATGCGCACTGGCGTCCTCATCTACTCGAAACTATGGCTAAATCTCGGATTACAGGCCACTTTTGACCAAACGAAATCGTAGACTAAAGACATCGAGCTTCTATGATTTGAAAAGTGCTAAAGTTTGTATTATTTGGAGATGCGTGAAAAGTCCCTCAGTCGTCCAGGTAGAATCCATGACCAAAGGAGAAGTTCAATTTGTCAAAAAAGGGGTGGAGAGGGTCGTTAGACGTTGAATAAGGGGTCGAAACCAGCCAGTCAGAGTAATTTGAAAAACAAAGAGACAGATTAGGGGGGATCGTTTTCAGAGCTTTTGTCATTGTAGGACGCGCCTCCCGGCAGCTAGATATAAGCAGGGTCTAACCAGTACAATAACCAGAGCTGACGAAGCCTCTCGGATGAGCGGCGAAACGTTTTCAACCAAACAAACTTTGTCCAGTTGACAAATTGAACTTCTCCTTTGATCATTATTTGGAGACTGCACGGGGGATATTACATGCTCGGGGAATGCCCCGAGCTATGGCTATAAGTCACGCTAGGCTAACGGCGTTAGCCTAACGCTAATCTAAAACATCTCCGGAAATGCTCCATATGACACCAAAGTGCTATGGGTGAGTAAAACAACTTGTTTTATTACCGAAATAAGGCTCAAATTGTAAAAAACGTTACTTTTCCTTTAACACACAAATCAAGCATATTTATTAGTTTTGTCTCAAACTGAATACACTCCACTTTGTGATGTCATGTGGCAATACAGGAAGTGCTCCACTGTGTTTTTAAACTCCATACACCTTCGCTAGAATTAATGGATAATTTCAACCCTGGAATATCCGATATCTACTGAACTAAAAGTAAAAAGTAGCTGTTAACTTGAGAACTACCACTACATGACATCACAAGGTGGAACAGAGAATTTTGAGCTTTGTACATGTAAACAGACTAATAAAGGATTACTCCAACATGTATGAACGAAACAAAACACAACTCCAGGTCTTTGTTTGATGGGATAACTGCATTATAACATGGCTGAAAACTCACAAGAATCCATTTTGTGTAATATAGGACCTTTTCAGACTTAGAAAACGAAGAAAAATAAGTCTGGTCTATACATCGATGCTAAAAACCTGTCTAACGAAGATACATATTGTGGACTGACTCACAGCTGGGAGTTGGTGACGAGCCAAAGCGGCACTACTCCACGCTGCCCGGGCCTCTGCGATCCCGAGAGCGAGAGGTGTCGAGTGGGCGCAAGAAAGAGGACAGCAGCCACGGAGGAGGAGGAGGAGGAGGGGTGCGCCACTCACTGTACCAGTCCCCTCACCTGCTGCTGCTTCAGGGATACAACCGGCAGGTCAGACAGCCTGTGGGACACCAGCCAGGCCAGATCTCTCTTTTACTCTCAACTCATACAATGCATCTGGTATAGCTCTATTGGGGATTGATTTTTTCCACAGTGTTGGTACTGAATCGATTACAGTCAGGGGAGGGTGTCATGTGGATGTAACTGTCAAGATGGCGGCCACAACAAAACTCTCTTTCTCTCTCTCTCTCTCTCTCTCTCTCTCTCTCTCTCTCTCTTGTGTTTTGTGGTATTTATACGTAAAAAGGTAGACTAAACTTATATTATTTTTCTAGTACTTTTTCTCCATAGACACAGAGTGTCTCCACACCCCCTTTTAGGTGACTAATCAATCAGCAGGTCATGACAACCTTTCTATGGCTTGTTTATAGTTTAAATAATATAGTTTTGACTGCCTTTCCTTCTGGATGTGTTTGCAGTAATGCTTGTTTTGATGGGATGGAGCTGTTTAAAGGGATATTCCAGGATTTTTGACATGGGGGCTCATTGTGTTGCAGAGATGTGGAGACACTTTTTTAGCTAATTTCATGCAGTCCTTCTAGCTGCAGAGTTTTCAGTTGCTAGGCTAGCGCAAGTTGATGGTAAATGGTAGCCGGATTTTAATCAGGCTTACCCACTCCATAGTGCACCCAAGACAAGTCAATTATAACGGCAGACTGTCGATGTAAATGTATGTTGATTGAGTAATTTTTTAAATCAAACTGACTGCGACCCCTGGGGTCGAAACCAGCCGTCAGAGTAATTTGAAAAACAAAGAGACAGATTAGGGGGGATCGTTTTCAGAGCTTTTGTCATTGTAGGACGCGCCTCCCGGCAGCTAGATATAAGCAGGGTCTAACCAGTACAATAACCAGAGCTGACGAAGCCTCTCGGATGAGCGGCGAAACGTTTTCAACCAAACAAACTTTGTCCAGTTGACAAATTGAACTTCTCCTTTGATCATGGATTCTACCTGGACGACTGAGGGACTTTTCACGCATTGATAAAAGGAGAAGTTCAATTTGTCAACTGGACAAAGTTTGTTTGGTTGAAAACGTTTCGCCGCTCATCCGAGAGGCTTCGTCAGCTCTGGAGCTAGCATTTATGTAGCGCCTTTCATGACACCCAAAGCGCTTTACAGTTCATTGTTCATTCACTCCACACTTGGTGGTGGTAAGATACTTTCTGTAGCCACAGCTGCCATGGGGCAGACTGACGGAAGCAAGGCTGCCAATCTGCACCATCGGCCCCTCCGACCACCTCCAACACTCACGCACACTCCACTTTCATACTAGGCAATGTGGGTGAAGTGTCTTGCCTAAGGACACAATGACAGTTTTTGCGACTGGCGCCCCCCTGTGGCACCTGGAATTCCCAGCGGTCTCCCATCCAAGAACTAACCAGGCCCTGCCTTGCTTAGCTTCTGAGATCTGACAAGATCAGGCTTTGACAAGAAGGTATGGCCACTTTCTGCAGCGGGCGCTCACCCACCTAGAGACCGCCGGGAGTGCTGTGAGAGTCATGTTCTTTGACTTCTCAAGCGCCTTCAACACCATCAGACCGGTGCTCCTGCGGGGGAAGCTGGAGAACGCGGGAGTTGGTGGACATCTCGCTGCCTGGACCATCGACTACCTCACTGACCATCCACAGTTCGTGCGGCTGCGCAGCTGTGAGTCAGAGGTGGTAGTCTGCAGCACTGGGGTCCCCCAGGGAACTGTCCTCTCTCCCTTCCTCTTCACCATCTACACCTCGGACTTCACATACAACACGGACAGCTGCCATCTCCAGAAGTTCTCTGATGACTCGGCCATTATGGGCTGTGTGTCTAACGGGAACGAGCTGGAGTATCGCTCGGTCATCAGTGACTTTGTGGACTGGTGTGGGCGAAACCACCTGAGCCTTAACACCAGTAAGACAAAGGAGCTGGTGATGGACTTCAGAAGGAGACCACTACCTCACTCACCAGTGAACATCCAGGGGCAGGACATAGAGACTGTGGACAGTTTCAAGTACCTGGGTGTAGGGTTGGGCGGTAATACGGTAATATGGTATACTGCGGTATCTAAAAATAGCAACGGTATCAGATTCATTACCGTCATTTAAAAAAAAAAAATCTTGCCCTAATATAATATTAACTATAATTAATTTAATGCCTAAATAAAGAGTGTTTGTCCAGCACTTATGTATGTGTGGTTGTGTTTGTTAATTTTATACTATTACAGTTTAAAACTAATATTACTATCGGAGAGATGACGTTCGATGAAGTTCCTGGATGTTGCGTCGTCACGTGACATTACCGCTCAGAAGAGAGAAGGAGAAGACAACGTGACAGGCCGCGCTGAGTTGGTTCCAAAGAAAAACACAACATCTGCAATTTGGCAGCATTTCGGATTTCGGCCAAATGACAAGGGAGAGCCGGGAAATGTCAACGAGGCTGTGTGTAAAATGTGCATTTAGACGGTGGCGGTGTTCTGGTGAAACATCCTACCCGTCGAGAGATAACAGCGGCACTGTGGAGGAGCAGAGGCAACTGCATATTGTCGCGAGTGTAGTGCACTCGTGAATGTATGCATAATTCACCTTCTTAACTGTGTTGTTACAGCTTTGACATGCGGGTTTTGCTCAGTTCTTTGTTAAGCACTTGGTTATAAAGTCACTGCTTCTGATAATGATTCCTGTTGCTTTGTTAGCTTTAGCCCACAGACAATTTGTTATTTCGTCCCGTCGGTTGGCTGCTGTATTTGCACTTTAAACATTTGTGAATAAAAGTTACTAATTTTGTACATGTTTTGTTATGTTTTCAGTATCATTAGGCCTATGTAATGCTTGCTATTCTGTTTCTGAACGGTATAGGTGCAAGCTGCCATTTGGCGAGGCGACTCCACTGTAGTGCTACCAAGTGTTTTTATTTATTTATTTATTTTTTATTTTTTTTTAGCCTTAGCAACGGTAATAACGTATACCCCGGGAAAATGTGGACACGGTTTAACGGTATCAAAATTTGGATACCGCCCAACTCTACCTGGGTGTTCACCTCAACAATAAACTGGACTGGTCCCACAACACTGACGCCCTGTACAAGAAGGGCCAAAGTCGTCTCCATCTCCTGAGGAGACTGAGGTCCTTTGGAGTGTGCAGGCCTCTGCTCAAGACTTTTTATGACTCTGTGGTGGCCTCTGCTCTCCTCTACACTGTCGTCTGCTGGGCCCCGAGCAGCACAGAGCAGGACAGGAAGAGACTCAATAAGCTGGTCAGGAGGGCCAGCTCTGTCCTGGGCTGTCCTCTGGACTCTGTAGAGGAGGTGGCTGAGAGGAGGGTACTGGCCATATTCACGCCCATCATGGACGACACCTCTCACCCTCTGCACCGGACTGTAGAGGAGCTGAGCAGCTCCTCCAGCAACCGACTAAGGCACCCCCAGTGAAAGAAGGAGCGCTACTGCAGATCCTTCATCCCCACCGCCATCAGACTGTATAATATAATAAATACGTGAAAAGTCCCTCAGTCGTCCATGTAGAATCCATGATCAAAGGAGAAGTTCAATTTGTCAACTGGACAAAGTTTGTTTGGTTGAAAACGTTTCGCCGCTCATCCGAGAGGCTTCGTCAGCTCTGGTTATTGTACTGGTTAGACCCTGCTTATATCTAGCTGCCGGGAGGCACGTCCTAGTAGGACGTGCCGTGTCATTGTAGGACGCGCCTCCCGGCAGCTAGATATAAGCAGGGTCTAACCAGTACAATAACCAGAGCTGACGAAGCCTCTCGGATGAGCGGCGAAACGTTTTCAACCAAACAAACTTTGTCCAGTTGACAAATTGAACTTCTCCTTTGATCAATATAATAAATAATAAATAAATAATAAATATAATAAACATATAGGCCAGACGTGCGATACCCTTTTTCCATATCCTCCTAGTTACTGTTTTTTATTATTATTACTTATTTCATCAGACTGTATAACTCCACTATATAGTCCAAACATGCAATATCTTCTTTTTTTCCATACTCTCCTAGTTACTGTTTGTATTATTATTATTATTATTACTTATTTTTATTATTACTTATTTTATTCCATTCTTGCCTGCATGCACTTTTTCTTTCTTGTTCAAACTGTCCCTGCCTGGAGCTACTGTGGCAAGTAAATTTCTCCTGTGTGAGATCAATAAAGTCTTATCTTATCTTATCTTACATGACATCACAAGGTGGAACAGAGCATTTTGACATACTAATAATAAAGGGTTACTCAAACATGTGTGAATGAAACAAAACACAACTCCAGGTATTGTTTTTCATGATGTAACAATATTCTAACGTGGTTTAAAGCTCACAGGAATCCATTTTGTGCAATATAGGATCTTTAAAAATATAGCTTTAAGATTAAAAAAAAAAAATAATTTCAAATAAATGTATTTTATTGAGCCTTTAATAGAAGAGGCCTTATGTACAGAATGGCGGGCATTGTACAGCCAATGCAACAGCTAACACAATGCTGTTCACAGAGGATTTGGGCCTTGTTAGCAGTGCCTCGGGGTAAATACTGGTGCAGAGTTGTTACAGCGCAGTATAAAGTGTGTGTATGTGTGTGCTGTAGGACTGCCTGGTGTACCTGCTGAACAGAGAGCAGCACACAGTGGGACAGGAGACCCCTTCGGCTCGACCCAACATCTGCCTCTTCTCCCCGGACATCATGCCCCTGCACTGTCGCCTCCGGAAGGTTTCTGCCTCCCGCCGCCATGGCAACAGTTTGAAGGGGGAGGAGCCTGGGGAGCGCATCAGCGTTGCCGTGGAGCCTGTGCTGAACGCCACTGTGCTGGTCAACTTCTCCCGCTGCGAGCGCTCCACCACCCTACGCCACGGGGACCTGCTGTCTTTTGGAGCGCACTATATCTTTCTATACAAGGACCCAACAGGAGCCAAGCCACTGCCCGCCCAGACCCTGGCCCGCCTTCGCTCCCTGGGACAGCTGTACGAGGCAGGGGCAGAAGAGGCCGAGGGAGGGCAGGTGTGTAAGATGTGCGGCTTGGCACTAAAGGACAGAGCGGGCCAGGTGTCCAGTGTGCCTGCGGTCAGACGCAGCTTTAAGCCACACCTGGTCAAGCCTCGCAGCATCGGCACAGCGGTGGGGCTGGCTGTGGCTACGCCCCTCAGTGTGGGTGGGGCAGGACTAGATGGGGGCGGGGCCAGAGGGGCGGGGCAGAAGAGACGATTACAGTTGGAGTTTGAGCAGGCGCACGAAGACCAGCTCTTAAATAGGATCGTGTCACTCATCGAACCTGGAGGTTTGTATTACATACAATATACAACGCAGTAGGGCTGTAGCGGACTAAAGAAAAACATGTCCCACTGTTTGACCTGAGAGGCTGTAGCAAACCCCCAAAACTATTAAATATCTCTATAATCTTACCAGATTACAGATTAAGTGTATTTTTATGAAAAAATGCAGATTCAAATTGCTTTTGTTCCATATGAATCCTTATTGTCTAATAATAATCGAATAAAATAGTTAGACGACTAATACAAATTTTGGTTGACTTAGATGCCATCAATCGATTAATCGACTGAACTTTTCTGAGTTGGCTGTAGACCTCCGTTGAACCCAAGCTGATCACTGACCATTAAAAAACTGAATCAATCTCAGTTAAATTGTATTAACTGCACAGCCCCGAAATGATATTTATATATTCCTGACAAAGCCTTGTTACTTGGATAATAATAGATGTGAAAGTACATTTTTCTGTGTATTTCAGGAGATGACCACAAGCTGACCACGGCCTACCTGCTGTGCCTGTGCATACAGCACTCTGCCTCCAGTTTCCCTCCTGGGAGCTTTGGGAAGCTGCTGCTCAAGATCGTGCGCAGGATCCAGACCATTGCCTGGGTCAGTCTTTTCCCTCTGTTCAGTGGCTGAGGTTATAATGGAGCTTTTATGTTACGGTAATAATTCATTAGAGCAGGGGTCTTCAACGTTTTTCAGGCCAGGGACCCCCAAACAGATGGCGAACTGGGCCAGGGACCCCCTACTATATATACGGCATAGAATTGTGTTTTATATTAAATTGAGCTTAGTGTCATGTATAAACATTGCTACTCTGTTATGGTACATCCAATACAAGGAAATAATACACAGGTTAATACTGTATTTTACACTATAAAATATAAAATTATATTATTTTAAAGTGAAATCAAAAGATTTCGCGACCCCCCTGTTGAAGACCTCTGCATTAGAGTACTATACAGACTTACAGTTGGTTGGCATCATGTGGCGATGATTTCTCAAACCTTTTAAATTCTGACCAGTGCGAATGAAGCCAATTACTCCTCCAGTTTATATAACATGGCTAAAAATTTAAAAAGTCAGTTTTGCATAATATGTATCCTTTAGAATGTAGGCTGATTTTACAAATGATTATCCCTGTTGAGTCCTGTTTTAGCCTTGTTTTGATCTTAGTTAGATTTTTATATGTATCCTTAACTAAGGGTTTAAGAACTTTGAACTTTGCCACCTTCTTATGTTCACTGATATGTTGTTGCTTGCCTGAAATCTTCCACTATATGGCATTAATCTTTGGCCTGCTTTTCTCCATGGAAAAAGCAATGAAGCAATAGTGCTTCTTTAAAATATTCCAATATCACATTATTTCTACTCATGTGGTACAGCCCTAATAATAATATCATAGGATTTGTATTGTTCTTTCCTTATCCTTGAGAGCACACAGTGGTGCGTTGGTGTGAAGATGAGCTCATGTGGAACCAGACAACCTTATCCCTCCTTATCTAACCACGACAGCCCAGTGAATAGTTTAACAGCTGGATCGCATGCACTCTTACACCAGTTAATACCTGTCTGTACCCCTCACTGTGCATCTGAAGGGTTAACCATTATCCAGTTTACAGTTTAACCATTCACACTTTAAGTTTTGTTGTGTAAAGGCGCTGTACCTGAGTCTGTCTAAAAAAAAACCACAATGAGTTTGTAAGAGCTTTTCTCAACTTTCAGATACTTCGTTGTGCTGTCACTGTTGTGCTAATAGCAACTTTTAGGCACTTCCTGACAATTACTTTATAATTAGATACAGACAGAACACAGCTGATGTATTAGTTACAGGTGAATGTAGAAATATGGCCATCAATTACATTGATTTGATAACATACATTTCCTTCAAACTAATATTATACACTAAGTGGTGGTTTTTTGTGTTGTCCCAGTTTAGACAGTGGAAAATGATTAGTGCAACCTGTCACAGGCACTTTAACTGGCTGATATGTCTGGCTGTTCTATCTGGAGCAGCGGACCAGTGTGGGTCACCGCTATTGACATGTGATAGTTCTCAGCTCCTACACACACACTCAAACATTCATGAGGCCTTAATAAGAGTGTTCTATGTGTGTGTGTGCATGTGTCTCTGTATGTGTGTCTTACAGGAGAAGACAAAGGAGCTGGCACAGAAGCAAGCTCAGCAGTGAGTATCCTTTTACTTCTGTGTCAGAGCACACACGTGGAGCTTTAAAGGCATGTGCTGTGAGGGGGTGTTCCATAAGTTCAACTACTGAAGTTACATTTGAAGGCAGTCACACAAATGCATATTTAAGATTCTTAAACCAAAATGTATAGGCATATTATTAGGTGTAGTATTAAAGGTCCCATGACATGGTACTTGTTGATGCTTTTATATGGCTCCTTAATGGTTCCCTAATACTGTAAATGAATCCTTCTTCAAAATCAACACTCAGTGCATGAGAAACAGAGATAAGATGAGAGAGTAATTTTTCTCTCTCTGAACACTCCATTATGGGCGTTGTTGCTTGAATGCAAATGAGGAGAAAAGAGCTGGCCTATAGTAGAGGGTGGGGGCGTGGCCAAACTCTCCGCTCTCGGCTCTGAGCGCTCTCTGATCCATTTCCGTGTTTTTGCACATGGGGAGAGATTTGAAGCGTTCCATTGAAAAATAAACACATTTCCACATAAAATAAAATTAAACCACTGCTGTTCAAAGGTCCAGAGGCTCAGATAAAGGACTTCCGAGCCTAGAAACACTCGGACGTGCCTCCAGGCAAATAAAAAAACGCATTTCGCATTGCCTAGCGCATTCGCAGTCCAAACTCTCTGGGCGTGATTTACAGAGACGCTGAGTACAGATCTGACGTCAATAAGGTGCCTTGTTCAAAATCGCCCGTTTGAGCTCCGATTTTTTGTAACGCAGAAAAGGATCGCAAATGCTCAGTTTAGACATTTCGCAACTTTTAACCATGGGGGGGGGGGCTAAACAGGGTAGGGGAGCTCACATTAACGTTCAAAAACCTCAGAAAGTGAAAATTTCATGCCATGGGACCTTTAAGAGTAGTAGAAGTGGCAAAAGTAGTACCAATAGTGGCTGTCCAAGCTCTGACCTATACATACTGCTGTTGTGTCCTTTGGCAAGACACTTAACTGACGTTGCCTACTATGATGGATGTGTTGTGTGAGTAAGTGATTGGCGGTGGTCAAAGGGGCCAATGGTGCTGATTGGTAGCCTCACTTCTGTCAGTGTACCCCAGGGCAGCTGTGGCTTCAGGAGTATCATACATCCAGTATGATATATGAGTATTGAATAAATGAATATTGACTACAGTAAAGTGCTTTGAGATCATAGACCGTATAAAAAAAAAGTGGACTAAGCAAGTGTGACATCACCCACAGTGTTCAGCTCCACTCGAATGAAGCTCGGGGTGCTAACGGTTACAGGTTACTATATTATGAGTAGGATTTTTTTGACGGACAAAATCAAAATAAATAAATGCAAAATTGGAAGATGGTGGCTAGTGTGTTTGCTATGTCCATATACTGTATATATAGTCTGAGACACTTTATCAAGCCTGTAAAGCACAACAAAACTGCAAGACCTTATTATTATTGTAGCAGCAGTAGTAGTAATTAATAGTAGCTGTAGGAATGATTGAATTGAATTGTAATTAGACAAAACCAGAAATGTAATTTTTGTGAGTTTTAGTTGAAGTGGAACTAAACGCTAAATATTTTTTCACTACTAAACTCTACTAAGCTCAGTTGGTAGAGCGTTTCTCTAGTGATCCAGGGGTTGGCGGTTCGACGGGTTGACCGTATATGATCCCAGCTCCCACAGATGAGCGCTGCTGTTGTGTCCTTGGGCAAGACACTTAACCTTGCCCCCAGTGTCTGCGGACACTAGTAGCCCCCATGGCAGAAGATACATCAAGGCCTATTGTGACGTGAGCCGTCCTCCTGTGGACCCACCACCCGCGGGAGGATTCATGGGGGCTGGTGCATTGTGTTCTGGGCAGCAGAACACTGCTTGGACTGCTGCCCCCGCGACCCAGAAAATGGAAAAAGCGGAAGAAAATGAATGAATGAATAAACTCTGTATGGCATTGCTCTAGCATTATCTACTAGTCTAGTCTTTTTTTTTTTTTTTTAGCAATTTTAGAGCAATTTAGGTAAATGTACCACCTTGTTGTCAAAAATGCCTAAATCTAAGTTTGTGCTGCCTTCAGTGGTCTCAGAAATGTCCAGTTGTTGGTGACATCACACATGGCCAGATTACTGCCAGGTTACAAACAACTGTCTACACCTGATTCCAACTGCAGTGTTCCTTATACCCCCAGACCTCACCCTCCCTGTCCTTTCCCCCTCCAGGTGCTGCCCAGTTTAGCAGCTCTATTTAAAATGTGGTTATGGGCAGAGTTTAGGTGTTTAGACCCACCTTAAATTAAGCTGTTAAATAATTTGAGACCCTTTCTTTCTTTGGGGAGTTTTCATGTTCTCTCTCCCCTAAGAAAATGTTTTTAAAAGATTTGCTAAACTGCATGTGTGGATGTGTTACACTTGGTATAGTATTAAAGTGCCTCTGTGTTGTGCGCTCTGCAGCCAGGACCCCGCCTCCCTGTCCCTCCTCAGTATCTCAGACCTGGTGCCAGACCTACAGACCATCTTCTTCTGGATGTCCAACTCCATCGAGATCCTCTACTTCATTCAGCAGCGCACACCGGCCTACACACACAGCATCGAGAACATGCAGGGTGGGGCTGCAACTATTATTGCAACATTCACCGCAATCCATTCTAAATCTCTATTTGAACTGTCACAATTAGCTAAATGCTGTTATTATTTTAGACAATAGAGTTATTAAGTGATGATGTCACTATATGTGTTTTTGTTCCTTTTGCATCAAGCAAAAGACATTTACCTTTCAAAAGCCAATGTTTAACCACAAATTGTATCAAATATGTAAATAATGCTATCTTAGCCTAGCCTATCTTCTTTCCTCAGCCTCCGTTGTACACTTTCTGTCATAGTTATAACCATAGATCTCTGCTTATGGCCTCGTTAGCTTTAAATGTCTGTAATCTATTTTTAACGTGAGGAACATGTTCATTGTTTTTCAGTCAGATGCTGGATCCAGAAGCAGGGGTGAAAGTAAGACAGTAAAAGATTTGGTGGCAGTATGTCATACTGGGTGACGAGGAGCTTGCGCATAGAAAAGTAGTCCCACTGAAATAATTGAGTCTAGACTCAAACCATCATTTAAACCACTTAATTTCATTTATTTCTGTGTCAGACTGTGTATTTTTTAATATTTAATTTACTCCACCCTGAACTTTCAGCACTCTGAATTGAGTTCATTCATTCATTTGGATCTGTCTTGCTCCTCTCTCTCTCCGTGCGTCTTTACGCAACAGCTCCACGTGAGCCTTGAGCAGGAGTAGACGCACACACAGCCTACTCTTCCTCAAACTCTTCTGCCTTCAGCACAAGTGTGACTGAAGGAGGAAACTATCTTAGCCAACATCACAACACAACTGGTTTTGCTCATGTCATGTAGATCATGTCATGGCCATATTATGGCAAGCTAAGGCTACTGTGCCCTTTGTCCATTGGACTTCCATAGACAAAGTACGCAGGATCCAGAGTGAAGTTTATTACACACAGAGGGGTAGCTGGATGGGACAGCTGATTTTGCTCACAGCAGAGTCAGCTTTAATGTTAAACTGTATCCGAAAATATCAACTGTGTAGAGGAAAAAACTGCCTGACCTTAATTTGAACATAATATAATAACATGCCTGATGTACATTTTTAAACAATTAGGCTATTCATTTTACCCAAACATATTCTACCTGATTGCGTTTATATTAAGCAGCGGCGGACAAAAATATAAATATAGACCTAAAAAAATAAAATAACTTTCAGTCCTGCCCGGAAGTGACATCACACTTAACAACTCTTTTTTGGTACTTTTTCTGTGGGGGGTTCTGTACGTCTATGACAGGGGTTCTCAATACGTCAGTCGCGATCTACCAGTCGATTACAAAGGTACTGTGGGTAGATCGCAGTGTCGTAATACTCGACACACCGGTCTTGGTCTTGAGATGATTGTGATCATATTTCATTATGGCAACTGCCGTTAGCAATAAACTTTTATCAATGCTGGAGCACACGGGGCTTCTCACTGCAGCCTGTGCGCTCGTCTGGAGCCGTGGACACTGCCGACACCACACGCGCCACCAGCGCACACAGCTTGTCCACTACAGGGGGTACCCTTGCGTATCAGCATGTATCACAGAGCAGGTTAAACGTCCTACCTATCTATCTGCCTCACGTCAGCGCGCCGCTCCTTTTCACGCTCTCGCTCCTCCCTGCTCATAGCGCACACGCTCCCTCCTCAATGCACGCTGATTAGAAGTTCAAGGACGAAATGCGAAGCAAAAACTAATCTAAATTTATGTTACAGTGTCCGCACAGAGCAGGCCTACCACGACATGTGGTTGAATTTTGCTTAATAAAAGTACACAAATGCATCTGTTTGTCAAGACATGCGTTTGGTAAATGTGTAAGAGTAAGGTCATGACAAAAAATGTACACAATGTACAGTACATGAAGTTATGAATTGTCAATATATTTATAAATAAATAAATGATTTGCATTTTTGTTGTAGGTAGATCTTTTTGACTTGGTCATTAAGTAAGGCATAATGTTCAGCAGTTACCATGGTGATACAATGTACACATTAGGAAACATTGCCAAAAAAGTTTTAAGACTCCAGACAAAAATACAAAATGGATTTAAACAACACATTTTCCAGAGTCAATGTGATGGTTTGTTTACCAAACAGGTAAAATCAAACAGATGTTCAACAAAAAAGGTGAGAGTGACTAACTGAAAAACAATTGGCTAATGCTACCTAGCTTGTGACTAATGTTATTTTTAAGGGACTTGTTTAACATTTCAAAATTAGCTCACCTGTTCACCTGTTAGTTCCAGTTAAGTCAATTCTTTCTGGTCAGATTGTGTTAAGACAAAGCTCAGAGACAAGTCTAACTTGACAGAGCAGTGCCTCCTGGTAGCATCACATCCCCAGGAGAATGTTGGTGACATCAGCTTCAACGTGTCAATAATGGCCTGTTGTCATGTGGTCTTATTCTGTATAAATCAGATCAGACCTCTACAAACAGGTTTTCTGAGATTCACTGATTTGTTTAGACATACGTATACTATATATTTTGGTCTTCTCTCAAATGCCAATGTCAAATCATAAATCAACATATTTGTTTCTTTATAACTGGAAATGAAATGTCAGAGATTACAATACAAGTAGTCTTTATCTGTGTCTGTGTCCCGCCTGTGTTCAGGGTCTAAAGAGTCGCTGCTATCTGCGACCATCTCAGCCAATGAAGAGGCCATGAGCATCCTGGAGGAGGTCATCATGTACACCTTTCAACAGTGTGTCTACTATATCACCAAGGTAACCCATTGTATAGGCTAGCTTTTATAGGACTGATTTGCTACAACCATTTTCTTGTCAACTAATTTTGTGTAACAGTTTTATTAACTTTGTTGTTTATCATTTTTGGTTAAGCAGGAATTCCATTTACTTCAATGGAGAATGAGAGAAAACTCTTCCTGTGAAAGTGGACTGCTCAAAATAATGAAAGGAACACTTTGAGAGCCCATCAGATCTTAATTTGAAAAAAAATATGTTGGACATATATACAAATATGGACAGGGCAATGTCTTAGGAACAAAAGGATAGTACCTCTTTTAATGGAAATAACATTTTCAGCCACAGAGGGTTTCATTTTATAGACATCCTGAAAATCAAAGTGAATTAATGATTTTTTTTTTTTTTTTTTTTTTCATTGCATTTATATAGCGCCTTTCATGACATGCCTTGTCATCCCAAAGCGCTCCATAGTTCACCGTTCATTCTCTCCACACTTGGTGGTGGTAAGCCACCTTCTGTAGCCATAGCTGCCCTGGGGCAGACTGACGGAAGCGAGGCTGCCAATCTGCGCCATCGGCCCCTCCGACCACCTCCAACACTCACGCACACTCCACTTTCATACTAGGCAATGTGGGTGAAGTGTCTTGCCTAAGGACACAGCGACAGTTTTTTGCAACTGGCGCCCCACTGTGGCACCTGGAATTCCCAGCGGTCTCCCATCCAAGTACTAACCAGGCCCTGCCTTGCTTAGCTTCTGAGATCTGACGGGATCAGGCTTTGACAGGCAGGTATGGCCACTAATGATGTGGCAGGCTAGCCCATCTTTCCAAAATTATATTTCTGCAACTCAAAATGCTTCTCAATATCTTGTGTGGCCCCCACGTGCTTGCCTCCATGTTTGCGTGATGTCCTCCCAGATCTGTGTAAGGGCATCACTGAGCTCCTGTAGAGTCAGAGGAGCAACCTGGAAGTGTCTGATGGACCCAAACATAATGTCCCAGAGGTGTTCTATTGGGTTTAAGTCAGGTGATTGTGAGGGCCATTCAACTGTATCAACCCCTTCATCCTCCAGGTACTGCCTGCAGACCATTGCCACATGTGCCCGGGCAACCCAAAACATGCGCCATAGGTACCTCCAGCTTAGGTCCTGACCAAGCCGAAGCAAGAAGATCATGGAGATGGTCCCCGGGCGCCCTAATGTGTGCTGCCCACTGCTCCTAATATATGTGTATATATATATATATATATATAGGATGGGTTAAAATGCAGAGAAGAATTTCTCCAGTGTGAGATCAATAAAGTCACTTCTTCTTCATTGTCCTGCATCAGGAGGAACCCTGGACCTACTGCACCAGCGTAGGGTCTGACAGTGGGTTCAAGGATTTCATCCTTATACCTAATGGCAGTCAGACTGACGTTTTCTAGCCATAGAGGTCTGTGCGTCTCTCCATGGATATGCTTCTCCAGACCATCACTGACCTACCATCAAGCAGCTCACGCTGAACCATGTTGCAGGCAGCAGAGTGTTCTCCTTGTCTTCTCTTTCACGTCTATCATAGATGCTCAGAGTGAACCTGCTCTCATCTGTGAAAAGCACAGGGCACTAGTGGTGACCATGCCAATTCTGCTGTCATCTAGCAAATGCTGGAGAAGTTGGACAATCTGTGCAGCTTCTGTAGGGTTAAGGAACGGCCTCTTACTCCCAGTAGTGATAATCACTCTGGGCATAGCAGCATAGTGGAAAGCCAGCCAAAAAAGACCAAGAGGGAGAAACGTGAAATGACCTCCACATATAAAACCTTCCTTTTGCTCCTAAGACATTGTCCTGTCCAGATTTCAATATTCAACTTTTTTTTCTTTTTCTTTTTTTTTGTTTTTTTTTTGCACATTGACATCTGATGTGTTTTCAAAGTGTTCCTTTTTTGAGCAGTGTATTTCATGAAATTACACTGTTTTCTGATCTATGTTATAATGTTTTATCATGTTGTTTTGTAACATGCTAAAAGTTCACAAGAGGCAATTTAAATATAGTCAAATATAGGACCATTCAATTGTCAGTTTTGGTCCCCATGCCCTCCATCAAAACAGATTTAGACAGTACCGTCCAATCAGATTTGTTTATTTCAGTGATCTATATGAAACAATAGTGCTCACTGGTCTTGGTTAAAACCTTTGCTGCAGGGGAGGTTTGAAATGTGGGTACACTGTGTCTTGACCCCCACCCCTTATCTCTCACTCTCTCTTTTAGTCCTCCAGGTACTGCACAGTTTAGCAGATCTATTTCAAGTGTGCTTGTGGGTGGAGTTTATGTGTTTAGTCCCACTTTAACAAAAGCAGCTGGTCTGACTTGTGACTTGTGTGCACAGGCTCTGTACGTGGTGCTGCCGGGCCTGTTGGACTGTAACCCATTCCCTGTGGACGGCTCAGAACCCTGCTGGAAAGGAGGAGTGGGCTTTCCTGAGCCTGTGCGCAGAGTCCTACAGGTCAACTACCATTTGCCCAGTCTTTTCAGCAAAAAATAACCCAAAGCAAATAAGCTATATTAATGTGTTGTAAATCTGATGCTGGTAAAAAAAAGAGACTCTTTTCACACATGTACTGGTAACAACAGAGAAAAAGATTTTTGCATGACACAGACAGACTCAGAGTCATCTGCACAGACACAAACAGAACTAGGTCTGGGTGAAAAATGGTTCCCAAACTGGTACCGGTCACCTTGAATATGGAACATTCTTACAATGAGATATTAGTAATATGCTTTGTGTAGCGTCCAGATGATCACATCCCCGCTGCTTGTGCCCAGGTCTTTCAGAGCACCCAAGAGCTGCTGCAAGGCTACCAGGTCCACCCGGAGATCCAAGCTCAGATGTTCGCTTACCTCTTCTTCTTCTCCAATGTGTCCCTGTTTAACCAGCTAATGGACAAAGGTGAGAGAGGGCATGGGTCTGTGTGTGTGTGTGTGTGTGTGTGTGTGTTTGTTAGCAGGAATGAGCAGGAATTGATCACATGGCTCTTTCATGGCTCTGATAACATTGGAGCCGCTGTCGGTCGTGACACAGGTCAGTCTCTCCTCAGAAAGGCCCCAGGAGCCGAGTGCATCCTTTAACTCAAGAGCAATGCTTTCGCCTGTATGATCCTGCGGGAAGTATGATGTTTGTAGACATACACTTCGCATTTCCCAGCTTTCGTTGACATAATGAACCGTAAGGCTCATGTAGGGCTGCGTGGTTCGACTAGACCACAAGTCTGTAGTGGCAGCATAAAAGTCAATTCCTTTCAACTCACTTAATATCTTCTGGCGAGTAACATTATACAGTTGAGGGAGTGCAACATCTGAAAAATACTTGCGACTGGGGAGGTTGTAGCGAGCATCCAAAACTTTGAGCATATGTTGAAACCCTCTTTTCTCCACCGAATAAATTGGAAGCATGTCCGTAGTTATAAAGTAAGTAATCGCATCCGTGATTGCTTTCCACCTTGCTCCGCTCTTCTCATACAGAACACGGCTTGAAAAGCTTTGCGGCAGTGTAGTTTGTTTTGCAGACGAGTTAGCATTAGAGCTAGTGCTAGCAAGGTTTTCTTGCCGCTGAAGGCAGCATTTCTCCCACTCAGCAGGATGCTTTCGCTTCAAATGTTGAAACAAATTAGTCGTACTGCTTCCACTTACAACAACCGCCTTCAGGCATATTTTACAAAGAGGTGTTGTTTGGCATTCATCAGATTTCGCAAAACGATACCAGTTCCAAATGACAGAGGTTGTGGGGCATTTTTTGGGCAGGAGCCCCTCTTTCTCGCTGTCTGTTTCAGTCGCCATGTGTGTCTGTGCATGAGGTGGTGTGTATGTGAAACGCACTGCAGGAAGTTGAGTACGGAAAGCCTCGAGGTGTCTAACTCGATTTTTAAATCGTATCGATTTTGGGCCCAGCCCTACGTGTAATCCCTCAGTGGTCCAGGTAGGTTCCATAGTGTTATATAAAAATGCTAGGCTATGTGCTCTTATACATTTGAAAAACTATTCAGGAAAGGTTCATTTCTGTCTTGAGAATGTGACTTTGTTAGCACTGATGCCTGCTCAAATGAGTATCTAGGCTCAATACTAGTTTTATTAAAGGTCCCATGGCATGAAATTTTCACTTTCTGAGGTTTTTGAACGTTAATGTGAGCTCCCCTACCCTGTTTAGCCCCCCCCCCCCATGGTTAAAAGTTGTGAAATGTCTAAACTGAGCATTTGCGATCCTTTTCTGCGTTAGAAAAAATCGGAGCTCAAACGGGCAATTTTGAACAAGTGCAGTTCCAAATGCAGTTCCACCCCCGTCTGTCTGTACTCAGCGTCTCTGTAAATCACGCCCAGAGAGTTTGGACTGCGAATGCGCTAGGCAATGCGAAATGCGTTTTTTTATTTGCCTGGAGGCACGTCCGAGTGTTTCTAGGCTCGGAAGTCCTTTATCTGAGCCTCTGGACCTTTGAACAGCAGTGGTTTAATTTTATTTTCTGTGGAAATGTGTTTTTTTCCTTTCCTCCTTCGCTCTTAAAGGGATATGCCACCCCCAGGTCAAATTTGGGCATCTCCCCACAGTCCAGAGACTAAAACAAGTGATGAAAAGCGTTTTCCTGGTCACCCAGCCATTGTCCGAGTCTGTTAGCACTGACCGGCACGCGAGCTGCTGCTCCTCCGCCTTAGACTGGAGTCTAACGTTGCCAGAGAAAGATTTCGGCCAAAGATTTTCGGACTCCAGTCTAAGGCGGAGGAGCAGCAGCAGCTCGCGCGGCGGTCAGTGCTAACAGACTCGGACAATGGCTGGGTGAGCAGGAAAACGCTTTTCATCACTTGTTTTAGTCTCTGGACTGTGGGGAGATGCCCAAATTTGACCTGGGGGTGGCATATCCCTTTAAAACGCGGAAATGGATCAGCTGAGGGCTCAGAGCGGAGAGCGGAGAGTTTGGCCCTCTACTATAGGCCAGCTCTTTTCTCCTCATTTGCATTCAAGCAACAAGGCCCATAATGGCCTGTTCTGAGAGAGAAAATTTACTCTTTCTCATCTTATCTCTGTTTCTCATGCACTGAGTGTTGATTTTGAAGAAGGATTCATTTACAGTATTAGGGAACCATTAAGGAGCCAAATAAAAGCATCAAGAAGTACCATGTCATGGGATCTTTAATAAGTATCTGATTTTTGATGCTTTTGACAACCCTACTGTCCACAAGAAGCATGGAAAACCAGCATGTACACCTGCTGGAATCCTGGTGCCCTTGTCAGCATTTTTACTGAGACCCCCCCCCCCCCCACTCCTCGTCTCGTCCTCCTGTGCCTCCTTTCATCCATCTGGCCATCCTGGGTGAGACGCAGTGACAGAAGGGGGGAGGGAAGGGCGGGGAGGAAGGAAGGGTACAGTGAAGGTTAGAGGGCTACAAGGATGCTCATTTGTTTGTGAAGGCAACCTAAATACAGCAGATAACCCACAACTATGTGTTAATCTTAGGAAAATCTTTAAGGATGTATTGTCCTAGCAGCAGAATCCAAACTAAAAAGAAATTCATAATCATAAGCATCAAGATCAGATTGACTGCAAGCTTAATTAACTCAAAGAAGAGGTATAAATCTGTATTTATTTATTTATTTATTTTTGTTTGTTTCGAATTTTGTACCATGTTATAATGTTTCCTCATTAAAAGCATCCATGAAAGTGTTTCAGTAATTTACTGATCTCTCCTGAACCTTCCTTACAGTTAGATGTATGATTCTGTGCAATGCTCCGCCCACAAGCCTTTGTCAATCATGCTTCCGAGACAGTGCAGTAGTTTCATTAGCGGGATGCACATTGATTAGAGCTCATACAGCATTTTCAAAAATAAAAGGTAATATGGTGATCTTAATGTGTTAGCAGTTAATACCCCCTCTTTAAGTTATGTATTTATTAGGGACTGTCATTGTTGCACACATATATTTACTAGCATAACATTACTAATTTTTACAGTTTTAATTAAAAATGCAAAAAAAAACAAAAAAACAAAAACAGAACTAGCTTAATTTCACCACAATGAATTTATGAGCAGATTTCACGACCTTCAGAGGCCAGAGTGAAGTTTTGCAACCATGATAATGCTGACAGCAACTAGCATGCTAACATCGCACCAGTGTTATTTTCTAGTTTGCAAACAGAAAAATTATTTATAATTGTAGTTAAAGCCCCAGTGTGTAGGATTCGTGGCGCATATGTGGATGGTGCTATTGCACTTTCTGTTTTAGCTACAGCAGACCTCGAGGGTCACCCGGGCGCGCGCACGAGCCGCTACTGTATAAATAAAATGCGGTCCCGGTTATTTATTTATTTTTTTCTCATGAAAACACACATTCCCGATCATGTACCATGACACTCTACACATCAAATGAAACCTTACAGTCTCCTCTTTTTGACTATGCAATTCATTTCCCGGCACAACAATCACTCCCCGAGCACATGGGGCTTTTATACGGAAAAGCACAAAACGAGGTTAGCTTACCTTAGAATGCTTTGCACAGGTCAAACTCTGTATTTCACCATAAACTTGCTCTCAATTTGTCCGTAAGGATCCAGCGAATAAAATCCAGTAAAACAATTTAGTCCAAAACACGTGTTAGATCCATTACGACGTCTGATCCGGCAGCATGCTTGTGTTGTTTACCCAAAACCACGAGCCTTGCCGAAGGCGAAGGCGGAGCCCAAATGTCCTTCTGCGGCTCTCGTATTCAAAATGGCTGCCTCTGCATGGGGAAGATCCCCCTTTTATGTGACTATATCTAAGTCCAAAAGAATACTTTGATTTCATGATGGAAGTGAAAAGGCTTGGAAAACAATGTATTTTTGAATGGGTATCTTCAATTTCAGTAATTAACGGGTAAAAATCTTACACACTGTCCCTTTAAAGGCAAAGTAACGTTATTTTACAATCTGAGCCTTCTTTCGGTAATAAAACAAGTCGTTTGACTCACCCATATCACGTTCGTGTAATTTGGAGCTGTTTGAAGAAAGTTATGTTGTAGCGTAACCATTAGCATTTGTATTCGGGGCATTACTTTGCGGTCTCCAAATAACACAAACTTTAGCACTTTTCAAATCATAGAAGCCCGATGTCTTAATGTAAGAAATCGTTTGAAGCAAAAGTGGCCTGTAATCCGAGATTTATCCATAGTTTTCAGCTTTGCGTTTCATGTTTGGGTCCCGGGAGCTGAGAGCACAGTCCGCGCATGCGCACTGGCCTCCTCATCTACTCGAAACTATGGCTAAATCTCGGATTACAGGCCACTTTTGCTTCAAACGATTTCTTACATTAAGACATCGGGCTTCTATGATTTGAAAAGTGCTAAAGTTTGTGTTATTTGGACACCGCAAAGTAATGCCCCGAGCAAATGATACGAGCACCATGTTAACGGATACGGGATCATTAGTAGAACAGAACGGCTCAACATAAGTTCTGCGATACTGCTCCAATTGACAGAAAAATGCTATGGGTGAGTAAAACTACTTGTTTTATTGCCGAAAGAAGGCTCAGATTGTAAAAAAAAACGTTAATTTGCCTTTAAGAGATGCCCTTACAATATATTTGAGCTGAGGCAATGCAGATTACTTACTTATTAATTTTAATTCTAAAATCTGGTACAGCCCATAGTCAAATGAAGCTCACAAGGCTAGGGATGTGTTATGGGATTGTGTTAGTTATGGGAATGCATTTGGAGCAGAGTTTCATATTTGAAATTTCAACTGTGAGTGTCATAGCAACCAAAGAGCCAATCCGGAGTGAATGTCATTGTTTAACAGTCATTTCTTTATGCCCTCTAAGCCATGTTGCTAATTACTTTTTCAATTACTATTTCATTCCACTGTAGCCAGCAGAGGGCATAGGAACTATCCCAAGCAACTTTTCTATATATAAAAGCCTGACTAAATCATAATATGTGACCTTTACCCAAAATAGCTGACTAAACCATGGACTGTCGAAACACAAATACACATGCCCCCCTATACTCTGTATCCCCTCACACACATGTACTGTTTTTACTCCAATCATATGTCTTCATTAGCGGAAGTAGACAGGACAGATCACATATTTGGCACAGGGAGAAGGAGAAACCCCTGCTCTCCATGTGTACCTCGCTCCCCCGGCCCCCTCCCCATGCATGCGTCTGGGTGGTGGTATTGATAATCGTCCCCTCTGGGTGTCCATGGTAACTGCAGAGTGAGGGTTAGCAGGTAAGCGCAGACGTTGCATCCTAGCTCACACATGCTCCGCTAGCCAAGCACACACGCTCACCAGCTACACTTGACATTTGCTGCAAGAGCACGTTGGGTTTATACCAAGCATAGGCGGGCTTTAGACTAGAGCAATTTGAGGTTTTGTTTTTGTTGTTAGAATCATTTTTTGAACATTCAGCAGATAAAAGATTGTGTTTTGAATTGTTAAAGGAACAGTATGTAACCACTGAAATAGTGATTTATTTTTAAATACAAAAAATTGGACATGATAGCTTCTCATATGGGTTGACTGTTTAAACACTGAAATCCAGTTGGTTTAAAGCCCCAGTGTGTAGGATTCGTGGCGCATAGGTGGATGGTGCTATTGCACTTTCTGTTTTAGCTACGGCAGACCTCGAGGGTCACCCGGGCGTGCCGTAACGCGGTCCCGTTTTTTTTTTTTTTTTTTCCTTTTCTCATGAAAACACACATTCCCGATCATGTACCATGACACTCTACACATCAAATGAAACCTTACAGTCTCCTCTTTTTGACTATGCAATTCATTTCCCTGCACAACAATCACTCCCCGAGCACATGGGGCTTTTATACGAGGTTAGCTTACCTTAGAATGCTTTGCACAGGTCAAACTCTGTATTTCACCATAAACTTGCTCTCAATTTGTCCGTAAGGATCCAGCGAATAAAATCCAGTAAAACAATTTAGTCCAAAACACGTGTTAGATCCATTACGACGTCTGATCCGGCAGCATGCTTGTGTTGTTTACCCAAAACCACGAGCCTTGCCGAAGGCGAAGGCGGAGCCCAAATGTCCTTCTGCGGCTCTCGTATTCAAAATGGCTGCCTCTGCATGGGGAAGATCCCCCTTTTATGTGACTATATCTAAGTCCAAAAGAATACTTTGATTTCATGATGGAAGTGAAAAGGCTTGGAAAACAATGTATTTTTGAATGGGTATCTTCAATTTCAGTAATTAACGGGTAAAAATCTTACACACTGTCCCTTTAAAGCTCAAATGCCCCTCTCTGATCTGAATGGTCACTGCCAGCACCTGCACCAATCATGAACCAGTGCTAGTGCAGCTTCTGCAGCTCAGTAAGGGAATTCTGGAGGCTGAGACATGGCCTGTCCATATACTGAAAATGAGGCAAACTTATCAATCAATCAAACATTATTTATAAAGTGCTTTTCATACAAAAAAATGTAACAAAAAGCGCCTTACAGTGATTAAAAACAATCCCACATTTCCTTCCACTCAACCAGCCAGCCCCACAGCTGCCCGACACCACACAACCAAACAACCCAAACAGTAGCACACGCACACAGACCAATTTTTTAATTTTTTTTATTTTAATCAAAGGCCAAGCTGATCAGGTGAGTCTTGAGCCCACTCTTAAAAACATTAACATTCTCTGCAGCCCTGAGCTCCTCCGGCAGGCAGTTCCATAGACGAGGGCCGTAGTACTGAAAAGATGCCTCTCCGTGAGTGTGTGCTGGGTTGGGTCCATCTGAAGGGAGAGGAGGATGTGGCCACTGGCCCGGGGAGGTGTGAAGAGGGGGGAGTCGGAAGAGGGGGTGAGGGGCGAATCAAACCTGTTAAAGTAACAGCTTAATTCGTCCGCCCAGCGCTGATCACCGTCAGCTGTCCCTCTGCCACTCTGTCCAAATCCAGACATGTTCTTTAGTTCTCTCCACACGCCCCGTATGTTGTTTTAGGCCAGCTGCTCCTCCATCTTCCTCCCATAGTCCTTCTTGGCCTGTCGGATCCTCCACTGGAGCTCCCGCTGGACCCTTTTCTGCTTCTCTCTGTCCCCTGAGTTGAAAGCCCTTTTCTTCTGGTTCAGGAGGGGTCAGGGGTGGTTGTTGGAGAAACACCGTACTCCCCTGGTTGGTACAGTGTTCTGGTTGGTACAGTAAAGCTGCGTATCATCTGCGTAGCTGTGGAAGTTGATTCCATGTTTCCTGATGACACCACCAAGAGGGAGCATGTACAAGTTAAAAAGCACAGGGCCTAAAATGGAACCCTGGGGAACACCACATGTGATTTTATGGACCTTGGAGGAGCACATGTCCAAACTCACCATAAATGTTCTATCTGTGAGATGCGTGAAGAGTCCCTCAGTCGTCCAGGTAGAATCCATGATAAAAGAAGAAATTCAATTTGTCAACTGGACAAAGTTTGTTTGTTCTATCTGTGAGATAGGATGTGAACCATTTGTGAACAGTTCCAGAGAGGTCGAGGTGCTTTAGGTGAGTTAAAAGAATGGTGTGGTCTATTGTGTCAAAGGCAGCGCTCAAATCCAGTAGAACCAACACAGTCACCTTTTGTGAATCACAATTTATTTTGCCAAGGCAGTCTCGGTGCTGTGCTATATGTTTCCTTCCTCTGTAGAGTTCCTTTAAGAAACTATTTTTTTTTAAACTACAAAAAGTTTGATGGTATGATCATTGTGGTAGTGACATTGATATTGAGTACTGAAACTGTTCCTTAGTATGAGAATCAAGTTTGAAGTTTCAGTATCTGGACAACACTAGCATGAACAAACCCTCCAAAACATAACCTCTGACCTGACCCTGCCCCCAGCTCACACATGTACAAGTGTTGTGCATTATGACACCCTGCTTTAGAGCTGGGGTGTGCTCTGCTCCGGTTGAAGGTCGGCTCATAGATTAGGTTATGGCTAGACTTAAGCCTCTTACTGGGCCTGGAGCAGAGAGGGAGACATATGGTAAAAATGTGGATCGTTATGGATGCTCACTCAGCACTTACTTAAATATAAGCACTCAGAGGCTCTCAGCTGATTGACTGGTTTGACCTACAGTGACCTAATAGCAACAGGTTTAGTCCTGGGTTAGAATTCTTGATCTGTGTGGAGTTTTTATATTCTCCATCAGGGTGGATTTCCTCATGAACTTGCTATGATTGTTCCATACTGTAAATACATACTGTAAAACGGTTATAAGTTTTACTTTACTGAATGAATTATCTTCTGTTCTGAATGATCTAATCTACTGCTCAAAAAAATCATAGTTGATTCTTCTTCTACAGGTTAACTTTTGACAGTACATACTACATAATAACAATAATAATGATCTAATTGTGATTTCATGTATGACCCAAAAAATGACTATGATTTTGATAGTAAGCAGCCATACTCATTACTACGCTCCTCTGTTTGTGCATCAGATGCCCTACAGCATCTCACACAAGCATTGTGTATGGGCCCTTCACTGTGAGCTGGAGCTATTGTTTGTGAAAGTTCAATATCAACTTCATTAAAAATGTATGTGTGCGTGGCACCATATACACACAAGGATCACTGTGTGCATAAACATCTCATCTGTTTAAACCATCAGACCTGTGCACTGTGCTGCAGTGTGTGAGCAGCCCCATCCTGGAATAGCAGTACATTATTTCAATATATTCTGATAATAAATACTATATATTTATGGCCATACCGCCTTGAGAATACATAATCGTACTAAGCTATACACAGTTGGGCCAGACTGACTGCTAATACCAGGTGCTACAGTGGGACTGGATGAAATCTAGTGGAAACTGTCATTGTGTCCTTAGGCAAAACACTTCACCCACATTGCTTAGTATGAGTGTGGTGTATGTACTGGCGGGGCTGATGCACAGATTGGCCGTCTCACTTCTGTTTGCTTATCACCACAAAATAACATGAAATGTAACTTAAACCTTGAATCACCTCTAGACAGTTATATAAAACTAATATTGTAATGTCAAACTTACTTAAAAATTTTCATTATTGCTGTATTCTCTGGAAACCATAATGAAAAGTCTTTAAAAACGGTCACAAAAGTAAGTAAATGTTATTTATATAGCACTTTTCACAGATAAAAATCAAGTGCTTTACAGAGAGCAGGTACACCAACAATACCAAGAATAAAAAGTAAAATAAAAAACAGATTGATTCTTGTGTGTTGCCCCCTGCAGGCCCAGCGCGTGGCTGGTTCCAGAGGTCCAAAGTGCTGCAGATCCAGGCCTGTCTGAGGATGCTCATGGAGTGGGCCAGTCGCTCCAAACTGGGACACCTGGCTGACAAGTTCTTCATCAAACTCAACAGTGCTGTGTCCATAATAGCCACCGCACCCCAGCAGCTCACACAGGTACAGGCTCTGATTCAAACATGGGTGCACAACAACAACGTTAGAAGATCTGTACATTTGTATCAAGAGTGCAACAGCTGGGTGTTTATTGAGCTCATTATTACTGATCAAAGATTCAAATATTTAAAGGAAAGATTTGCACTGAGTTTGTATATTCTCTCCATTTCCAAAGGGGTCCTTTCAACTCAACAGTGCTCTGCCCACAAGTTTACATCATCCATGCTCCCACACAACAATTCTCCATAAATATACAAACACATGATACAAATACACATGTGCAGTAGTTTCTTTAGTGATATGCCTGCCAGTTGTAATGTGATAGCGCTCTGAAGGGGAAGTGACTGCTTTAAAATGGTGATTTTTTTTCTACCTGCTATATATGAGTTTTTATGTGATTTGTGTGTGTCAGATGAGCTGGCGGGCCCTCTCCAGCGAGCACCCCAGTCTGAAGCCTGTCCAGCTGCACCGCATCTTGAGCCAGTACCAGCAGACAGCCGAGCTGGGGCCAGTGCCTCTGTGGCAGCCTAGCACTGAGGACGAGGCCTACATCTACAGGACAGGTGACAAGCTTAAGCTTAGACTGGATCCACAAGGGAAATCTCTTGGATACTGTAGCTTACATGTTACAGGATATTAACAAAAAGCACAAAATAAATGCTAACAACATTCAAAAAACACAGGTATACATCACAGAAACACTACAGCAGGCATCACTGGAAGCAGGGGGTCCTCCATAACTCAATAAAAGAAGAGAGAGAGAAGTGCACCTACTATGCAAAATCTACTTTTCAGAGCTTTTTGTTGTATCTGGAGTGATTTGTGCATGTTTGAGCAAACTTTAAAGATGCAATTTTGGCAATCAAATCCTATTTTCACCACCACCAGGATACGCCCACGGCTCTGTTCTTTGCTCTCCAGTTTTCTGTTCTTAATTAGTGATATATGTAGGATTCGGCAGTGTTACATAGTCATTTTGGTACAAATGAAAAAAAGACTGCTGCTCCCTTGCATGGAGGTGCCGACAACTTCGTGTCTCTTTGTTGTGATGACGTTTACAGCGACATGAGCTCCCACTGGGCACCTCAGTTTTCTAACGTTTGACGACATGTCAGGGGACTTTGTTTCTCTTTAAGTTGTTTTAGATCAAGGGTCAGCAACCGTTATCACTCAAAGAGCCATTTGGAGCCGTTTCACACAGTAAAGAAAACACTGGGAGCCACAAAACCCTTTTGAAATTTAAAATCAAATAACACTGCATATAACGTTTTTTTTTTTTTTTTTTTACCTTTGTGCCATAGAGTTACATTTTGAAAATTAACGAACTAAAATAAAATACATTTGAATTAAATACAGTGGTCCCTCACTGTTTTGCTGATTTTTTTTATAGTGTATCAACACGTATTGTGTTGTGCATCCTGATTGGTTAAGGGACTGTAGACCTTTGTCTACCTGACCTTTCGTTAGTCATTCTCCTCTGTGCCATGTCTCCTGTTCGGTACAGAATGTGTTCAGTTTGCCAAATGTATTTAAATGTTTGATCACGAGCAGCGTGACTCTGAAGCAGTGAGGACTGAGCGGTCTGGCATTTGGGCACATGCCAGAAGGGCCGCGGTCGTGGGTCTCACCTGGGGCCGGTCGGGCCGGTCATGCTCTGTCACGGATTTGACCACGATGAGCAGGTGCACGTGTCCGCGCGCACACTTCTCCGGGTGGTTAATGCGCATCGGGAAGTAGCGGCAGTGTTTCCGCAGAACGAACTGGTGGAACCTGGAGTCCAGGCGGCGGAACCAGTCCTGAGAGCGCACGGATGTGTCCTCACTACTTCTGTGTTTGAATGAGAAGCAGTCCGAGCCGCACCAGGCTCCGCTTTCAGCCCTAGTGCGTCCTTCTCTGGAGCAACGTAACCCCCACGATAAACGAGGGACCGCTGTACTGAGCCGCATCAGAGGGATCAAAGAGCCGCATGCGGCTCCGGAGCCGCGGGTTGCCGACCCCTGTTTTAGATTAATATTGTTATTTAAGATGTCCAAATTAGAAGAAGAAGACACTTTATTGATCTCACACTGCAGAAATTCTTCTCTGCATTTAACCCATCCTGTTATCAGGAGCAGTGAGCAGCACATTACTGCGCCCGGGGACCATCTCCATGATCTTCTTGCTTCGGTTTGGTCAGGACCCAAACTGGAGGATTTTACCTGGTGCATGTTTTGGGTTGATGGGGGAAACAGAAGTGCCCGGAGGAAACCCACCCAGACACGAGGAGAACATGCAAACTCCACACAGAAAGGCCTGGGCGACCCGGGAATCAAACCCGGAACCTTCTTGCTGTGAAGCATGAGCGCTAGCCACTCAGCCACCGTGCCGAATTGACCTGTCCAGCATTTTGTTATGTACCTAAATGAGCATGCTTATCAGAATCCAGCTGATTTTTATAGGCACCATTTGGAGGACTTTCAACCATGGATGGATATGGATTTTTCTTTTTGACCAAATTGTTAATTACACTAGAGACCATCCTACTTTTTTATTAGTCATGTATTGGCTATGAGGCCATGTGCACCTCTGGGATGGGTCTAGAACAACCCTTACTGCACTTGACAGTATCATGAATAACATATGGGGTGTCCAGGTAAGTGTAGAACGAGGTACAGGAATGGAACAGAGGAGAAACTATCAGATGTGTGAAGTAGGATATGAGCACTCTGTTTTAGGTGTCACTGACGTTATGTGAGGGTGTCCCCGGGTAATGGAAGTCCTGTGAGGAAAGCAACACATTATTTTAGCTGAGAGATGCAGCACGGAGAACGTGGCTAAACAATTTTCACACATTTTTTTACAATCTAGATTCTGTTCACAGTTTATACTTTAAAGGTCCTGTTACACAAAATGGATTCTTGTGAGCTTTAAGCCATGTTATAAAGCTGTTATCTCCTCAAAAACATACCCAAGTTGTGTTTCATTCATACATGTTTGAGTAACCCTGGTTTACTAGTCTATCTGGATCTCCAAAGCTCAAAATGCTCTGTTCCACCTTGTAGCGGTAGTTTTCAAGTTAACAGCGACATTTAGTTGAGTAGAGTACTGATAGAATACTGTATAAAATTTAAAAGCACAGCCACATGACATCACAAGGTGGAACAGAGTGTTTACCGTTTGACAGTAGAACATAACCTAAATATGCAGTATTTGTGTGTTCATGTGTAAATGAAACAAAACACAACTTCAGGTATGTTTTTGATGAGGTAACAACATTATAACATAAATCAGAAAATAGCGCAATATAGGCCATTTAAATATTTCTTACTGTTACAATCCTCAGTTTTTCAAGTCCTTTTATTACACATTTAAAACAACTGTAACAAGTTGTGCTTTACAGCATGAAACACATCATATTTAAAGGGATATGCCACCCCCAGGTCAAACTTGGGCATCTCCCCACAGTCCAGAGACTAAAATAAGTGGTGGAAAGCGTTTTTCTGGTGACGCAGCCATTGTCCAGGTCTGTCAGCACTGACCGCCGCGGTATCTGCAGCTCCTCCACGTTAGACTGGAGTCTAACGTCGCCAGAGAAAGATTTCGGCCAAAAGGAATGTGCAAATCAACACGAAGAGCTTGACTTGGTCATTTTGGGTGGGAACTATTTTTCAGTGCAGAAAAACACAGCCGAAGCACACACCACGCTGACAGGGGAATCCCAGTTACGCACCAGGAAGGGAGTTCCCCTGTTACGCAGCGTGGTGTGTGCTTTGGCTGTCTTTTATTTGCACTTAATATGAATGCGCACTACACAGAAAGTAATTGGGAAACACATCAAGCAAATTAATTCCTTTTGGCCGAAATCTTTCTCTGGCGACGTTAGACTCCAGTCTAACGCGGAGTAGCTGCAGATACCGCGGCGGTCAGTGCTGACAGACCTGGACAATGGCTGCGTCACCAGAAAAACGCTTTCCACCACTTATTTTAGTCTTTGGACTGTGGGGAGATGCCCAAGTTTGACCTGGGGGTGGCATATCCCTTTAAACAAAACACAAAACAAATATAAAATATATAAAATATTACATAAAAGAGTGGCTTTATACACAAAGATAAAAGTCTAAAGTTGAGCTTCAGAGTAGAGCTCATGGGCTGTTGAACGCCATCTTGAAAAAATGTATTTTTAGGAAGGTTTTAAAGTGAGGTAGGGAGGAGCATGACCTCAGATGAAGAAAGAGGGCATTCCAGAGTCCATATGTAATGTCATGTTTTGCTGTATTCTAGTAAAACCCCTATGTGTCTGCAGTGGATCTCTTGGAGAGCTTTGAGAACCATCCCCCCATCGTGTTGCCCAGCTCTGGCTTCAGAGTGGACCTGGACAGTGACTGTGTGGAGGACAGCATCTACAGACAGCTGCTGTACATAAGGCACTACCTGTGGGGCCTGAGAACCAAGACGCACACGCACAACAGCGCTCCCTCTGGACACACGCAGTCCAACGGCACCAACACCAACGATTGGGTCCCCGAGGTACAGGTCAGAGGCAGAGTGCACATATGCTCTTTTTGGTTCTCTTAGTCACTATATTTACATGCACAGGAGAATCTAAGTGTGCTAAACAATGAGTGAACAATTTTTCCCGTCGTGCTCTGAGTGCCTTTAAACAAATAAAACATTCAATTATTTTTACATAGGTGAAAAGTCCATGAGGAACTTTAATAAATGTGTCAATTTAAACAGGAAATATCCGTTATTGGCTACAGCTGTAGGCCAAATATCAGATACCTATTGATTACAAAAATTCATCGACATAGAATACCAAGACTAAGCCAGGACTAAACCAAGACTAAACCAGGACTAAACCAAGACTAAACCAGGACTAAACCAAACCAAGACTAAACCAGGACTAAACAAGGACTAAACCAAGACTAAGCCAGGACTAAACCAAGACTAAACCAGGACTAAACAAAGACTAAACCAGGACTAGATCAGGACCAAACCAGGACCGGTCCGGGGAGTGACTCACCTGTTCGGAGCTGCAGGTCGCTCCGTGTGTCCGCAGCACAGCCGGTACAGTACACCGGGCTCCGAGCGCCTTTCCCGGCTCACCGCGGGCTGAGGGTCTGCTGACAGACCGGGGGAGAGGAGGAGACAGCGGGGGAGACAGAGGAGGAGACACAGGGACACCCGCTAACTGAGATTTTTTTCCGGGGAGCGAGGCGAGGAGGAGGGGGGGGAGTTTTTTTTCGCTGAAAATGCGCAGTGCCTGCACAAACTGAGCCACACAGACCGATTTTCTGGGCACCAAAACAAAACAAACAAACAAAAAAAATCAGCGTGAGAAATTCCATGTGTGGTGTGTGCGCGTGTGAACACGTCGAATTGCGTGTGTCACACTCAATGCGTGAGACTTGAGAGCCCTGTCTATGTCTATGTTATCTGCAAAGTTTTAATACTCATGCTAAATTACTACAAGTGTCTGAATGCTAAATTGTGTCGCGTCATAGCCCCCTTCTGCACACTTATTCAGTTCTTCATGCTGTCGCTGGGATAAGACTGTTTGGACAGGGTTTGGCGCAAAGACAATGTGAATTTGGCTGTTTAGCACACTCAGATTTCCCTGTACATGTAAACAAAGTGTAATGTGGTCTGTGTGTGGAGGAGTTCCCCATAATCCCATAACTGAAGAATGAAAACCTCGACTCCAACCAGGACACACACGTATGAACACATAGCCAAAGCGAGACATGGATAAAGCAGGTTAATCTGATTAGTGGTGAGGCTGTCTCATTAGTGGGCACGGCTGACGAGACCATAATCCCTGTTTTACTGCATCCTCGCATGTACACATATACATTTACTAACAACTCACAGAGCCACAGAGCAGGTGAGGCAAGCACATTCACCTCACAGCAAGAAGCTCTTTGACTGGGATTCCCATGGCCAATCTAAAGTGTGCACATTAGACTAATCTTCCAGCTAGGTGAGCTCAAGATCTCGAGATGAGTCCCCAGTTGTTGCACTGTGGTCACTCTGACAGGGAGCCCTTGTGACAGTGAAGGATGGGTCAAATGCAGTGAATAATAAGGTGTACCCTAACCTTTACATGGTATATATGTGTATGTGTGCAGAGGGAGTTGGCACCCTCTCACAGCAGCCCTCGTTCTGGAGGTCAGGGCAATGATGGCAGCGCGGATCCCTGCGAGGAGCGCAGAGTGTCCCACCACACCCACAGTCTGAGGAGGAACGGGACCCTGCACCAGCTCAAAGCCCCCAACGCAGAGCTGTCATGCATCCTTACCCCCCCTCACACCCCCCTGTACCCTGAGGGAGAGGCCCCGGGGCCAAACAAGGGTCAAAGCCTGCAGCCCAACGGATGCCCCCCCAGGAGCGACTGCAAGAAGGTTAACGGCCTCATCCCCAACGGGCTAGAAGGTAAGCTCACTGCATGGGACCTGCATCAGGCTTATGAGCTCTACATGTGGGTGTATCCTGAAGTGGACTTGAATGATGATTGTTCTCTAATCTGTCAATTCAAAATGTTTCATTTCATAAGCTGGACGTACACACTACAATTACCGAATTTTACAGCCCCCCCCCCCACACAATAATTTTAAAATTGGGCTGAATTTGGGGTCCTCTGTACCTCCGTGTGGTGCAGTGTACAGGGGGTTACGAGCTGAGATCAGCTGCTCATGTTTAGTGGGATAGGGGGAATAGCGGGGATATCAGACATGTTTGAGATTTGTGGTGAGTGGTGAGGTCAGACATCACACCATCACTCCATACAGAGCACACCCCTCACCCCTATTGTGAGCTCAGGCTCACCTCGTATCGCACAGTGTGAGTTAGAAAGTCTTTAAATTCATACAAAAATACAGTGTAAGCCCAGCTTTCTCTGTGTGAACTTTACATGAAGAATTTTCCTTTTTAAAGCCACATGGTGTAAGAGTCAAGTAGAATGTGAGAGTCCATTCAAAGCTTTAAGTTTTTTGGTCACTTTCCTGTAATAAGAGATAAAATAAGACTTTATTGATCTCATACAGGAGATATTCACTTGCCACATGAGCTCCAGGCAGCTTAGTGCAAAAGAAAATTAGAACAAATGAAGATGAGAAAGATGAGATAAGAAAATGTAGAAAAACTTGTAAGTTTGGACTATATAGTGGAGTTATACAGTCTGATAGTGGTGGGGATGAAGGATCTGCGGTAGCGCTCCATCTTGCACTGAGTGTACCTCAGTTGGCTGCTGAAGGAGCTGCTCAGCTCCTGTAATCCTGTACAAGATGAACTTCTGTGTACCCTTACACTTGCATATGTAACACCTTTAGCATGAATACATGTGTTTTTCCATAGTCCATAGCGCCATCTCCCTGTAGTGCACTGTGGTGTAGTGAGCATGCCCCCTGTAGGCCGCCAGGTACTACCCCTGTCCTCCCAGTGTGTCCCCACTGTCCCCTAGCGTGTGCTGTGGTGTGTCCTCTGCAGACTTCCCCTTCCCCGTGTCCTCATGCGGGGCATCCCCTGTCCCTGATGACCTGTGTGTGGTGTTTGTAGTGGAGCTGGACAAGGGACCGTACGGGCTCGGCATGGGACTCATCGACGGACTGGTGAGTCAAACAAACGGGATGGTGTGGTGGGAAGGGTTAAACTGGGACTGAGCAAGGACCAAGCCAGGACCATACCAGGACTATAAGGAAGGACTAAATCAGGGCTAAACAAGAACCAAACAACTCATGTAAAGTCATTTGCTGAAAGATAAATGTAATTAATATTCTACTTAATACTCTGAGTTGTACAAGTTAGCTTTAATAACAGAATTGATTTGCATTTTGAAAGAACAGTCAAATATTACCCCAAGACTTCTGGCAGAGGTGTGCACATAAGGAGACAGAGGACCAAGCACATTATTCAAGCCAGCAGGGGATTTACTGTGGAGTACATTGTTAAGTATGACTGAAATGTTTCTGACTCTGGCTCTGTCCCCTGCAGCACACTCCTCTGAACGCTCCGGGCATCTACATCCGCACCCTGATCCCAGACGGGCCCGCAGCCTCTGATGGACGCCTGAGGATCGGGGACAGGATCCTGGCTGTGAACGGCACCAGCCTCATCGGCGCAGACTACCAGAGGTACTGCTGTTGCTGCTTTAGACCATGATAGAATGCTCTTACCTCCTTAAAACCAGACCTGGAGTTGTGTTCATTCACTCATGGTTGAGTAATCCTGCATTGTTAGTCTGACTTCATCTCCAAAGGTCAAAATGCTCTGTTCCACCTTGTGATGTCATGTAGTGGTAATTTTCAAGTTAACAGCTGTTTTTTTTGTGTGTGTTCAGTAGAGATTACAAGAAGGCTAAATATGCACGGTTTGTGTGTTAAAGGAAAAGTAACGTTTTTTACAATTTGAGCCTTATTTCGGTAATAAAACAAGTTGTTTTACTCACCCATAGCACTTTGGTGTCATATGGAGCATTTCCGGAGATGTTTTAGATTAGCGTTAGGCTAACGCCGTTAGGCTAACGCCGTTAGCCTAGCGCGACTTATAGCCGTAGCTTGGGGCATTCCCCGAGCATGTAATATGCCCCGTGCGGGCTCCAAATAACACAAACTTTAGCACTTTTCAAATCATAAAAGCTTGATGTCTTAGTCTACGATTTTGTGTGGTCAAAAGTGGCCTGTAATCCGAGATTTAGCCATAGTTTCGAGTAGATGAGGACGCCAGTGCGCATGTGCAATGTGTGCTCTCAGCTCCCGGGACCCAAACATGGAACGCAAAGCTGTAAACTATGGCTAAATCTCGGATTACAGGCCACTTTTGATTCAAACGAAATCGTAGACTAAAGACATCGAGCTTCTATGATTTGAAAAGTGCTAAAGTTTGTGTTATTTGGAGCCCGCACGGGGCATATTACATGCTCGGGGAATGCCCCGAGCTATGGCTATAAGTCGCGCTAGGCTAACGGCGTTGAAACAAAACAACTCCAGGTATGTTTGTGATGAGGAAACAACATTCTAACATGGCTAAAAACTCACAAGAATTCATTTAGCGTAATATATGACCTTTAATATTCCATCTTATCTATGTCCACAGATACAAGGTAAACGTGTACAGATCAAATAGCTTTTACTCCTGACGATTCTAATGCCCATTCTTTCAAAAACACTAGACATTATGTCCAAGTGAACAGCACTATGTCACAAACTTTGGTTGCTGCAGTGTCTGTCTCTAGATGTAATAACTAGTATTGTCAGGATACTAATGTTTCGATTCTAAGGAATAGATTCAATGCATATTATACGAGAAAGTACTATGATTTAATGTTGAACATCGCATTCCATTGTCCAAAGTCTATTCCTTAGTATCGAAATCAAGTTTAAAATTTTACTATTGTGACAGCACTATTTGTCAGCTCCGTCAAATATTTAGGACCGCTGACATGAGGAGATTTGTGGACCAATAAAAGAATATTGTAATTGGGGAAAAAAAGAAAAAAAAAACCTAAATGATTGCATCTTCCTGGTTAAATCCTCCTTCTCCCTGCGCACAGTGCCGTAGACCTGATCCGTCTGGGAGGGGGGCGGCTGCGCTTCCTCGTGGCCAAGTCGGACCCCGAGGTGTCGGAGAAGATCAGCGCGTCCTCCTGCTGACAGCACCCATGGAAAAGCAACACCTGTGAAACAGCAGCGCTCATGGAACCCCAGCACCCATGATGGACGAGCACCAGTAGGACCTGTGCACCCTTGTGATACTTGCACCGATGGGGCAGTGGCACCCATAGGAGACTAGCGCAGGGTGCTTTAGACAGCTGTCATCACAGAGCACAGGGAAGCGTGACAGGGGGCAGTGTCAAACCTCACGCAGTTGTGGGGCTTCTGTGTAGCGTTTGCATGTTCTCCCTGTGTCTGCGTGGCTTTGCTCCAGCTCCCACATCAGCGCAACACATGCACAACTGGTCCAATCCTCCAACTTAGAAAGTCCGGAGCTTCACTAGTTCAAGATCTGATGGGTCTGAGGGCACCTCCACTGTCCACTGCTCCTGACAGGTTGGGTCAAATGCAGGCGACACCTGACCTTATTCTGCAAAAAAGGAAAATCCATTACATGAATCTTTTGAGTCATTTTGTTTTGAAAAAAGTAAATGTCTAGATTGAGATCTGATTTCAACTGATTTGACCAGTATTATTTTTTTCCAAAAATCCTCGCCAGATTGTGTAAAGGAGGCAGCTAGAAGTGCACTGCAAAGTTCTTTTTGGAGCTTTTAACCTTCCTTAAAGGAAAATTAACGTTTTTTTACAATCTGAGCCTTCTTTCGGCAATAAAACAAGTAGTTTTACTCACCCATAGCAGTTTGGTGTCAATTGGAGCAGTATCGCAGCACTTATGTTGTAGCCGTTCTGTTCTACTAATGATCCCGTATCCGTTAGCGTGAGTGCTCGGGGCATTACTTTGCGGTGTCCAAATAACACAAACTTTAGCACTTTTCAAATCACAGAAGATCGCTGTGTCAGGGTAGACTTTTAGTAGATTCCAAAACGGCCTGAAACCCGATATGCAGCTATAGTTTCATTTGATGACGTCATCAGAGAGGACAGTGCGCATGCGTGAACTCAGCTGTTTTGTAAACACCGCTAGTCCGAAAGAAGCTAACACCGCTCTGAACTTTACTTTTCTGTTGCGATATCGGGTTTCAGGCCGTTTTGGAATCTACTAAAAGTCTACCCTGACACAGCGATCTTCTGTGATTTGAAAAGTGCTAAAGTTTGTGTTATTTGGACACCGCAAAGTAATGCCCCGAGCACTCATGCTAACGGATACGGGATCATTAGTAGAACAGAACGGCTACAACATAACTTCTACAAAACTGCTCCAATTGACACCAAACTGCTATGGGTGAGTAAAACTACTTGTTTTATTGCCGAAAGAAGGCTCAGATTGTAAAAAAATGTTAATTTTCCTTTAACTCCACCTATTGTTTATAGCTCCGCCTACTCCGGGAAGTCCAACCGAATCAGTCAGCTTTTATTTATTTATACGACTTTTTTTTTTTTTTGACATTTGGTGATATTACAAAAAAATTTAAGTAGTCCTTTTAAGCAAAATTGATTTATTAGAGCTTTTAACCGTATAATAGTCCTCACCTGAAGGAGTGATTCATGCATGTTTGAGATATCTTTAGTCACTTATTTTCAAGACACCATTTTGCCAGTAGCGTGCCGATATCAGCTCAGAAGAGGACTTATTTCTTTGATTAACCCGTTTTAGATGAATACTGCAATTTAAAATGTTCAAATTATAATGTAATGTTCCATGGGTGTGATAACTATAGAGCAGACACAAGCACAATATGTCGCTCATTGATTCTGCAGAGCTCAGTGATGATTTTCAGTCTCCTACGATATTTTTTCCTTTCTTTTTTTCCTCATAAACAGCCATATTTGTTTTGATACGGACGGATCATGTGTGTCCCTGATTGGTTAATCCATCTGTCAGTTACTCCCATGTGAAAATCGAGAGATTCTCCGTTGAACAGACTTATACAGTGGTACCTCACCTTACGAATGACCCAACAAACGAAAATTTCAAGTTACGAAACGCCTTCACGGTAAATTTTGGTCTCTAGATACGAAAGAAAATTCAAGTTACGAAACGCGAAATCTCAAAAATTCAAATAATGCGCGCTCAGCCACACACATTATACGCTTTTCTCAGACTGGATTTAAACTTTTCTCACATTTGTCTCTCGTTTAAACACTCAAACTTTCATAGATTTTCAACAAAATGTATTAATAGTGAAGTGTGGGGGGAAGGGGGAGGGGGGAGAAAACTGCGCTCTGACACGTGTGATAGCGCAGCATGACCCGGCGCGGAGCTGACAGCAGGTCTAGACCAAGGTCTAAACCTGGACTGGACCAGGACTAAACCAGGACTAAACCAGGACTAAACCAGGACTAGACCAGGTGGATTAAAGCAGCGAGGAGGGGACTGCACGCAGTCTGAGCGCATGAAGGAGACCCATGCAAGAGTGGTCTAGACCTCCTCTAGACCTGACCAGGTCTAGAGGAGGTCTAGAGGAGCCGCGGTGGTCTGGACTAAACCAGGACTAAACCTGGACTAAACCAGGAGGAGCCCGCGGCTCTTGCATGGGTCTCGTTCATGTGTTCATGCGCTCAGACTGCGTGCAGTCCCCTCCTCGCTGCTTTAATCCACCTGGTCTAGTCCTGGTTTAGTCCTGGTTTAGTCCAGGTTTAGTCCTGGTCCAGTCCAGGTTTAGACCTTGGTCTAGACCTGCTGGCAGCTCCGCGCCGGGTCATGCTGCGCTACCCCCCCCCCCTTCCCCCACACTTCACTGTTAATACATTTTGTTGAAAATCTATGAAAGTTTGAGTGTTTAAACGAGAGACAAATGTGAGAAACACAGAACACAATGTTACACTATAAAAAAAGTTACACTATTAAAAAAAAAAACTTTGGAACGAATCAGGCTTTTTCCATTGAAATAGCTACTCAACTTACAAATTTTTCACGTTACGAAACCACTTCTGGAACAAATTAATTTCGTAAGGTGAGGTACCACCAAGGCAAAATTACTGATACTAGAAAACTACCATCTTTCTGGCCAAACCTTAAGTTAAAAAAATGTTTTATTTTGGATAAGTCCATGGAAACCATTTTCTTTACATTTGACACTACAGGAGGACTAACACTGTTGAGCTCCACTATTCAACACCTTGAAGTTTTCTGAACATTTTGATCGTGAAAGTGCATCAGAAGGGGGCGCTGTCACTCTATAATGAAAGTGCTCAGACGCCTCAGACAAACCTCTTTCTACAGGAGCTGGATTTTGACTGTCAAAATAAAGTTGTATATTACTAAAGACTGAATGTAACTTAGTGGAATGTTTAGACCCATGTTTTTACTGTTTCAAGAAGCACTACAAGTATGGAGTCACAGGAGGAGGGCCACAATTGAGAATGTATAAAATAAAAGACTATACCAAAATGCTTAAAGATCACATTTTATACCAAATGTACTGCTTTTAAAATAGTTTAAACCATGTAATTATAATATTTTTAGTTTAACTTATTTTCCATATTAATATTAAAGGTTTTCTGGAGTGTCTCTATGGAGATGCCATTGCTTTGTCAGGAATGTTACACAATGTGGCACCAAATTGACATATTTTTTCTACTGGATCATAGGTGTTTAATTGTAAAAATTAAGTACCTTGAATAACATGCATTCTTATTTTGAACAGACTCGCTTCTCCATCTGACCCATAACTCTGACTCGCCATCAGAAAAACTCAGCAGTACACCTTACATTATACGTGATAAGTGAAAACCCAAAGCTAGTGTCCCAATAAAGACATATTGTAAGACTTTTAAATTCCTTAAAGTGCACTAAAAATTTCCTAACAAATTTTCAAACAAAGAACGGATTGTAGTTTTGTATCTCGCCACTTCATTACATTTTGACCATTTGGAGTGATTCCTTTAACTTATTTATTCTGAATGTTGTGCTGTGAATTACGAACATTTAGGACTTCACACGTGGCGCTTTGTGGCTGACTGTGAATTTGAAGAATGTCAAATTGTAAACTAATTACCAATAAGTGAAATTTTGTTTTGTTTTTTGCTGTGGAAATCTGCTGTATATGTGCATTTAACTTGTGTAAATAAGCCTTTGTATATATAAGTATGGTGTGTAATTTTCAACATGTTTTGTAATAAATTATGAGGAACGCATTTCTCATTTTATACCATTACTTCTACTTCTGACAAAAACACTTAAAGGTCCCATGACATGGTACTTCTTGATGCTTTTATATGGCTCCTTAATGGTTCCCTAATACTGTAAATGAATCCTTCTCCAAAATCAACACTATAAGATGAGAAAGAGTAATTTTTCTCTCTCTGAACACTCCATAATGGGCGTTGTTGCTTGAATGCAAATGAGGAGGACAGAGATGGCCTATAGTAGAGGGTGGGGGCGTGGCCAAACTCTCCGCTTTCAGCTGTGCGCTCTCTGATCCATTTCCGCGTTTTTGCGTGGAGAAGAGATTAGAAGCGTTCCATTGAAAAATAAACACATTTCCACAGAAAATAAAATTAAACCACTGCTGTTCAAAGGTCCAGAGGCTCAGATAAAGGACTTCCGAGCCTAGAAACACTCGGTCGTGCCTCCAGGCAAATAAAAAAACGCATTTCGCATTGCCTAGCGCATTCACAGTCCAAACTCTGGGCGTGATTTACAGAGACGCTGAGTTCAGACAGACGGGGGTGGAACTGCATTTGCATTTCTTTTTTCGATCTGACGTCAATAAGGTGCCTTGTTCAAAATCGCCCGTTTGAGCTCATCACTCCTGTCCTCCAAAACCTCCACTGGCTCCCCATCCCTCAGCGTATCCAATTCAAAGTCCTCCTCCTGACCCACAAAGCCCTCCATAACCTGGCCCCATCATACCTCTCTGACCTCTTGCACCGCCACACCCCATCCCGCTCCCTCCCTTCCTCCGATGCCAGCCTCCTGTCCCTCCCCTACAGGACCAAGCTCCGAACCTGGGGTGACAGAGCCTTCTCCATTGCTGCCCCCACCCTCTGGAACTCACTCCCACGACCTATCCGTGACTGCTCTGACCTCCCCACCTTCAAAAAACTGCTCAAGACTCACCTTTTTAAAACTGCTTTTAATGTTTCTTAATGTTTAATGTTTTTCTGATTGTTTATTGTTTTGTTACTTGTTTTATTACTGATTTTACCTCTTGTACAGCGTCTTTGAGTGTCTTGAAAAGCGCTTTATAAATAAAATGTATTATTATTTTATTATTATTAGAATGACTGATGACTGGAGGGTACAAATGAACATTGCCAAGTAGTACACAAGCAGGAAAGTGACTAGAAAAAACGTAGCAGACGTTTGCAAAGTTCTAAGTACTAAGTACAAATATGTAAAAGGTGAATCTGACAGGAGCAGGACAGGTGCGGGGCAGGTGGCACATTGCTGCAGATTACACTATTATCAGATCGAATGAATTCAAATCAGGACAACTGCAGCAAAGTGAGCACAGTGTTTTTAAGAAGGACATCTGGGATCTAATGATCATCATGAAGAGGTCTGAGGCTGAGCTTCTATTTCTGCAGTGATCAGTCTAAAGCACTTCATAACAGATGCTTCACTCAGCCTTTATTTATAATACACAACTGTATTTATACATAAAGACACTCTTCATTTGCAGGAGCATTGATGTTTATTCAAACTCTTGTTAACAATAATAAAAGTGTTAAATGATAAAAGTCTGTAAAAGCTCAGTAGGTTAAACACTAAATGGCTAAATGGCTGGAGCAGGGGAAGTGCAGTACAGTCTCTCTCTCTCTTTGCTTAAGCTCCTCCAGTTTGGATCCACATTGTGATTTATAGCCACATTGTTTGTGTATAAAATGTTTGTGTAAAACCACTGTCTCCTCTGCTTTTTGGAGGAACATACAGAATAAACCAGCATGAAGATACAGGACTGGGAGCCCTCGATTATGAACGAGACACCTTCACTCACTCCCATCCACCTCCAGCCTGCATCACCACGCGGTCCAAAACAACAGCACCGTGACTCCAAACCAGACCTGGGCATTTCAAGGCCCGGGGGCCAAATGTTAAAGAAAATTGTATAATAGTGTCTTTAAAGATCCCATGACATGGTACTTCTTGATGCTTTTATATGGCTCCTTAATGGTTCCCTAATACTGTAAATGAATCCTTCTTCAAAATCAACACTCAGTGCATGAGAAACAGAGATAAGCTGAGAAAGAGTAATTTTTCTCTCTCTGAACACTCTATAATGGGCGTTGTTGCTTGAATGCAAATGAGGAGAAAAAGCTGGCCAATAGTAGAAGGTGGGGGCGTGGCTAAACGCTCCGCTGTTTGCTCTCAGCGCTCTCTGATCCATTTCCTTGTTTTTGCACGGGGGAGAGATTTGAAGCGTTCCATTGAAAAATGGAATAAAATAAAACAGGGTAGGGGAGCTCACATTAACGTTCAAAAACCTCAGAAAGTGAAAATTTCATGCCATGGGACCTTTAATGAATTATCAAAGTGTTATATTCTTCTTGTGTTGGTTCATCTCCTATTGTGAAACCATAAGATGGGACGAAGGACTGATTAAGACTGATTAACTTAGCTTAGACAAACAATCAAAGCAACTGCTGATTAGTGATGTATGTATGTATGGTAAAGATGAACTTGTTGAAGACTTTGTGCTTTGAAACTGGGAATTTTCCATTACTATGTGATTCTAAATAAAAGGAAGCAAAGAGGAGGTATTCTTTGAGAATTGAGTGTGTGGCCTGGACGGAAGCAGAGGCGGCTCTGTTTAGCACATGCTACACCTCATTCTCCCTCATACGAGTATAATACTTCTGTGTCTGTTTTCTCATTTGTTTCCTTTTGTTGATGTTTATTACGAAAAATCCCTAATACCAAATAAGGCCCGCGAGTCGGCTCTGACCGGCCGGAGATAGGTTGCTTGGAATTAAGAAAATAAAACCTAGTTTCAAAATTGTACATGATGCATTTGTCCTGATGATCATCTGTGGGACTTCACATCTCCACCTCAAACATGAACCTGACTTTGATGCACTTGTTCAAGCTCAACAGAGGCGACATTTCTCTCACTGATCAAGAAAAAAAAACACTAAAACTTGCTAACTTTTTTTCTACACAGTTTGGCAGTTGGTCTTGTATTATATTTGGCAAACAAAGACATTCAAATATTATACACAGTATAATATCAGACATACAAAGTTAAGAAAGTTAAACTCAGAAAGCATTGTGGGGTTAATGTGACTGAAAAAGAGTTTGTTTGTTTCACATTTACCATTGTTTTGAATTATTTTACTGAATATAGTCAGTATTTGTAAAACCTCACTCTCTCATTAGGCCTGCTTAATAATAACACAGAACTTACCAGCTTCTGTAAACAATGGCATTTACTGATTTCAACGTCGAAATAAAATTAATAACCACAGTAGACTTCAAACTTTTGGCCGGCCCCGAAAGCCCAGGAGCCGCTCAGAGAACAGCTTTAGGTTTTACCAGCAGCCCTCCATCCCCTTCACCACATCCTCAGGAAACACTGGGCTCATTTCAATAGAATAAAAGAAATACATCACTTTTTATCTTTAAATTCACACAACTTTAACAGTATAATAGTATTTATAGATAGAAAACTAAATTGTAAATTGTTTGAACTTGTTCTGTTTGAATGAATTCTTATATTTCATTTGTTTGTATGGAACAGATGATTGAGATCCCATCCAGACCTGGCAGCCCCATCAAATGTAATGGTGAGAATGAAGCTCCCTCTAGACTAAGACTAAGTTTTTGCATTAAAATGTATCATAATCAGTGAAATAAGACTTAAAGGTGCACTGTGTAACTGTTCTAGTGAAGGGTACACAACCTACTTGTTTCCATGGAGATTTTGTTATTATGACTGGACGGAAGTAACTTTAAAGGGACAGTGTGTAAGATTTTTACCCGTTAATTACTGAAATTGAAGTTACCCATTCAAAAATACATTGTTTTCCAAGCCTTTTCACTTCCATCATGAAATCAAAGTATTCTTTTGGACTTAGATATAGTCACATAAAAGGGGGATCTTCCCCATGCAGAGGCAGCCATTTTGAATACGAGAGCCGCAGAAGGACATTTGGGCTCCGCCTTCGCCTTCGGCAAGGCTCGTGGTTTTGGGTAAACAACACAAGCATGCTGCCGGATCACACGTCGTAATGGATCTAACACGTGTTTTGGACTAAATTGTTTTACTGGATTTTATTCGCTGGATCCTTACGGACAAATTGAGAGCAAGTTTATAGTGAAATACAGAGTTTGACCTGTGCAAAGCATTCTAAGGTAAGCTAACCTCATTTTGTGCTTTTCCGTATAAAAGCCCCATGTGCTCGGGGAGTGATTGTTGTGCAGGGAAATGAATTGCATAGTCAAAAAGAGGAGACTGTAAGGTTTCATTTGATGTGTAGAGTGTCATGGTACATGATCGGGAATGTGTGTTTTCATGAGAAAAAAATAAAAAAAAAACGGGACCGCGTTTTATTTATACAGTAGCGGCGCACGGCTCGTGCGCGTGCCCGGGTGACCCTCGAGGTCTGCCGTAGCTAAAACAGAAAGTGCAATAGCACTATCCACCTATGCGCCACGAATCCTACACACTGGGGCTTTAAACATTTAGCAAGCATCTATTGAAATAAAAGCTAAACGCCCATTCTTATTGTGACGTTTAAAAATCGATCTGACTTGTAACTTGGCCTGGTAGCTCCACCTGACGCTTGGCAAAGCAAATCTCTATGGAGGAAAGCTGGTAATGTACCCACCACCAGAAAAGTTACACCGCGAACCTTTAAGTTGAGGTCACGTTTTCATAACAGACATCAGCGTATTATCACTAAACATCGTGTTAGGGTCTCCTCCGCAAACTGAGGAGAGCTGGAGCCCCCCACCCATCATGACCACCCTCTACCGAGGCACCATTGAGCATTCTGACCAGCTGCATCACTGTGTGGTACGGGAGCTGCACTGGGAAGATCGCTGGTGTCTCTCTCCCCTCGCTCCTGGACATTTTTAACCCCCGGCTCACCCGCAGAGCATTCAGCATTGTGGGTGACCCGAGCCACCTCACACAGCCTCTTCAGCCTCCTGCCCTCGGGGAGAAGATACCGGAGTCTCCAGGTCCACTCCACCAGACAAAAGACATATCACTCTAGACACTTTAAAAACTGCTGCTAAGGACTGGAATTTTATTACTGTTGTACTGTTGTTTACTACTGTTATTGCACTGGAATTACTACTGTTGCACATTTATTTTTATCTTTACTTTCAATGCACATTCTATTGCACCTTACCATTTCACTTTCATTGATGCACATTTTGGACATGTGTAAATAGGTATTTATTTATTTATTCTGTTGCACTGCTTTCAGATTTTAGATTTTAGATTTTTGTCTTAGATAGTTTTTTGTTTTGTTTCGTCTTTATATTGCATTTTGTACACTGTCTTTTTGCACTACCTGGCCAGAGAGAAAGGACATTTCTTCACTGTATGTTGAACACATATGGCAGAATTGACAATAAAGCTGATTTTGATCTTTGATCTTTGCTTTGTTTTGGACACACAGTTTTTTCTAATCTCTTCAGTCTTTCCAAAGCTCTCTCCTCTGACATTGACAAGTAAAGCAAGCTATGATGTTTTGAGAAATAGTGAAAGTAAAAATACTACATCACTGTCCCTCCTCTGTACCACATGTTGACTATATTGATACTCTTTCTCTGTTCAGCTGGCAGCGTTGCACCTCTGGACCAGCCCTGTTGCAGGGCGCTGTACTCCTTTTAAATCCGAATGAAACAAAGAGCTGAACTTTGACCCCGGTGACATCATCATCCTCACGAACCGCGTCAACGAAAACTGGTTTGAAGGATACATCGGGAGCCACTCCGAACTGGTTCCCACAAACTACGTGGACATCCTGGTGCCGCTGCCCTCAGAGTAAAACCACCAAACACAAAACACCAGTCATGGAGTCTGTACACGCTGCATATGCAAACAGTCACTGCATGCACATGGTACTCTGCAGATGGTCTGTCCTTAGATCTCAGTGCACATGAAACTCGTGTAATCGGATAATGGTCAGCGACCTGGCCGGCTCCGCTACGTTATGTGGCGGTGTGGTCCAGCTACTTCCGGGTGATGGCTACTCAATAAAAACACAACACACTATGTGGTGGTATACAAAGATGGAGCTCGAGGAGTTTGATGCAGCAGCATTGGTGTACGTGTTGCGCATTCTTTCTTCGCAGCCATGATTTTGTCTGACTTTTCCGGCCACAATCGCTACTTAATCGCTACTTATGACGGCGTTGGTGCCTCCTGCCACTTCCAGGTGAAATCCCTGGCGAAAATTTCCGCGCACGCGCAGTACGCCTATCCAATCCGATATCATGCACAAGGCGGCACCAAGCGGATTACTATCGGCCTAAGCCAGGGGTTCCAATCGGATTCGGGAAACCAATCCCTATATGATCCTTAGCCTGTGCACATGAATTTGATATGATCCCAATCCGTTTGCAGTCGGATTCCACTTGTCCATGTGCACACAGTGACTGAGCGTCTCATTTGCACTTGTGAATTACTTGGGTTCCTGAATACACACAATACTTTACAAAGATGTTAGTCTGATCACCCCGAGTTTAGGTGGATTAGCCAAATAGGGACACACATGGTTTGCCCACATCAAAACAAGTGTGGCTGCTTATGAGGAAAAAAGAAAGAAAAGTCATAGGGGACTCACAAAATTACAGATTTCTGCAAAATCAACAGCCGCTTTCAGACTGTCGGGCCAAACCGAGCCAACAGGGGCGTATCGGGGCTAATTGCTTTCACACGTCCAAGGCCAGGTGCTAACAGGGGCTAGGGGCCAGGATCTTGGCCCCTAGTGGCCCGGCTCGGCCTGGCTCGACAGTCTGAAAGCGGCTAATGAGCAACGCACTAAACTCTGTTAATATGAGGCATGGATCTATAATAAGAACATAAGACACGGGGAGTGTCTTATCCAGTGTCTCTGATCACGAGCGAGAATGATTGACCAGTGGCATCCACAGCTTTCACCAAGGGACGATTTTGTAAGGATTATTCTGTATTTTTACAATATGAAACAAAAAAGCCAGTATTCAGGAAGTAATGTGGAAATAAAAATCTTTTGCAGCCAGTGAGCACAGGTCATTGAAAACAACATGCCGCCATCTTGGATTCATCTTCCAGATCTTATTATACTTCCATGATATGACGTGAGAAAATGGGATTTGTTCAAAATTATCAGACCAATGAGTTCCTTCACATGAGAAGGGATCCTAATAATAATAAACCACACATGCGTCACTGAAAAAAACAAAACAAAATAAATGTGATTGCACAAACCTGGTAGGAGTGGGGACCAGATTGATATCCATCTGTATCAAAAGTACAGAGGGATCATTGTGGACTTGTCAGGCAAACTTTTTAACCCAATATTCTACAGGGAAGTGGATAGTTTGAGCCATAGTTTGAGTAACTTTAGAGCACTTTAGTTCATTCATATTCATAATTCATATGGACAAATCAGGAGTTTGTAAATATGTTTTTGGGAGATTGTTTTAGGCAAAGCACACGTACAACAAAGCAAATGTATTATTAGCTGAAAAAAATGACACTGAATGATATTTTTGTATTGTTAACGATTGCTTCCTCTGTGGGTTAAGTGCCACATGAAGATCCACTGAAGTGTCATCTGCAGGTCTAGCTGAAGTTACAAGAATGTGATTTTAAAGAGTTGTCTTTAGAACAATTGTCTAGTGGCTACAGTAGTGATTTAGTAATAGATTTGAATGATAAAAAATACATTTTTGTAGACTCGAGCTTATAAAATAATATTGAAATGCTTCAAACCAAAAATGTTATCAATTTATCATTATATTCTACAGTCAATCCCAAATTTAACTTTTGTTTAGCTTGTCACAGCAATTAAAGATGTTAAAAAAGTCTGTAACCAGATCAAATGGGGCGTCATTTTCAATAGTGCAATGTCGAGATGAGTGTAACTGTAACAGTGACACTCATAATATACAGAAAATCAGATACTAATCAAAACTAAAACTAGTATCAAAACTAGATACCCATTTGAGCAGGTATTGATAAAAAGTCCCATTGACAGGACAGAAATGAAGCTTTCCTGAATGACTTTAGAATGATCTTGAGCTGAATACGCCCATGGACACCTGGACACAGTGCCTTGCGGAAGTATTAGCCCCCCTTGTATGGAGATAATTTTGTCTCATAAAGATTTGTATAAATAAAAAAAGATATATAAGATAAGATAAGATAAGATAAGATATGCCTTTATTAGTCCCACAGTGGGGAAATTCCAGTGTTGCAACGCACAGATCAAGAACAGCACGAAAAAGTAACATGCAACAGAACAATATAATAAATAAATAAATAATGGCCTAGGATAATTTAAAACTAGACCTAAAAATAGACTCTGGATTATAGTTGAATATTTGTAAGTCCAGATACGTTGAATGACATGTTAACAGTGTTCGTTGTACAGTCTGACAGCAGCAGGAAGGAAAGACCTGTGAAACCTCTCCTTCACACAGCGAGGGTGAATCAGTCTGTCACTGATGCTGCTCTCCAGAGCAGACAGAGCGTCCTGCAGGGGGTGAGACTCATGGTCCAGCATAGAGGTGACCTTAGCCAGGACCCTCTTGTCCCCCACCTTCTGCACTGAGTCCAGAGGACAGCCCAGGACAGAGCTGGACTTCTTGATGACCTTGTCCAGCCTCTTCTTCTCCCTCTCTGTGATGCTGCTGCTCCAGCAGACCACACCGTACAGGATGGCTGATGCCACCACAGAGTCATAGAAGGTCTTCAGGAGTGGCCCTCTCACTCCAAAGGACCGTAGTCTCCTCAGGAGATAGAGCCGACTCTGGCCCTTCCTGTACAGTGCATCTGTGTTATGAGTCCAGTCCAGCTTATTGTTCAGATGAACACCCAGGTACTTGTATGAGTCCACTCTCTCAATGTCCCTTCCCTGGATGTTCACTGAGGGGGCAGTAGAGTGGCGTCTGCGGAAGTCCACCACCATCTCCTTGGTCTTCCCTGCATTGATGATGAGGTGGTTCCGCTGACTCCAGTCCACAAAGTCCTGTATTAGTCCTCTGTACTCCCCATCATCGTCATCCTTGATGAGACCAATGATGGCAGAGTCATCAGAGAACTTCTGCAGGACACAGCTGTCCGTGTTGTGTCTGAAGTCTGCAGTGTAGAGGGTGAAAAGAAAGGGCGCGAGGACAGTGCCCTGGGGCGCCCCCACACTGCAGGTCAGGAGGTCAGACACACAGTTCTTGGCTCTCACAAACTGGGGCCAGTTTGTGAGGTAGTCCAGGATCCAGTCTGCCAGGTCACAGTCCACACCGGCGGTCTCCAGTTTGTTCCTGAGGAGCAGTGGCTGGATGGTGTTGAAAGCACTGGAGAAGTCAAAGAAGAGAATCCTCACAGTGCTGCCGGGGTTCTCCAGGTGAGACAGTGAGCGATGCAGCAGGTAGATGACGGCATCCTCCACTCCGATGCCAGGCTGGTACGCAAACTGCAGCGGGTCCATCGCTGAGCTCACGGTGGAGCGGAGGTGGCCAAGGACCAGTCTCTCCAGTGTCTTCATCAGGTGGGATGTTAGAGCCACCGGCCTGAAGCTGCTGAGGTCTTTAGCATGCAGTGTCTTAGGCACTGGTACCACACAGGAGGTCTTCCAGAGTTGTGGCACCACCCTCAGCTTAAGGCTCATGTTGAAGACATGCTCCACAACTCCGCACAGCTCGTCTGCACAGGACTTAAGGAGCCTGGAGTTGATGCCGTCTGGTCCTGCTGCCTTCCTCGGTCTAATCTTCTTGAGCTCCTGTCTCACCTGGGCTGCAGAGAATGACAGTGGCAGGCTGGGGGGATGGGTGAGTCCATGTTTGGTGGAGGGCTGTGGAGCAGAGGTAAAGGTGTGAAGAGGAGCAGGAGTTCCCCATTGTCCAGCTGGGGAGGTGGGAGTTGGCAGCTGGGTGGGGGGAGGAGGGGTGCCGGGTGATTGATCAAATCTCCTGAAGTGAGCATTGAGGTCATTCACCCACTGCAGGTCCCCCTCCATCTGGGCAGGAGGTGCTTTGAAGCCTGAGATGGTCTTGAGACTTCTCCACACCCCCTGAATGTTCCTCTCCTGTAGCTGTCGCTCCATCTTCCTCTTATGGCTGGCCTGGCTCATTCTGATTTCTCTCCTCAGCCTCTTCTGTGCAGCCTTCAGCTCCTCCTTGGTCCCTGACCTAAAAGCTCTCTTCTTCTCCTTCAGCAGAGCCTTTATGTCAGGGTTAATCCATGGTTTATTGTTTGAAAAACACCGCACCGTTTGGGAGGGAACGATGTTTTCAAAACAAAAATTTATGTAGTCCGTGATGCATTCTGTCACTGCATTAATGTCCTCTCCATGGGGGTCACAGAGCTCTGTCCACACTGTGGTGTCAAAGCAGTCTCTCAGAGCCTCCTCACTCTCAGCAGTCCACTTCTTCACCACACGGGGCACCACAGGCTGTCTGTGCACAATGGGCTGATACACAGGCCGCAGATGGACAATATTGTGGTCAGCTCTACCCAGGGGAGGCAGTGGGGATGAAGAATAAGCCTCCTTGACGTTGGCAAAAAATAAATCCAATATTTTATTGTCTCTTGTGGGGCAGGTGACATACTGGGTGTATGTAGGCAGAACAGTTGCAGGAGATGCATGGTTGAAGTCTCCAGAAATCAGGAAGAGAGCCTGTGGATGCTTAGTTTGGAGTGTGCTCGTACAGGAGTGCAGTGTGTCACGTGCTGTCTCAGCATTAGCAGAGGGAGGAACATACACAGCGATCAGAATCACATGTGAGAACTCTCGAGGCAGATAGCAGGGCCGTAAGCTAATGGCAAGCAACTCCACGTCCTTGTTACACAGCTGCTCCTTAACTGTACAGTGTCCAGGTTTGCACCACTTCTCATTTACAAACACAGCCAGGCCACCTCCTTTTTTCTTCCCACTGTCTGCCGTCCTGTCTGCTCGCAGCAGGTGAAAGTTGTCCATGGCAACAGCTGAGTCCGGGATTTGCGGGGTTAACCAGGACTCCGTGAAAACCATGACGCTACAGTCTCTGTATTCCCGCTGATACCGTGCAAGCGCCGCTAATTCGTCCGTCTTGTTCTGAATAGACCGCACGTTTCCCGCGATGACAGAGGGAAGCACAGGTCTGCAGCGTCCTTTCCTTTCCCGGAGTTTGCGTCCAGCACGTCGGCCTCTGCGCGTCCTCCGTAGCAGCTCCTCCGGGATGTCATGGCGGTCACGGGGGCGCACAACTGCGCCGCGCAGCGCTAACAGCTGATCCCTCGTGTAAACAATGGGGGCACGTGTCCTCACGCACATAGCAACGCACATAGCAACGGTGAAAAAGTTAAAATCCAGAGAAAATAGAGGTTGAAATGGAGCAGAAACATCGCGTTTCTGAAGCACTTAGCCTTATACACATAATCTTCAAAGTGTGCAAACGAACAAGCAGGTAAGAGCAGAAAAAAAGTTGGAGAATAAGGGAGCGCGTTGCAACCAGCTCCGGCTCTCGCCGCGCCAGATCAAAATAAATAATAATAATAATATATATTAATATAATAATATAATATATAATAATAATAAATAAATATATAAATATAAATACATTTATAAATATTCAAACACAAAATACAAATACAAAAACGCGACATACAAATAAATGATAGAATGTATATAAATACACAGGCATTTGTAAATATATTTTCGAGATTTGTAAATATATTTTTGAGATTTATAAATATATTTTTGATATTTGAAAACAAATGTAGTTGACTTTGTATGTGGAGTCTGCATTTGTGGATCCAATTTTTGCTTTCGTGTCGATGACGTAATTGTGAGACAGTTCTACCGCAAACACACGATTCGTAAATAAATGTCACCGGATTTGAATACAAATAGCCTTCACTGGACATCCAGCAGATGGCAGTGTTGAGCAGCTTGTGGGTAGGGTCCCTCGCTCTATCGAGCGTGGGGGGGTACGTGCGAACACGTGAACATGGATATGCGTTTTTTTGGAACCATGTGCGAAAGTCGAGTGGATATCATTTTGGGCAAAACTCAGGCCACCGCTAACAGTGCCGAACTGACTGACTACGCACAACGCCTCTGAGCACCAGCCCTCACCACCTGACCAGGTACGAACACTTCAGAGAGGGGCTAGGTCTAAAGCCCCGATCAGATCAGTAGCTTTGTCAAATAAATTCAATGTCCTGGACCATGAGGATTTTCCCCCACTAACCTGCGCTCACAAGGGTTGGCTGCATTTCACCCCGGCTCCAAAATCAGTCCACCCCGGAGTTCGGGGCATGGTTATCAATGCGTCGCCAATACTCCACAGCTCTGTAGGACGGGGTCGGGTTCGTCCGCTAGGCGTGACGGGGAAGACCCACTGTCCCCTCCCCGCTGCGGCTCCCCCCGCCGTGCGGCGTCCGGGCCCGTTCGTGTTGAGGATATTGAATTTATTTGACAAAGCTACTGATCTGATCGGGGCTTTAGACCTAGCCCCTCGCTGAAGTGCTCGCACCTGGTCGGGTGGTGAGGGCTGGTGCTCAGAGGCGTTGTGCGTAGTCAGTCAGTTCGGCACTGTTAGCGGTGGCCTGAGTTTTGCCCAAAATGATATCCAGGTCGCTTTCCACTCGACTTTCGCACATGGATATGCGAGGGACCACTGTAGTCTCATTTACTAAAGAGCAACTACCGAAGCTGCTCAACACTGCCATCTGCTGGATGTCCAGTGAAGGCTATTTGTATTCAAATCCGGTGACATTTATTTGAGAATCGTGGTTTGCGGTAGAACTGTCTCACAATTACGTCATCGACACGAAAGCAAAAAATGGATCCACAAATGCAGACTCCACATACAAAGTCAACTACATTTGTTTTCAAATCTCGAAAATATATTTACAAATCTCGAAAATATATTTACAAATGCCTGTGTATTTATATACATTCTATCATTTATTTGTATGTTGCGTTTTTGTATTTGTATTTTGTGTTTGAATATTTATAAATGTATTTATATTTATATATATCTTTTTTTATTTATACAAATCTTTATGAGACAAAATTATCTCCATACCCTTGAACTTTTTGACCTTTTGCCACATTTTAGGCTTCAAGGATTTTTTTGTGAAAAATCAACGCCTAGTGTTGGTATGGTGGGCGGGACAATGCCACACTTACATACTGCTGAGGAGAACTGTGAGGTTAGTGGTCTGGCAGACAATTCTTTCTTGAAACTTATAAGGTTGATAAATCATAAAAAAATCGACCTTCAGCTATAAATAGGTTAAATGCATGTTGTGTCAGCCTTTATCAGATTAAACAGGGCTCTCAAGGCTCACGCTTGAGAGTGTGACACACGCAATTCGACGTATTCACACGCGCACACGCCACACATGGCATTTCTCACACTGATTTGTGTTATTTTTTTATTTTTATTTTTTTGTGCCCAGAAAATCGGTCTGTGTGGCTTAGTTTATGCAGGCTCCGCGCGTTTTCAGCGCCGCCCCCTCCCCCTGCTCCAGGGGAGCTCCGGGGGAGCAGGGGGAGGGGGGACGCGCCGTCCCCCGGGCACGTCCTGAGCCTCAGTCCCGGTGCCACGTCTCCTCTGAGACGCACCGACTCCGGTCCCGGTGTCCGGTCCCAGGACATTAAAAATGTCCCGCTCCCCCCCGCCCCGGTCCCTCCTCCCCGCCCCTCTCAGCGCACTGACAAAGTGATGATAAAACAAACTGAGAACCATCAGGTAATAACTTCATTTATAGAACTCTCATTAGTTGCTTTGTAGTTTAAGTTTGCTCTTTAGACAAACAGGGCTCTCAGCACGCAATTCGGCATTTCTCTCACACGGCATTTCTCACGCAATTCAAGCGCCCCCCCCCCCCCCCCCCCCCCGTCCTCGGGAAAAATTGTTCACTCGGAAATTACAGTCACGCACGACCCCGCTCAAAACTTGAGCTGACCGGGTGGCTCATTTTACCTGAACACTGATCGTTAAAAAAATGTGGGACAGCTGATGTTTTATAAGCTGTAAAACCTAAATGATTAAATTTTATACAATAATTCAACCCTAAAATATTAAAGATTGTATTTATTAACTAAAATAAATATAAACCAGTGTCATAAATAGTTTTTTACGAGTTTCCTAAGACATTAACCAAAATGTGGCTCAAATTACCTGATGTCACCCTAGAGAGAGCACCAGACCACTGCAAACCTACCAAGACCAGACTATCCCTCTAATCTAACCCAAACAAAGAGAGCACTGACCAGAGATGCAGCCAAGAGGATCCTGGATGAACTGCAGAGATCCACAGCTAAGGTCCATAGGACAACTATTAGTCACTCACTCACAAATTTGGCCTTTATGGAAGAGTGGCAAGAAGAAGAATAAAGCCATTTCTCAAAGAAAACCATAAAAAGTCCAATTTGAAGTTTGCCACAAGCCACCTGGGAGACACACATATGTGGAAGAAGGTGCTCTGGTCAGATGAGACCAAAATTGAACTTTTTGGGCTAAATGCAAAATGTTATGTTTGGCATAAAAGTAACACTGCACATCACCCTGAACACACCATCCCCACTGTCAAACATGGTGGTAGCAGCATCATGGTCTGGGGCTTCTTCAGCAGGAACAGGGAACATGGTTAGAATTGATGGGAATATGGATGGATCCAAATACAGGGCAATTTTGGAAGGAAACCTGTTGGAGTCTGCAAAAGACCTGAGACTGGGATGGAGGTTTACCTTTCAACAAGACAAGGATCCTAAACATAAAGCAAAATCTACAATGGAATGGTTCAAAACTAAACATATCCAGGTGTTAGAATGGCCAAGTCAAAGTCCAGACCTGCATCCAACTGAGAATCTGTGGAAAGATCTGAAAACTTCTGTTCACAAATGCTGTCCATCTAACGCTGTTTTGCAAGGAAGAAGGGGCACAAATTTCAGTCACAATTTCAAACTGATCCGAGACACAGCCCAAAAGACTTGCAGCTGCAATCGCAGCAAAAGGGGATTCTACAAAGTATTGACTCAGGGAGGTGAATATTTTTGCATGCCCGACTTTTCAGTTTTTTTCTTTGTTAAAAAAAAAAAAAAAAAAGTTTAAAATTTCGAATAAATTTTGTTCCGCTTCACGACTGTGCCCCACTTGGCGTTGATTCTTCAGTCCAATTTTATATCTTTATGTGTGAAGCCTGAAAAGTGGCAAAAGGGGGGGTAATACTTTTGCAAGGCACTGTGTATAAGTACTATTATTTAAAGTTGAAAATCACATTCCTAAATAGTGTTTTTAATTATCATCATGGTATCAGAATCTATATTGAGTATTGAGTCTATTCCTTAGTTTCGAAATCAAGTTTGAAATTTTAGTATGGTGACAACAAGAGCAAATCAAGCATTATTTAAGAAGGGAATTTTCTTAGTTTAATCCATTAATGTTCACAAATGAAATAAATGATGGCATGGTGATACTGATGCTGTCTGTTTTTTCAGCTGACCTCTTTGGGCCCTCCTCGGCATATTATCCAAAACCTATACAGCATTAAGACGGTGAGAGCAAATACCAGTTTGAATCATTTATCATATTTTGTCCTAAACTGTACTTTGTAATACAGTTTTATTAGTCACTTCCTTTTTATAACATATGTGTTGACATATGGTTTGATCACCGTTTTAGGAAGCACTATTTTACATGCTTTGTGACAACTGCAAAAAATGCTAGTACTAGTTTAATCATTTATAGCAGTGGTCTTCAACAGGGGGGTCGCGACCCCTAGGGGGGTCGCGGAGGTACTGCAGGGGGGTCGAGAAATCTTTTGATTTCACAATAATATAATATTATATAATTTTATATTTTATAGTGTAAAATACAGTATTAACCTGTGTATTATTTCCTTGTATTGGATGTGCCATAACAGAGTAACAATGTTTATACATGACACTAAGCTCAATTTAATATAAAACACAATTCTATGCCGTATATATAGTAGGGGGTCCCTGGCCCAGTTTGCCATCTGTTTGGGGGTCCCTGGCCTGAAAAACGTTGAAGACCCCTGACTTATAGGATAAGTACTCACAATAATTGCACACTGCAGTGTGACTGGTTCAGATCTAGCCCTGTTGTGTAAACTGTTGTGCCCCTGGGCAAGGCACTTTATCATCTTCAGTTTAGCTTTTATTAATTTCAAATTGAAATAATTAAAGTTTTTTATTAGTGCTGTCAGGCGATTAAAAAAATAATCAAATTAATTACAGGATTTGTAATAATTAATCTAATGAATCATATTTTTTAATACATTTTTTAGGTGTTTATTGTGCTCTCCCACAGTGCAAAAAAGGTCTCAAACATGCGATTTATAGTGGTACAGTGAAAAGACTGCAGACTTCCCCTTTGTCTTTAAGTCTTTCAGTCTTTTGCTCACTCTCTTTCTCTCAGCGCACGTTACCTCCACTGTAACCAAGACAAGACTGAGACATGCAGAGTGCACCTATACACCCCCATTCCCCCTCTCACATTACGTAACATTCATTCAAAAGCTTATATACACCATTCCACTGTTACATGGCGAATATTTCTGGTGCCAAAAGGTGAGCACGTACAGTAGCTTTCATGCAACGTCAGTAAATAATATACAAAGCTTCAAATATACAGAAAATACAAATAATTGCCTGTGTAAATTACTCATGGCTCACATGACCCCTGGAATCCGCGAAACTGAAGGATTTAAACTACCGGCACAGATATGTCCGGGTAGATGATCGGGTTTAGCGTGATTCGGATGATCAAAACTGGTGCTTCTAAATGTGCACCCTTAGTTGCGTCAGAACACGCTGGAGAGGTTATGGGAATTAGTTGATAATGAAAAGGGTTCGGCGTGCGGTGCACAACAGATAAGGAAACGGGTGCGCGCCTCTTCACATGCTCCCCCCAGAGACTACCGCTGTTAGGGACGAGCCTGCTCCATCATGTTTTTATAAATAAACTTGCTTTTCAAAGGCCCCGCATGCCAAATTTAAAATGCGCGTGCATTGAATTGCCGCTCATAAGTATTGCGTTAATTTTTATAACGCATTAATTTGCAGTGTAATTAATTAATCTAATTAACACATTAAACTGACAGCCCTATTTTTATATATTTAATTAATTATTCCTACTTTTCTTTTGATCTGTTAGTCTCTAATGACTGTCCCCTGTTTATCAGGGAAGGTCCTCAGAGGACCATGACCACTTATTCTTCATGGAAAGTTCAATATCCATAGCACAGTTGTTTTGAATTAAAAACAAAAACAAAAAAGCACACATTTAACCACAAGATTCAGTGAAATATTTCAAAATTTACAGTTTAAAAAGATTCAGAACAGATTTTAAATAAAATGATAAGTCCTCTGGTCATTAGTCACCACGTAGCTGATTATTATCCCTGAACAAACATTCGAACATTCAATATAATTTTTTTGGTAATGTCTATGAGAAAAATGAGTGGGTAATTTTGTCACTGTCATTAAGGCAAGTTTAAGGCCATACTGCAGAACTTTCCAGACAAACCCTAACAACATCAGAAAGAAATCAGATTACTCTCGTCAGATCATGATCATTTTTCAGACTACGACATGAAGGGCCTTTTCAAATTGTCAGTAATTATGACTATGGATCTCTTCTAATCTTTAAATTGTCTTGTCTTGCAATTCTGCTCAAAGCCACTGCACTAGGTACCGGGCATACGGCTTTTTGCCCGGAGTGAAGAGAGGGCACCGTTCCAGCTCCGTCCCCTCTGCCCCGCCTACTCTTCCCACTATGACGGCTTCACAGAGACAAACTCAAGGCAAACGCAAACGTGAGGAACGGGATTCTCCACGTCTCAAAAGAAGAAAGATCTCCACCCAGGGTCATCAGCCTGAGCATTCTCCACCTAACAAGAGACTCTGCCAGGAAATTAGAGACTCCAGTACTCCAGCCAAATGTAGGACCTCCAGCCAGAGTCCCCAGGTTCCTCCAGGCTTCTGTCCTCTGCCTGTCCATAGCCCTGCAGCTGTAACAAAGGGGTGCACAACCCAGGATCATCAAGAAACCTCTTCTCCACTGCTTGCTCCCCTGTCCTCACTTGTCTCTTATCCTCTGCCGTCTGGTGGAAGAAGGAAGAGAGCCCATGAGGAAGACCTAGAGACAGTGGGCCCTCTCAAAAGAAGAAAGATCTCCACCCAGGGTCATCAGCCTGAGGATTCGCCACCTACCAAGAGACTCTGCCGGGAAATTAGAGACACCAATACTCCAGCCAAATCTGGGACCTCCAGCCAGATTCCCCAGGTTCCTCCAGGCTTCTGTCCTCTGCCTGTCCATAGCCCTGCGGCTGTAACAAAGGGCTGCACAACCCAGGGTCATCAAGAGACCTCTTCTCCACTGCTTGCTCCCCTGTCCTCACTTGTCTCTTATCCTCTGCCGTCTGGTGGAAGAAGGAAGAGAGCCCATGAGGAAGACCTGGAGACAGTGGTCCCTCTCAAAAGAAGAAAGATCTCCACCCAAGGTCATCAGCCTGAGACAGTGTGAGGGTGTCGTGAGTTCGGTATAGCCAGGAACATACTCTCTAGAGTAATTACAGAGCCCCAAGAAACTGAGCATTTGACGCACCGTGTTGGGTTTTGGAGTATTCAAGATGGCGTCTTTGTTACTATTGGATACTCCTTGGGTGCTGTTTGATACTTCTCGTCCAAGGAAATGCACAGTTTGTCTTGCGACTTATCTTTTGCTTTTGTTAGGGCCGACTCGGGAATTGAGTCCGAGTCGCCGGCTTGGCAGGTTAGTGTGCTAACCACTATGCTACGGGACAGGTAGAGAGAGCAGACTCAAGTGCAGAGGTTCAAACTAAAAAGATGTTTTCCATTTATTTTTCCAAAAACCTCAAAAGGTCCACAAACTGCACAGAAAATCCAAAATTAGCAAAAAGACACAAAAACATCAAAGGTCCAAAAACTAAGAGCATTAAAGTCCAAAAATGCAAAAGGCTTAACAAGACAAAAATTCTAGAAGCTCAGCAGGGACGTGGACAGGTAACAAAGACTCAGTGACTGACAAACAGAAAACCAGGGCTTAAATACACAGACCAAATGATGGCGAGGAGGACAGGGCGTAACAGGGAGACATGCAAGGTGGGGTGAATTCTAAGGGACCGGATTGACACTGGAATGGAGACACGCCAGTTGCTGAAGATTGGAGGGTGAAAATTGGAGGGTGTTGTGGGCGTATTCCGTCCATGGCAGCCAGGAACTCCAGGATGCCGGGTTGTCCAGGCATATGGCATGTGAGATTAGGGACTCTAGGTCAGAGGGGCACCCCACACACGCCAGTCCATCTTTGACAGGGTCCGACAGGCCATGGTGGAAAGCCGACACCAGTGCTGGCCTGTTCAATCACTTACAGCAGCCAGTGTCTGAGGGTGTTTTCACACTTGGTCCCTTTCAGCGTTTAAAGTGAACTCAGATCGCTAACTGAGCATTATAGGTTTATATGTGAACACTCACGCGCACTCAGACCCCTTTAAAACGAACTGAACTGAGACCATCTCGGGAGGTGGTCTCAGTACGGCTCGCTAAAAGGTCCGTGGTACGGTTCGCCTAACCTGTGCAGTGTGTACACATAACGCTCCGGGTTCACTTCGCCTTTTGTGCAGTGCACCACCACGAGCCGGTGAGCCAAGAGCCGGCAAGAGCCAATCATAGGCCAAACTGCGCTCCAGCTTCCAATCATGTTGCAGCATAATTACGCACCGATCGCGCTCCCGCCAATCATGCGATTACCGCTGTTGTGTTTGCGCCTGTTCGCCGATCAGCTGTGAGCGAGCCGCGTGATATTTACGCGGCATTTCCAAGAGAAGAAGAATCCTTAACTTGCTACGTTAATGCTACGTAAGAAGGAACTCTCACCTCGGGACACGGGATAAGTTCGAGATATGTCCTTTTCTCCGGAGTTCCGGATTATTAAAGACCGTGACACGTGCATACATGGATACCGTTCTTATGGGTGAGTCATATTATCAGATTATTTCTGCATCTATTTCGGCACTAAACCAGGACTAAACCAAGACTAAACCAGGTCTAAACCAGGACTAAACCAAGACTAAACCAGGACTAAACCAGGTCTAAACCAGGTCTCAGAGCTCTAGAGAAGCTACAGTGTGAACAGAAAGAGGACTGAGGCTCCATCAGAGCTTAAGTGGACCAGAAAGAGAACTCGGTCCTCTTTCACAATGTGAACACAAACAGAACTGAGTTTGTGTTCTCTTGGTCCCCTTGTTGGTCCACTTTTAGGGGAGTGAGTTCGGTTCGCTTAAAGGGGACTATATGTGAAAACACCCTGAAAGGCGATGGCATAATCTGCTACACTGGTCTTGCCCTGCTGGATGGACATTAGCTGTTTGGCTGCATCTGCACTGGCAACTGACTGGTCAAAGACTCACAGCATGTCCTCAGCAAACTTCTTGAAGTCTGAGCACTCTGGACCCTGTCGCTGCCAGACGGAGGTCGCCCGCGCTCAGACCTGGTCTAGACCTGGTTTAGTTCTGGTCTAGACCTGGTTTAGTCCACGTTTAGTCCTGGTCTAGTCTCTTAGCCAATCAGGACGCAGAACCAATGTTACACTATTAAAAAAAAAGTTACACTATAAAAAAAAACCTTCAGGCCTTTTCCATTGAAATAGCTACTCAACTTATGAAAAATTCACGTTACGAAACAAATTAATTTCATAAGGTGAGGTACCACTGTATAGCTGCAAGCAGCAATGTGGGGCCAAGCAGTGACCCAGCCTAATTTGATGACTGACGTGCGTTGGATCAATCTTCACCCAAAAAACATTTTTGCATGTTGTAGCGCCCCTAGTGGCCAATGTGCACCAAACTTGGTATGGCTAATTCTGTATGGATGGTACATTGCGCACCAAGTTTCATTGAGAGAGCTGAAACGCACGTCAACGCACGTCAATTTGATGACGTGCATTGGATCAGTCTTCGCCCAAGGATCCCAGAAGAATCTAAGAAGAATCAGTAGAAACACTATGGGTGTTCCTCGCAGCTTTGCTGATTGGCCCCAAATAGACGGGGAGATTTTACATTCAGGTCACACAGATTCCACAGTATACTTGAATAGAGGAATATACTTGATACAGAGAATACACTTGAATATACAAGAATAATCCTCACAACAGCTCCTGAAGAACAGTCCATGTGAGAGGCTAACACTGAGGGAGATCCGGCCAATCGTCTTACTGTTACATCACACGATTGCTATTAAGATTAAGATTAAGATTATCACCATGGGAACAAAAAATGCCATTTCAATATGGAGAAAAAATATGTAATATGACTTTTAATAATATGACTTTTAATTGTACAGTGAAAAAACACACAACATGGCATTGCATATTAAAACTGTAAATGAACCCAAATGCACTTTGTAAGACTTGTTATATTGGCTTTCTCCTTAAATTAGCTGTGATAAAGATAAAGACCATTTTAAAACCATTATAGAAAAGTCCAAATTGGTTCTGTTTTTGTTTCGTAATCAGTTCAAATGAATTTCAGGACTTGAAAAAAGTCTACTATATACTACAAAGTGTAGTAAGAAAAGTCAGGGCGCATTCAAACAGCTCAGAGACACTATAGAGCGCACATACACAGATAATTGTATCAGTGCTAGCAGACATTGTGAGTGGTGACTGTTGTCTTAGCGAAGTGCGAGCCTTGATAACGTGTCATCCTGTTCACAGAAGGCCAAGGCGCCGCTCTTCCTGAAGCGCGTGGGGATCATGCACTGTGACCTGAAGCCCGATAACATCATGATGATCCAGCACGTCAGGCAGCCGCTACGCATCAAGACTCCCAACCTGGGAGAGGAGAGGCAGACGCTCTACTACAAGTAAGGACTTGACTCGACTGAAGAATGATTGTAGAGCTGTTTGAGTGTCTTAAAAAGTGCTTTAGAAATCCAGTGCATTATTATTACTCATTTTAGATCGAAACCTGGACTAGAACAGGACCAAACCAGGTCATCAGGACTAAACTGGGCACAAAACAAGGCCCCAACAGTGACAAGTGTATTAATCCTGCACTACTTTTTTTGTGTTAACTTTGACCCTAAGGACCAATATTTGGAGGGTCTGCTCTGCCGGAAATATCTCGAAAAAAAAAAGGTGGCCATTTTAGTGTATGAACCCTTCAAAATTCAGAAAAATGAAGAATTTCCTGAAATCCTCAGTGGATTGGGTAAGCTGTCAATGCATGCATTCCAGATGTAAAGAACAGATGTGGTGACAACATTCAGTGAAACAATAATTCTTAAAACATTCTCACACACTCTCACTCCCTCACTCAGATGGCACTCACCCTATTTGAACATCAAAAAAAAAGTTGCAGCTTAAGAACATAACTTTTCCAGGCTTAGGGTTTGGAGAGTTTTAATGTATATGAAAAAATATTTGTGGTGTTTAAATACCATGACTTTGTACTGGAGCAAGGAAACTCATTCATGAAATGTTCTTACAAACACATTTGTACTTAAGGCCTTCTTATGAACATTTTTAAACAGTCAGGAGCACTCGTAAGAACAAAAATTCTACTGTTTTAGAATATTATTACTCTGATAATGCACCAGAAAATTCTAATTCCTCCATGATTGTAAGTTATATATTTTCTTATATTATTTCCTCTAAACATGATGTGATCCAATCACGTTTATGAGGCGTTTTCTAGAGCCTGTGTCTATTGGGTCTAACAGACTTTACACAGGCTGCAGTGAGCCTCAGTCTGTCCAAGCCCCAGTGCTCTCTGGTCTCTCTGGTGCCCTGCGCCTGGTCACCGCGCTGGACTCAACACCCTCATCACCCCGCATGACCCTACCCCAGCCCCCCTCCCTCGCTATTTACCACGAGTCTGTGATCGCGGAAAGTTAATATTCAGAGGGAGTTTCTAACCAAATATATATTCATTTTCTATGTAAATGAAATGTAAATGTTTGTGAATTTTGCCCAACTGTTACTTAAGAAGGAATTGGGGAGCTTACGAACACTTTGTGAATCTGGGGCAGAGTTCTCTCAGCATCTTCTTAAAGTTCTGATTCTTCCACAACTGATTAGTCTGTACTCATGTATCTGTACCTAGCCTTATGTGTTTTAGTGTGTGTGTGTGTGTTTAATACTGTATTTATTTATTTATCTTTTCATTAAGATGTGTCCATTTCTCCTGGTACATTTGTGAATTAATCTTTTGGATATTTCATGGTAATGTTCAAGGTAAAAAAAAAGAAAAAAAAAAGACTCTATCTGGGAGTATCACATCATTACATATTAAAATGTGAAAATCACAACATGTTGCCTGATGTATAATATTATCAAGGTTACTTCTTCAGGAGGTTTAGTGTAACTGGCCAGCATGTTTTTATTTCTATTTATTGTTTGTGAGAATTAAGTGAGAGATGAAGCCATCATTTCTGCCGTCACCCTTGTACAGAGCTTGAGGATAAATTTTGGGTCATGTAGACTCACAAGCAGAGTAAAAAGAACACATTTTGGATCATGTAGACCCCCAATTTATTATCTCTGCTCTCCTTATGATGATTATGATTATTAATGTCATTATTCTAACTGTTGTTAAAGGAGTAGTAACGTTTTTTACAATCTGAACCTTATTTCGTTAATAAAACAACGTGAGCAACTCACCCATAGCACTTTGGTGTCATTTGGAGCATGTCCGGAGGATTTGTAGTTTAGAGATATCCGTAACGTGAGTGCTCGGGGCATATGGTTGCGGTCACCAAATAACACAAACTTTAGCAATTTTCAAATCACTGAAGCTCAATGTGTCACTGTACAGTTTTGCTTGGTCAAAAGCGGCCTGAAACACGATACCCCGATATCGATGAGGTCCAGACAATGGACCCCACGGGTCCATTGTCTGGACCTCATCGATTACTCACTTGCCCAATACACACTTTTGGCATTTACGATGGTTAACAATTACAATTATGCCGCTGTCGCGGCAATGGGCAGTGCCAGTCTGTGCTATTGGATGCCATGATTGTCACTATAGTGTGGCATTGAGTGTTTGGAAAAGGGAGAGCGCTTCGCGCTTACAATTTTGCCACCATCGCGGCCATGGGCAGTGCCACCGTGCCATGTCAGCGGGCACAAGTCACTGACATGAGTGCCACTATGCTTGGAAACAGGAGGCCAGCAATGTTTTGGGGTGAACAAACAACAGCTTCAGGCCGGTGGCTCTAACATCCCACCTGATGAAGACACTGGAGAGACTGGTCCTTGGCCACCTCCGCTCCACCGTGAGCTCAGCGATGGACATGCTGCAGTTTGCGTACCGACCTGGCATTGGAGTGGAGGACGCCGTCATCTACCTGCTGCACCGCTCCCTGTCTCACCTGGCGAACCCCGGCAGCACTGTGAGGATTCTCTTCTTTGATTTCTCCAGTGCTTTCAACACCATCCAGCCACTGCTCCTGAGGGACAAACTGGAGACCGCCGGTGTGGACTGTGACCTGGCAGACTGGATCCTGGACTACCTCACAAACCCAGTTTGTGAGAGCCAAGAACTGTGTCTGACCTCCTGACCTGCAGTGTGGGGGCGCCCCAGGGCACTGTCCTTGCGCCCTTTCTTTTCACCCTCTACACTGCAGACTTCAGACACAACACGGACAGCTGTGTCCTGCAGAAGTTCTCTGATGACTCTGCCATCATTGGTCTCATCAAGGATGACGACGATGTGGAGTACAGAGGACTAACACAGGACTTTGTGGACTGGTGTCAGCGGAACCACCTCATCATCAATGCAGGGAAGACCAAGGAGATGGTGGTGGACTTCCGCAGACGCCACTCTACTGCCCCCTCAGTGAACATCCAGGGAAGGGACATTGAGAGAGTGGACTCATACAAGTACCTGGGTGTTCATCTGAACAACAAACTGGACTGGACTCAAAACACTGATGCACTGTACAGGAAGGGCCAGAGTCGGCTCTATCTCCTGAGGAGACTCAGGTCTTTTGGAGTGAGAGGGCCACTCCTGAGGACCTTCTATGACTCTGTGGTGGCATCAGCCATCCTGTACGGTGTGGTCTGCTGGAGCAGCAGCATCACAGAGAGGGAGAGGAAGAAACTGGACAAGGTCATCAAGAAGTCCAGAGGTGTGGGTCACCTCTATGCTGGACCATGAGTCTCACCCCCTGCAGGACGCTCTGTCTGCTCTGGAGAGCAGCTTCAGTGACAGACTGATTCACCCTCGCTGTGTGAAGGAGAGGTTTCGCAGGTCTTTCCTTCCTGCTGCTGTCAGACTGTACAACGAACACTGTTAACATGTCATTCAACTTACACTACAATATTCAGCTATACTCCAGAATTTAAAGAAATTCTTAAACAGTGTGATTTTAAAAAAGAGGTCATTTTATTAGGGGATTTTAATATTAATTGGAATATTAAGCCAAACCGCAAACAATTAAAAACTTTAACTGACAGTTTTGAACTTGAACAACTAATTAAAGAACCTACTCGGATAAGCAATTCTACAGAAACGTGCATAGATCTTGTATTTAGTAACAAAAATGATAGAATTCAAAAAACATATAATTTTGTTACTGGATTGTCTGATCACAATATGATTTTATTTTCACGAAAATTAACACAAAATAGGACAACTCCAGCGAATCCAAAGTGTGATAAATTAAAAATACCAAAAAATGACATTCCAAACCTAATAAAGGCTTTAAATGAAATACAATGGTCTAACTATTTAGATAGCAAAAATGCAGAGGACAGCTGTAAAGTATTCATGTCTGTGATTCAAGACACAACAAATCACTTTATGAAAAAAATTAAAATAAAACCCCGAAAAAAGGAACATCTTCCTTGGCTAGATAGCACAATTTGGTCACTAATGAAACAACGTGACCAGGCTCTCAAACAATCTCTAAAAACTAAAACTAGACACAGCAGACAAATATTCACTTTACTTAGAAATAAAGTAACCAAAGAATTGAGAAATGCAAAGGCAAACTTTTTTATCAATATAATCAGTAATGCGAAAGGAAACGCTAAAGAAATATGGATGAATATAAAGAAACTGACAGGGAAATATGCTAAAAATAATTTTCCTAAGGAGTTAAAGGTAAATGACAATTTAACAAATAATACAAGTGAAATGGCTCAGGCACTTAATACTTACTTTATTGACTCAGTTAAGGCACTATCAACCACAGTACACAATATGACCCAGCAAGCAAAGCCTCTTGACATCACAGCCCCAATTTTTACATTTACTGAAGTGTCTGAATCTATTGTGGACAGGATCATATGCAGTCTCAAGAATTCAAGAGCCAAAGATGCGTTCGGTTTGGACACCATCTTTTTAAAAAATCATAAGCAATCACTTGTTATGCCAATTACAAATATTGTCAATAAGTCTCTTCAAGAAGGCATTTTTCCAAGTCCCTGGAAGATTGGAGTCATTACACCAATCTTCAAACAGGGGGACCCCACTTTAATCAATAATTATAGGCCAATCAACATTTTGCCAGTAATCTCAAAAGTAGCTGAAAAGTGGGTCGCAGAGCTACTTACTGAGCATTTAAATACAACCACTTACAATCTAAACCCAATGCAATTTGGCTTTCGTAAATACCATTCTACAGAGACTGCTTTATGTTACCTTGTTGAAAACATCAAGTCCAGCATCGATGCTGGCGGTGTTGTTGGCGCAGTGTTCATCGACCTAACAAAAGCATTTGACACTGTCAACCACCACACGCTACTACAAAAGCTCACTTATTTCAATTTTTCAGAAACAACTTTAAACTGGTTACAATCATATCTGGCCTTGAGAAAGCAGTGTGTCTGTGTGCACAATGTAAAATCTCCAATATCCCAAAATAATCTTGGTGTGCCTCAAGGCTCGATTTTAGGTCCATTATTGTTTAGCATGTACATAAATGACTTGCCTCAAATTTGTCCATCTAATGTCGTCTGTCAGATGTACGCTGACGATGCAGTTTTGTATGTTCATTCTAAAAACAAACAGCAAGCTGCACAGGACCTGTCAGTTGCTATGTCAAAGGTAGCAAACTGGCTACAAAATTCACATTTACATCTTAAAATCTCAAAGTCAGTTTGTATGTTTTTCTCTAAAAAGCCCAGCATGGATACAGACCCAGATGTATCTGTGCTTGGAACGAAACTGAAATTGGTCCATGAAGTGAAGTATCTGGGAGTCACATTGGACCCACAACTATCATTTAAACAACATGTCAAAAGAACAGTGAATAAAATCAAATATCATTTATCAAATTTTCGTCATATAAGAAATAACCAACAAATAACCAACAAACTCTGCAATTATGTATTTAAATTCACTGATCCTGCCGCACCTAAATTATTGTATTACTAGTTGGACTCTGACAAATAAAACTACTCTTAAATTACGTGAAAAGTCCCTCAGTCGTCCAGGTAGAATCCATGATCAAAGGAGAAGTTCAGTTTGTCAACTGGACAAAGTTTGTTTGGTTGAAAACGTTTCGCCGCTCATCCGAGAGGCTTCGTCAGCTCTGGCCCTCATGCTGTTTCGACCCTGTTTATATCTAGCTGCAAGGGAGGGGCTAACTACCCTGAACAAAGCTCTGACCCCTCCCCGCTACTCTCTTTTGTTTTACGAATTCCTCTGGCGTCTTGTATTAGCATATCTATCAGCCCTAGGCGGCGCTCACTACACTGAAACCACTCTGAACCCATCAGCTAATCTGTCTCTTTGTATTTCAAATTTCTCTGGCGTCCAATTCCCTATTCAAGACAACGACCCTCTCCACCCCTCTGCAATGGCTTGTCTGTCCTAATGATTCTTTGTTTGAGAATCGAATTATAGATGGGAGACAAGTTGTGTCTAACTCCCCCATTTCTGTTTAACGACGGATTCTCTTTTTTGACAAAAATAGCCTCTTTAACTCCCCTCTCAAACCAGTTCTTTTCCCTGGCTAAGATCTGAACCTCACTGTCCTCAAATGAATGGCCCGCGGCTTCTAGGTGAAGATGTACGGCAGATGACGGTCCACTCTGTCCAGCCCGCCTGTGTTGGTACATCCTCTTGTGAACAAGAGGATGTACCAACAATCCGTCGTTAAACAGAAATGGGGGAGTTAGACACAACCTGTCTCCCATCTATAATTTGATTCTCAAACAAAGAATCATTAGGACAGACGAGCCATTGCAGAGGGGTGGAGAGGGTCGTTGTCTTGAATAGGGAATTGGACGCCAGAGAAATTTGAAATACAAAGAGACAGATTAGTTGATGGGTTCAGAGTGGTTTCAGTGTAGTGAGCGCCGCCTAGGGCTGATAGATATGCTAATACAAGACGCCTGAGGAATTCGTAAAACAAAAGAGAGTAGCGGGGAGGGGTCAGAGCTTTGTTCAGGGTAGATAGCTCCTCCTTTGCAGCTAGATATAAACAGGGTCTAACCAGCATGAGGGCCAGAGCTGACGAAGCCTCTCGGATGAGCGGCGAAACGTTTTCAACCAAACAAACTTTGTCCAGTTGACAAACTGAACTTCTCCTTTGATCATACTCTTAAATTAGTTGAAACTGTTTATAAAAAAGCACTCAAAGTATTGGACAAAAAGCCCGCAAGTTACCACCATTGTAGAATTCTGGACAAATATACATTTCTTAATTGGGACAACACCATCAAATATGCAGATTTAATTTTGGTTTACAAAGTTTTTAATAATCTTGCTCCACCTCCTTTAAAAGAGTTTGTGAAAAGAAATACAAATCGCACAACAAGAGCCGGTTCTAGAGGTGACTGCTCTGTGCCGTTAAGGAAAAGCGCTTTTGGACAGTCCTCTTTTGCTTATCGAGCAGGTCAAACATGGAACACACTGCCTGCTCACATACGAGAGCTTCCAACACTGGCAGCATTTTCTAAAGCTGTAAAACAGTGGCTGTCCACTCGTCAAATATCTAACCATATTTAACAAAATTGAAATATATTGAGGTGTTATTGATTTCACTCTGAGACTCTTTACTTGAAATGACTGAATTGTGTGTACAGTGAGTGCTGGTTTTATGTACTTTGTGTGATTGTTGTTGTACCTGTCCCTGTCCCTGTCCCTGATTTGACATCAACCTGCCGAGGGACTGAAGATGGAAATTAGCCACGCTGGCTATAATCTTTACATATTTACATTTTAAATGTTCATTAATATGTGCTGTCCCTTTACAAATAAATAAATACAAACAAATACAAGTCTATTTTTAGGTCTATTTTAAAATTATTTTAAGCCATTATTTATTATCTAGTTTTATTGCATGCTACATTTTCCTGCTGTTCTTGATATGTGTGTTGCAACACTGGAATTTCCCCACTGTGGGACTAATAAAGGCATATCTTATCTTATCTTATTACAGTTTGGCCGCTGTCGCGGCCTCAGGCGATGCCCCTGTGCCAGGTCAGCGGGCACCAGTCGTTGATATGAGTGCCAGGTGCTTAAAATGGGGAGAGTGCTTCGTGCTCTGCTGCGTGCGGGTTCTGCAGTGCTTCACACTACAATAGGCCCTACGCTTTAGTGCTCGGGCCTAATAATTTATAATAGAAAAACTCTCAAATAATTGTCATATTTTTTATTTCACTCACTCTACAAAAGTAGTATTAAAGTATATTACAGTCTACAGCAGATCTTCATTCAAGTCCGGGAGCAGCGTGGCCTCACAGCCAATCATGAAGCAGCGCTAGTGCAGCCTCTGCAGCTCAGTGAGGGAATTCTGGAGGTTCTGAGCTTCAAATGAGACAGGCCTGTCCATATACAGTGGTACCTCACCTTACGAAAAGTGGTTTCGTAACGTGAATTTTTCGTAAGTTGAGTAGCTATTTCAATGGAAAAAGCCTGATTCGTTCCAAGGTTTGTTTTTTTATAGTGTAACTTTTTTTTTTCATAGTGTAACATTGGTTCTGCGTCCTGATTGGCTAAGAGACTAGACAGGACTAAACGTGGACTAAACCAGGTCTAGACCAGAACTAAACCAGGTCTAGACCAGAACTAAACCAGGCCTAGACCAGGTCTAAACCTGGACTGGACCTGGACTAGGACCAGGATTAAACTACCATGTGCCGCTCTTTGCTGGTTTCGTGCGGCTGGTTTGTGGCTCGGGCTCCAGAGGAGCCGCGGTTCTATCTCGTGCTTGCAGCCCCGGTGCCGGTCATGCAGACCAGGACTAGGGGTGCTCCTTGCGCGGTGCGTGCTCCTCGCCGCTTCACTATTTAATACATTTTGTTGAAAATCTTGCGTGTTCGGCGCTAGAGCTAAGAGGCCGAGAAAGGTGCTCTTTGAGCGGGGATAACAGCGGGGCGTGCATCTGAGCGTGCATTATTTGAATTTTTGAGATTTCGTAACTTGAATTTTCTTTTGTATCTAGAGACCAAAATTTAACGTGAAGGCGTTTCGTAACTTGGATTTTGTATGTAGGGTCTTTTGTAAGGTGAGGTACCACTGTACCGAGAAAATCCTGCATTGTCCTCTATCAGGCACTGGCAACCTACACGTGCCGAAAGAAAGCATCAACAAATACTTAATTTCTAATAAATGAATCGTTTATAAAGAATGATTCAGGCCCCTGACTTAATTAAGGGGTTAGGCGTTAGGCTTAGGGTATTAATTATGTAGTTACTAAGCCTTAAGCTTAAGGCTGTGAATAGTTTAATTACTACTACTAAGTGTTACCAGATTTTTGAATACACTGATCTAAATCTTAGCAGATATTCTGTACCTATACCATAGAATACTTTTCTCTGGATAGGACCTAGGATCTAACCCCATACACACTAGTATCAGTAAAGGTGCATCTCCAGATATATTGAAAATTGTCAAAAATATTTTATCTTTAATCTTACCTGACTCACCTAAAAATTATATTCAAGATTAATATATGAAATTTAAAGTACTGTATCTCATACTGCTTTATCGCAATAAATGCAATGGTTTACACTATACTGCACATGAATGACAATTGTATTTATGTGCGCCTGTGTGTGCGTGTGTGCATTAGAATTCTGCAGTCTTTTTCTCAGAGGGGCTAGGGTAGAGGGGGTAGGGTACAGGGAGTAGGGCTCACGGTGCAAGGTTAAATTAGTAGGGTAGTAGTGCATAGTGGGTAGGGTTCAGGTGGTAGGGTTCAGGGGATATGGTTCAGGGGATATGGTTCAGGTAATAGAGTCCAGGGAATAGGGTTCAGGTGGTAGGGTTCCGGTGATATGGTTCAGGTGGTATGGTTCAGGGGATAGGGCTCAGGTAATAGAGTCCAGGGAATAGGGTTCAGGTGGTAGGGTTCCATTGATATGGTTCAGGTGGTAGGGTTCCATTGATATGGTTCAGGTGGTAGGGTTCAGGTGGTAGGGTTCCATTGATATGGTTCAGGTGGTAGGGTTCAGGAGATATGGTTCAGGTGGTAGGGTTCCGGTGATATGGTTCAGGTGGTAGGGTTCAGGTGGTAGGGTTCCGGTGATATGGTTCAGGTGGTATGGTTCAGGGGATAGGGCTCAAGTAGTAGGGCTGGAAGAGCCTCTCGTGGGCGAACATGGCCAAGGCAGTGTGAGTGTGCATGAGTAAGCATGAGAAGCGACTGGTGAAATAGGACACAAAGCCTTCTGGGAGCTCGCCCAGAGTCTCCTGGACCTCCTGCGGCAGTTCGTGGTAATGATGTTTCTGGGGGAAAAATACCATTCAAGTTTAAGTCAAAAGCTCTACTACAGTTATATTTGTGTAGAAGCAGTAGTATATTCAGAATATTACAGTCTTCTGCCTGATACTAAAAGGTGCAATTGTACATAAACTACACAAATAAGTGAGTATGGGTATAGACTTGTGACTACAATACATTTTGAAGACAAAGACATGATAGCTATTATAGCTTCAAAGATATTAAAACTAATCTCTATTACTGACACAATAATACTAAAGTATATAAATCCACAAAAAACTATTCTGAATGTATAATATGGTTATAAAACACAAACTGCAATAAATAAACAGCAGAATGAAATGCTTAAATACTCAGTTTGTATCTATGGGTTGTAGAAGTTATTTAATCTACCCTTTACAGCTCAAATCTAATAGAACAGAAAATGACTAAAAGTTCTAGACTTGAAGAAATCTGGAAAATTTTAAAAATACATGCAGGTTACACATTCTGTCTAGCTTTTGCTCCTGGGTGTAGATTTAGACTGAGAGTGACACCATGAAACAAAACCATCAATCTGAAAGTTTCCTACAATAAATAATAATAATAAAATTATTAACGAGACTCCAAGATGTCACGTCACTGTATTCCATTGTATTATCAACATACTGTATAAGATACTTATATTATTTTTAGTAGTAGTAGTAGTAGTAGTAGTAGTAGTAGTAGTAGTACATTGGTATGTTTGTCTTTATGTTTGTATTACAGTTGTTATTATTATGGATGTAATAAACTAAATTAAGCAAAGAGACAACGGCTTGATTATACATTTATTTATCTTAATAATCATAATCATCATAATACATGAATCACAGGATATGCCCTGGATCAAAAAGGGGGAAAAAATATGGTCAAGCCCCCAAGGAGAGTGGAGATAATACATTTTGGGTAATGTCTGCTCTCCTCCTCCAATGTAGGTCTACATGATCCAAAATCTATCCCCTTTACTCTCATTGTGGGTCTACGCGACCCAAAAAGTATCCCTCTGCTCTAAATGTGGGTCTACATGACCCAATATTTTGGATCATGTAGACCCAGGGAGGGTAGTGTGAGGGATAACCCTCACCACATTAAGAGCAGAGGGATACATTTTGGGTCATGTAGACCCACAAGGAGAATGAAAAGAATACATTTTGGATCATGTAGACCCCCAATTTATGATCTCCACTCTCCTTATGAAGGGGTGTTTTCCAACTACAGGGGAATCACACTCCTCAGCCTTCCTGGTAAGGTCTATTCCAGGGTACTGGAGAGGAGAATCCAACCGATAGTTGAACCTCGAATTTAGGAGGAGCAGTGTGGTTTTCGTCCGGGGAACACTGGAACAGCTCTGTACTCTCCATCGGGTGCTCCAGGGTTCATGAGAGTTTGCCCAACCAGTCCACATGTGCTTTCTGGATCTGGAGAAAGCATTCGACCGTGTCCCTCGTGGGGTCCTGTGGAGAGTGCTCTGGGAGTACGGGGTCCAGGGCTCTTTGCTAAGGGCTGTCCGGTCCATGTTTGACCGAAGCAGGAGCTGTGTTTGCATTGCCGGCAGTGAGCCAGACCTGTTTCTGGTGCATTTTGGACTCCACCAGGGCTGACCTTTGTCACTGTTCATTGTATTTATGGACAGAATTTCTGGGCGCAATCAGGGCCTGGAGGGGATTCGGTTTGGGGACCACAGGATCTCATCTCTGAAGTTAACAGGTGATGTTGTCCTGATGGTTATCAGACCTGGACCTCCAACATGCACTGGGGCGGTTTGCAGCCAAGTGTGAAGTGGCTGGGATGAGGAACAGCTCCTCCAAACTCGAGGCCATGGTTCTTGGCCGCAAAAAGGTGGCTTGCCCTCTCCAGGTGGGTGGAGAGTAGTGATGGGCAGGCCCGGCGCCAGACATAAAATAATAGGGGGGCGATGAATTTATCAGAGGGGGCGGGGTCGCGTCGCACACACACACGTACACACACATCCCACAACAAAGTTCGCTCCTCGCTCGCGTGTGTAATGGGTCAGGTGCGCTCGTGTATTTAGACTACACCTTTGTAAGAGACTGGCTAAGAGTAAAAAGTGATGAGTTGTTTTTTTTTATTATTATTATTTGAACGTTGACCCTCGTGATCTCCTGCATACCACAAAACCAAGCCAACAAGTGATCTGAGCAACGCCAAGAGACAGTACATTAACGCCACATAGCCCTCCACCACACATATATTTATAACAACACATAACTTTTCTCTCACTATAAAGTCCACACCTTAACATAAAATACTGTGTAGGAACTAGAAGCTAGCCTACCTCAGAAAAGTTGAAGCCTTCGGTTGGATGCTCCGCTGAAGAAGTCTGTAAGGCTGTGTCGGGTGGTGCTGGTGAACAAGGTCTCGGATCCTCTGGAGGAATCTTACTAGGTTTAATCCACATTCGTATATCCATCATTTAATCCACTTCCACTACAATGAAGCCTAGCAACCATATCCCGCGCAAGTTGTGCGGTGCGCGGCGCAACCCTCAGCCTATCAAATCGCTTTGAACAATTGCCGTATCCGTTTGTTTTAAAAAATAATTAATTTAATCTATGTTTTAACTCATTTATATTGCTGAATAGCGTGGGCTAGTATTTTTGCAGTATTTATTTTAATTTCCTTTTTCTTTTACAACTCTCACCTGAGGGGGCGGGACTGATGACGTGAGGGGGCGTCGCCCCCAAACGCCCCCTCGTGGCGCCGGCTGTGGTGATGGGTGGATCGATACCAAAGTATCGATATATCGATCCTGATGGGGTATTGAATATGCATCGATCCTGGTATTAAAATATCGATACCAAGTCATGTTTTCTTATTGACTTAACTTTCAGTTTATTTAGTTCAAATTCATATGTGTTTTGTTCATTATTCAACCATTGCCAGTTGTCAGGCACTACTTTTCCTTCCGCGTTCTCACCAAACGTGGGGTAGTACGTCATCCCGCGATACACTCACTGCTGTGAGATTTCAGTCAAAGTGGCGCAGGAGCCATGGGAGATCACAAGTGAAGTGTAGTGTGGAGTGGAGTTACTTCCACACCGTGGATGACAAAAGTGCAGTGTGTGCCAAAAAATGATCCGATATTGTGGCAATACCACAAATTTTAAATAAACACTTGATCATAAATCATAAACCTCAGCATGACGAAATGCTACTGACCAAACGACGACAGGAGGCGAGTCAGGCAGCTCCCTCCAGCACAGCAGCAACAGCCGTACGACAGAGGTCAGCTGCTGAGGCGTTTGAGAGAGGGAGAATCCAGGTAACCATCAAGCATGTAGAAGACTAAGAGTCGTGTATGTGAGAGTGAGAATGTATGTATGTGAGAGTGAGAAGAGTGATACTTCATTTGTTGTCTTTTTTCATAAGCTGCAAGTGCCCAACTTACAATAGATTTATTTATTTTATTTATTTGATAGGGACAATGCACATTAATGAACATAAGTATAAAACAAATGTAAATATGCCGAATTTTAGCTACAAAGCTAGTTTTCATCTGCAGTCCCTATAGGCAGGCAAATACATAAAAATACAACGTGCAATACAAGCAGCACAAACAAAAGTCTAGTGGTCACATTTGATGTCTGCATTGCCATTTTCATTTCATCAAAGATTTTTGTTCAGATATCTGGGGTTAGAATGTGTGGAGCTAAGCCCCTGGTGGAGCTTTGCGAAGCCAAGGTATCTAGTTTGAGCCAGGTTAGTGTTTTTCTGTAGTATTAAAAAATGTATGAAAGTATCGGTATCGATATCGCGATTCTAACCCTGGTATTACTTGGTATCGTATCGAAACAAAAATAACTGGTATTGCCCATCCCTAGTGGAGAGTCCTTGCCTCAAGTGGAGGAGTTCAAGTATCTCGGGGTCTTGTTCACGAGTGAGGGGAGGATGGAGCGTGAGATTGACAGGCGGATCAGTGCAGCGTCGGCAGTGATGTAGTCGCTGTACCGGACCGTTGTGGTGAAGAGGGAGCTTGATTTACCAGTTAATCTACATTTCTACCCTCACCTATGGTCATGAGCTTTGGGTAATGACCGAAAGGATAAGATCATGGATACAAGCGGCTGAAATGAGTTTCCTCTGCAGAGTGGCTGGACGCACCTTTAGAGAAAAGGTGAGGAGCTCGTTCAGACGGGAGGAGCTCAGAGTAGAGCCGCTGCTCCTCCAAGTCGACAGGAAGCAGCTGATGTGGCTGGTGCGTCTGTTCTGTTGTTTCAGCCTCCTGGACACCACGGAAGTGTTCTGGACATGTCCCACCGGGAGGAAGCCCTAGGGAAGACCCAGGACACTCTGGAGGGACTATGTCTCCCGGCTGGCCTGAGAACGCCTTGGGTTCTCCCCCCCCAGAGGAGCTGGAGGTAGTGTCCTGGGTGAAGGAAGTCTGGGAGTCCCTGCTTAGACTGTTGCCCTGTGACCCGGACCCGGATAAGCTGAAGAAAATGGATGGATGGAATTTGGGAAAAGTTTTGCAACTTAAATATGTATGAAAAGACGCAATGGGATCTCCAGTATGGAAGTAGATTCATTTGTGTAAAATGTTTAATTTTCATGTACACCAACAAGTCAACACTGCAGTGATTCTCTGGACGGCTTTAAAGGAGTCTATATTGGCTGTCGAGATTGGCAGCCCCTAACTAGAAATGCAATGCAATGATCTTAACGCAGAGGTCACTGAACACAGCACAGTTAGATTTAGGCCTAGTCCCCACGACAACGTTCCTGTTTTTTTTTTACCCGGGGTGAAAAAAAGTGTCGTCCACACACGTGTTGGATCAGAAAACCTTCGTGTCAAGATGAGCACGGAGCGCTGAGTGAAAACGATGTAATACATATGTCACACCGATAAGTGGCGCTGTAAACCGGAAAGAGCCAGAGCCACCGGAAACGCAAGACTACAAAGAGCACATGCGCAGAAAGTCCTTTCTCTTTCGTAAACAAGCAACATGTGTACTTTAGGGACCGTCAACAAACGCAAATTTATTTTGTCCCCCTGCTCCACCAATGTAGCAGCGACTCACTCCGGTAATGTGAAAATGCTGACCGTCCCTAACATAGACAGATGCCACAGAACGAAGATTTGCGCTGCGTGAGCAGAGTTTTTGCCTATAAATCGATAGTTAGCATTACTTGCTATCGTTTTATTAGATAGACATTAACAAGTAGAACTCTCGTTAACCTTGGTCGTGTTATTTAGGCAAAATGCTTGTTTGGATCTTACTATGGGAATGTTAAACATACACGGACATTATGTTGGCTTTTTGGCGAGAATATACAACCGGGGACCATCACAACGGGCAGCTATATACACTATATTACCAAAAGTATTCGCTCACCTGCCTTGACTCATACTATGAACTGAAGTGCCATCCCATTCCTAACCCATAGAGTTCAATATGATGTCGGTCCACCTTTTGCAGCTATTACAGCTTCAACTCTTCTGGGAAGACTGTCCACAAGGTTGAGGAGAGTGTTTATAGGAATTTTTGACCATTCTTCCAAAAGCGCATTGGTGAGGTCACACACACTGATGTTGGTCGAGAAGGCCTGGCTCTCAGTCTCCGCTCCAATTCATCCCAAAGGTGTTCTATCGGGTTCAGGTCAGGACTCTGTGCAGGCCAGTCAAGTTCATCCACACCAGACTCCGTCATCCATGTCTTTATGGACCTTGCTTTGTGCACAGTCATGTTGGAAGAGGAAGGGGCCCGCTCCAAACTGTTCCCACAAGGTTGGGAGCATGGAATTGTCCAAAATGTTTTGGTATCCTGAAGCATTCAAAGTTTCTTTCACTGGAACTAAGGGGCCAAGCCCTGTGGCCAGGCCAAGTGATTAGGACACCTGATTCTGATCATTTGAATGGGTGAGCGAATACTTTTGGTAATATAGTGTATTTTTGTGTGTGATACTGCATGTGCCTGTTTGTAAAAGGTAAATTTTCATTCAATAAAAAAGACAAGAAATGGTTGCTCTTTTTCTTTATTTACAGCACACAACACACTCATATTGGTATGGGCTCCTCATTGTCCACTATCTGCTGTCACGAGGAAACAGGAGGGATGACCCAAAATGCAGGACTACTGTTTAAGTACTTTAATAACAAACAAAGAACTGACCAAAAATCCAAAGACGCAAGACATGACTACTAATGACGAAACGTGATGAGACATTGACAATGGACCAACAAAGGGCAGAGGAGAACATGGGGTATAAATACAGACAGACACAGGTGTAGCACATCAGGGCGGGGAAAACAATCAACAGACAGGAAGTAAAACTAAAACAAGCTGACCAGAAATGTCAAAATAAAACACTGAGGACACACCAAAGGAATAAAACACAAAATATGAAATAACAGCCAAAAAAAAACATGAACCATGACAGTACCCCCCTCTCAAGGGACGGCTCCCAGACGTCCCCAAAAGCCACAATGAACTTGGGAGGGTGGAGGGGGGACAAGAGATCTGAAAACAGTCAGAATGGTCTGGGGTCATGAAGGCAAGGGCAGTTCACAATGGAGATGGCAGTGAAGTTAGGTGGGATATCTGGAACTTAACTTGGATGAGGGGCAGGGCTGAGATCTGGCGGCAAGCTCCCTGGACGGAGAGCGATGTCCAGCGAAGCTACCGCAGGGGCTTGGGAGAACGACCACCCCAGACGGAGAGATGTGTCCAGCGGTGGCTCAGGAACAGAAGCAGGTAAGCTCCCTGGACGGAGAACTTTGTCCAGCGAAGCTGCTGCAGGGGCTCAGGAGAACGACCACCCCAGACGGAGAGATGTGTCCAGCAGTGGCTCAGGAACAGAAGCAGGTAAGCTCCCTGGACGAAGAACTTTGTCCAGCGAAGCTGCTGCAGGGGCTCAGGAGAACGACCACCCCGGACGGAGAGATGTGTCCAGCGGTGGCTCAGGAACAGAAGCAGGTAAGCTCCCTGGACGGAGAACTTTGTCCAGCGAAGCTGCTGCAGGGGCTCAGGAGAACGACCACCCCAGACGGAGAGATGTGTCCAGCAGTGGCTCAGGAACAGAAGCAGGTAAGCTCCCTGGACGGAGAACTTTGTCCAGCGAAGCTGCTGCAGGGGCTCAGGAGAACGACCACCCCGGACGGAGAGATGTGTCCAGCGGTGGCTCAGGAACAGAAGCAGGCAAGTCGAGGTCAGGAATTTCCAAAAAAAAGCTCCAGCAAAAAATAATTCAGGGATGGTGGGCAGTCTGTAATGGCATTGGGCACCAGTGACTCTTGAGAAGGAGGTGGGAGCTGAAGTGGAGGAAGGAGGGCTTAACAAGCAGGGCTGGGCTACCATCTGCAAGCCACATGTCTCCTTGTGACTCTTCTGGAGGTAGCAGACTCATTGCAGGCATAGTCCCGGGCCTGCTGCAGAGCAGCTGCAGGAGACAATCCACTTCCCACACATTAACAAAAAAATAATAATAATAAAATAAAAAAGGAGTAGTCTGCTTGGGTCTGATCTGGTTGGTCCATTCTGTCACGAGGAAACAGGAGGGATGACCCAAAATGCAGGACTACTGTTTAAGTACTTTAATAAACAAAGAACTGACCAAAAATCCAAAGACGCAAGACATGACTACTAATGACGAAACGTGATGAGACATTGACAATGGACCAACAAAGGGCAGAGGAGAACATGGGGTATAAATACAGACAGACACAGGTGTAGCACATCAGGGCGGGGAAAACAATCAACAGACAGGAAGTAAAACTAAAACAAGCTGACCAGAAATGTCAAAATAAAACACTGAGGACACACCAAAGGAATAAAACACAAAATATGAAATAACAGCCAAAAAAAAACATGAACCATGACATCTGCCTTTTCAGCGATGGGATCTTTCCAGTTTTAAAATACGTGTTCGTTTTTCGCCTGCCACACGACAACGCGACGGGGGGCGTTCTCCGACTTCTCCACTCTGGAACCCGTTTTTAAAAAACACCGTTCTCACCCCCAAAAACACCGGCGCCGTCTGGACGACAGGCCCAAACGCACACAAACTTCCCCGTTTCCTCCAAAAAACGTTGTCGTGGGGACAGGCCCTTAGGCGTTTTTGACAAGAAAGCTGCAAATTTACCTCGTTTGTACTAAAATTGCCAAAAAAAGGGACTAGGACACACATAAGATACCCCCCTCTGGTCCCGCACGAAATCAGACTGTGTTCGGCTCACAGAGCATCAACAGCTTCACAAAGGTCGGATTTTGTAGGGATTCTTCTGTATTTTTACAATATGAACTTTTTGGATTTTTTTTATTGTCAAAGTTACGTAGCTTTGTAAGATTTAGCCTAGCCTAGCTCAAGCAGCTCTCGCTCTGATTGGTCAGAACTGCACACTGGCGTCACACGTTGGCCAGTAGTCAGGAAGTAATGCAGAAGAAAACATTTTGCACCACTGAAAACGTCACATATTATACTTCCATGTTTTCATGGAACATCTATTAAAACAACAGTTTAGAAGGAGCAAAAAAAAAAAAAAGTGTATTTAGTTCCACTTTAAGCCCCTTGTTAAATGCCAGTAAAATGAGCCTTGTAATTTCAGGTAATTTTATGTTTGTCCTTAAAAGTACAGTCGTACCTCACCTTACGAAAGACCCAACATACAAAAATTCCAAGTTACGAAACGCCTTCACGTTAAATTTTGGTCTCTAGATACAAAAGAAAATTCAAGTTACGAAACGCGAAATCTCAAAAATTCAAATAATGCGCGCTCAGCCACACACATTATACACTTTTCTCAGACTGGATTTAAACTTTTCTCACATTTGTCTCTCGTTTAAACACTCAAACTTTCATAGATTTTCAACAAAATGTATTAATAGTGAAGTGTGGGGGGAAGGGGGAGGGGGGGAGAAGACTGCGCGCCGACATGTGTGATAGCGCACATGACCCACAGTACTCACGAGACCCGTGCTCAAACCGTGCCTCCTCTAGACCAAATCAAATCAAATCAAACAATATTTATAAAGCGCTTTTCATACAAAATTGTAGCACAAAGCTACAAGCAGGTCTAAACCAGATCTAAACCAGGATTAAACCACTGCGGCTCTTACCTGCGTTCGTTCATGCGCTCGGACTGCGCACGGTCCCGATGGAAGGCACATCTCCTCCCCTCCCTCCCCTCCTCGCTGCTCGCCTCAGCCGTGACTCGTGAGGTACACCGGCAGAGCTAGCACCAAACCAGGAAATAGACCCGCACGCGGTGGTTTAATCCTGGTGTCCAGTCCTGGTTTAGTCCACGTTTAGTCCTGGTCTAGTCCTGGTCTAGTCCTGGTCTAGTCCCCGTCCCCCCGCGTCCCCCATCTATCAATGGGTAAAGGTCTCTTAGCCAGTCTCTTAGCCAATCAGGACGCAGAACACAGTGTTACACTATAAAAAAAAGTTACACTATAAAAAAAACAAACTTGGAACAGGGCCTTGGAACGAATCAGGCTTTTTCCATTGAAATAGCGACTCAACTTATGAAAAATGCACGTTACGAAACCACTTCTGGAACAAATTAATTTCGTAAGGTGAGGTACCACTGTAATTAAGTTTATTCCTGAGTCTTACTTACTTACTTGTGACTTCAAGAGGAGAACTTCACTTGTTCACATCTGGGCTCATGCTGATGCCTTCAGTTTGCTTCTCTACCAAGGTTTCCTATTTTAAAATCCCAGTGTGTAGGATTCGTGGCGCATAGGTGGATGGTGCTATTGCACTTTCTGTTTTAGCTACGGCAGACCTCGAGGGTCACCCAGGCGCGCCGTAACGCAGACAGCTCTCGTATCCGCGCACGAGCCGCGCGCCACTACTGTATAAATAAAACGCGGTCCCGTTTTTTTTTTTTTTCTCATGAAAACACACATTCCCGATCATGTACCATGACACTCTACACATCAAATGAAACCTTACAGTCTCCTCTTTTTGACTATGCAATTCATTTCCCTGCAAAACAATCATTCCCCGAGCACATGGGGCTTTTATACGGAAAAGCACAAAACGAGGTTAGCTTACCTTAGAATGCTTTGCACAGGTCAAACTCTGTATTTCACCATAAACTTGCTCTCAATTTGTCCGTAAGGATCCAGCGAATAAAATCCAGTAAAACAATTTAGTCCAAAACAAGTGTTAGATCCATTACGACGTCTGATCCGGCAGCATGCTTGTGTTGTTTACCCAAAACCACGAGCCTTGCCGAAGGCGGAGCCCAAATGTCCTTCTGCGGCTCTCGTATTCAAAATGGCTGCCTCTGTATGGGGAAGATCCCCCTTTTATGTGACTATATCTAAGTCCAAAAGAATACTTTGATTTCATGATGGAAGTGAAAAGGCTTGGAAAACACTGTATTTTTGAATGGGTATCTTCAATTTCAGTAATTAATGGGTAAAAATCTTACACACAATAAAACATACAATAACCTAAATAAATACATTAAGTGAATTTGTCTAGCTTAGGGTGACCAGAATTTCAAACATTTTTGGTGATTGGTAATAATAAAATCGTGAAAGTACTGTAATGCAGAGACCGTTCATGACCAACATGTGAGTCAGTATAGGCACGTTTTCTTTGTGTTTTGGTCATTTTTAAGCAGCTTTTTTGTATTTTACCTAAACAAATGACAATTAATGCCTCTCTTTATTATTGGCAGGGATCAGATTGGTAAAAATTGAGACATCTAGGAATATTCTTGTATAAAACTGGGACAAATCAATGGTTTTGTATAAATCTGCTGGGACACAGGGTTCAAAACTGGGACTGTCCCGGGTAAATATGGACGTCTGGTCACCCTAGACTCTGGAAGATACAGTAGCTGGACTACATTTTTAGCCATAATGAGCCATCGTGTCTACCTTATGTGTTCATAAGATCTATCACCAATTAAAACTGACCTGCCGTGTTTTTCTCCCCCCTCTCTTGTCTGGAGAGTGTTTAAAGAGAGCCTGCAGGCGCTGTTTCCTCTCCTCCTCCAGCCCCCCGGCCCTCCTCTGTTCCGTCGGCGGGGCCAGAGCGGGCTCTGTCATGTGCGTCTCATTTGGGCCCTCCGCAGTGGTGTGTTGGTTCGCACTGGGCAGCGCTGCTCCTGAGTCTGGCCCGAGGAAGTGATGTGACAGAGTGGGGCGAGAGTGTGCAAGCTGCCAGGGCCGCGGGGGTTTGCCGTGTAAGCTTTGTGCGGATTTGAGAGCGTTTATTCGGGTTGTGTCTGAAATGTCTGCGGACTGGACATGGTGCAGCTCAAAGCCTGTCTGCTGCTGCTTCTCCTCCTCACAGGTAAGACACGAAAGGGCCCATGTTACTCTATTTTATGATCATCAAAGTTTTCCAATTTTCTATTTCTGGAACTACTAAACTACTAGCTCATTTTTAATAAAAAATAGGGGGTTTTGTAGGGGTGAAAGGATAATTTATTCTATAGTCTTATTATGACTTAGACTTAGACATAAACTTAGACAAACTTTATTGATCCACAATGGAAATTATCTGGGTACAGTAGCGCACTCATCAAATATAATATATAACAGAGGGTAACAAAAATAGATGGAATAGCAAAAAAAGATAGCAAGAGACCGGTGTCCAGTGAGACATAATTATAAAAATAATAATACATGTATATATGTACAAATCAGAATAAAACAGAAAAATAAGTAATAAAATATAAAATACAATATCAAATAAAATATCCGATCACAGCTATATATACTTGTAGGGAGTGTTATCTGATATTATTATTAGCCATTTTAGAGTTATACTGTATATAACTCCATTATTAGCCATAATGGAGTTATATTATAGCACGGATTATAACACAGCGTATTATAATGTTAAAGGAAAATTAACGTTTTTTTACAATCTGAGCCTTCTTTCGGCAATAAAACAAGTAGTTTTACTCACCCATAGCATAGCAGTTTGGTGTCAATTGGAGCAGTATCGCAGAACTTATGTTGAGCCGTTCTGTTCTACTAATGATCCCGTATCCGTTAGCGTGAGTGCTCGGGGCACTGATTTGCGGTGTCCAAATAACACAAACTTTAGCACTTTTCAAATCACAGAAGATCGCTGTGTCAGGGTAGACTTTTAGTAGATTCCAAAACGGTCTGAAACCCGATATCGCAACAGAAAAGTAAAGTTCAGAGCGGTGTCTTTCGGACTAGCGGTGTTTACAGAACAGCTGAGTTCACGCATGCGCACTGTCCTCTCTGATGACGTCATCAAATGAAACTATAGCTGCATATCGGGTTTCAGGCCGTTTTGGAATCCACTAAAAGTCTACCCTGACACAGCGATCTTCTGTGATTTGAAAAGTGCTAAAGTTTGTGTTATTTGGACACTGCAAAGTAATGCCCCGAGCACTCACGCTAACGGATACGGGATCATTAGTAGAACAGAACGGCTCAACATAAGTTCTGCGATACTGCTCCAAGTGACACCAAACTGCTATGGGTGAGTAAAACTACTTGTTTTATTGCCGAAAGAAGGCTCAGATTGTAAAAAAAAACACGTTAATTTTCCTTTAAAAACAATATTCCAACATAGCTATTTGACAAAAACATTTCATATTCATGTTGAATTTATAGCATATTAACAGCACAATCTAATTCAAGTAATTGTATTTTGGACAGACCTGTGCATTACATGCATTTATAAATACATCTTGATGGTTTTGCCATTATCCTTTGCAGATACACCACTGGCCCTACTTTTTCACATATGCAATGGACACATGGACTTGTCCCAGGAGCCCATGGGACATTTGAGTTTCAGTCCAGAGTGGGGGACAGACCAAACCAGGTCTTCACTCATGGTTTGCACTAGGACTCTGGAGATCCCATTGCGTCTTTCAGTACTGCTGAAGTTATTGTGGCTGGAGACAGGGTCAAACATATCCCTTGTGTGCGTTTGGGACACAGAGAGGACACTGGATGTAGGGGACACTGTCCGATTGTCTGGATGTGACCAAAACAAAGCCACTCTTACTTGGACCGGAGCAGGACATTCCACAAATGCTTTCCAGCTCTTCTATTATGGTGAGGAACTGCCGCTCTCCTCTAGTGTTTATGACATGTACACGGTTATAGTCACAAGTCTGAGCCGTCATCAGTTTTGATACATCCATATATCATGATACTAAACTGGTGATACTGTATCATTATCATGGGCTGTCTATATATCGCCAAGAATATTTTTTTGGAATCTTTTAGCAATTTGTTTTGTGACTGCATGACAATTTTGTTCCTTATTTAGTGGAAGAAACCTACACTTGACATTTTCTGTTTTGATAATTCAAATAGATATATTTCATATTAACTTTGCACAAGTAGTGGTTTAACAAAGAAATATTGTTGCTATAATGTATTTGCTTCTTATGAAATAGCAACATGAGTATCATGTTCAGTATATCTGTTATTGCATCAAATCATGAGCTGTGTATTGGTATTGACCAGGGCTCTCAAGTTTTGAGCGGGGTCGTGCGTGTGACTGTAATTTCCGAGGACCGGGGCCCCCCCCCCCCCCCCCCGGGGGGGCGCTTGAATTGCGTGAGAAATGCCGTGTGAGCATGTGAACACGTCGAATTGCGTGTTGAGAGCCCTGTTTGTCTAAAGAGCAAACTTAAACTACAAAGCAACTAATGAGAGTTATATAAATGAAGTTATTACCTGATGGTTCTCAGTTTGTTTTATCATCACTGCACTTTGTCAGTGCGCGCTGAGAGGGGCGGGGAGGAGGGACCGGGGCGGAGCGAGGGGAGCGGGACATTTTTAACGGATTCATGTAAGAGTCTGGTTAATGCACCAGGCCCGCTTCTCACCGCGGCTCACCATGGGCAGTTCGGCTCTGGGCCGCGCGTATTCCGCGCGTAAGCCGTCAGGGGGGACACGTTACGCACAGACGGAGACACGGTGATCGGAGTCGGTGCGTCTCAGAGGAGACGTGGCACCGGGACTGAGGCTCAGGACGTGCCCGGGGGACGGCGCGTCTGCTCCGGCCTCCGCTCGGACCGCACGGTCGGGAGCAGACGCGCCGCCCCCCCCTCCCCGGCTGCTCCCCGGAGCAGGGGGAGCAGGGGGAGCAGGGGGAGGGGGGAGGGGGGGACGGGGGACGGGGGGGGGGCGGCGCTGCATAAACTAAGCCACACAGACCGATTTTCTGGGCACAAAAAAAACAAAAAAAAAAAAACACAAATCAGCGTGAGAAATGCCATGTGTGGCGTGTGAGCGTGTGAACACGTCGAATTGCGTGTGTCACACTCTCAAGCGTGAGCCTTGAGAGCCCTGGTATTGAGTATCGAGTATATCCTTAGTATCGAAATCAAGTTAGAAATTTTAGTATCATGACAACACTATATTGTGTGTGTGTGTTTTTTATGTTTTTTTTTGGTAAACCTTAAAGGAAAAGTAACGTTTTTTTACTATCTGAGCCTTATTTTGGTAATAAAACAAGTTGTTTTACTCACCCATATCACTTTGGTGTCATATGGAGCACTTCCAGAGATGTTTTAGATTAGCGTTAGGCTAACGCCGTTAGCCTAGCGCGACTTATAGCCATAGCTCGGGGCATTCCCCGAGCATGTAATATGCCCCGTGCGGTCTCCAAATAACACAAACTTTAGCACTTTTCAAATCATAGAAGCTCGATGTCTTTAGTCTACGATTTCGTTTGGTCAAAAGTGGCCTGTAATCCGAGATTTAGCCATAGTTTCGAGTAGATGAGGACGCCAGTGCGCATGCGCGGAGTGTGCGCTCAGCTCCCGGGACCCAAACATGGAACGCAAAGCTATAAACTATGGATAAATCTCGGATTACAGGCCACTTTTGCTTCAAACGAAATCGTAGACTAAAGACATCGAGCTTCTATGATTTGAAAAGTGCTAAAGTTTATGTTATTTGGAGCCCGCACGGGGCATATTACATGCTCGGGGAATGCCCCGAGCATGTAATATAAGTTGCGCTAGGCTAATGGCGTTAGCCTAACGCTAATCTAAAACATCTCCGGAAATGCTCCATATGACACCAAAGTGATATGGGTGAGTAAAACAACTTGTTTTATTACCAAAATAAGGCTCAAATTGTAAAAAACGTTACTTTCCCTTTAATATTACTTTAAAAAGGCTTAATAATACAAACAGGTCCACTAACTTCCTGTTTAAAACTACAGAACTGATCAGCCCCACCTCTTCATAGTGATATTTCACTGTTGCTAGCAACAGGTAAAACAGTAAAAAGAATGGTAACCCGAAGTCTGAATAATTGGAAGTAAATGCAGAAGAGTGAGTGGGAAATAGGGGGTTTGTTGGAGCAATCAAACCTCAAATGCTGGATACACAGTTACTCAAACAATCATGAATCAAAACTGTTACACCGTGAAAGAAAATAAAAGTCGATTTTACATAAGTCCCTTTAAGAAAAAATGCAAACAGAAGACCACTTGATTGACTTACCTATTTGATTTCATAATGCAGCCATGATAAAACAAGTGTTTAAACAGTATCTAATGTTGATTCCAACTAAGATTCCAACTAAGATTGTTCCAGTCCTGCTATAAGTATACACACAGTATCAGCACAATAGGTAAAAGCCTGTCTAAGCTGTAGGCCTGAGGGGCGCACATATTTGTGCTTGTTGTACAATGTAACAATAGATTGGAAATGTTTGGTACAGATGGCTCAGTGAGGTTTGTTTCCTCTCTGTATGGAGTTTGCATGTTTCTCCATGTGTCTAGGTTATCGCCCTCCAGGCACTCTGGTTTTCCCCCATCAGCCCCAAACATGCACAAGGTCAAATCCTCCAGTTAAGATAGTCCTGACTAAGACTAGGTCAAGACCTGGCGACGGTTCCCTGACAGCAGTACAGTAACTCGCTCCTCCTCCTGGCAGGTTGTGCCAGTGGCTTCACAATGCGAGGTATCATAAAAGTATACCTTAAAGGAAAATTAACGTTTTTTTTACAATCTGAGCCTTCTTTCGGCAATAAAACAAGTAGTTTTACTCACCCATAGCAGTTTGGTGTCAATTGGAGCAGTATCGCAGAACTTATGTTGAGCCGTTCTGTTCTACTAATGATCCCGTATCCGTTAGCGTGAGTGCTCGGGGCACTGATTTGCGGTGTCCAAATAACACAAACTTTAGCACTTTTCAAATCACAGAAGATCGCTGTGTCAGGGTTAGTGGATTCCAAAACGGCCTGAAACCCGATATCGCAACAGAAAAGTAAAGTTCAGAGCGGTGTTAGCTTCTTTCGGACTAGCGGTGTTTACAAAACAGCTGCGTTCACGTATGCGCACTGTCCTCTCTGATGACGTCATCAAATGAAACTATAGCTGCATATCGGGTTTCAGGCCGTTTTGGAATCCACTAAAAGTCTACGCTGACACAGCGATCTTCTGTGATTTGAAAAGTGCTAAAGTTTGTGTTATTTGGACACCGCAAATCAGTGCCCCGAGCACTCACGCTAACGGATACGGGATCATTAGCAGAACAGAACGGCTCAACATAAGTTCTGTGATACTGCTCCAAGTGACACCAAAGTGCTATGGGTGAGTAAAACTACTTGTTTTATTGCCGAAAGAATCAATCAATCAATCAATCAATTTTATTTATATAGCACATTTAAAACAGCCAAAGCTTACCAAAGTGCTGAACAACATTAAAGGTGACATAAAAATCAGGTAGAGTTAAAATAACAACAATAATAACAATGGTGACAATAATAAAATAATAATAATAATAAAACAACATCAACAGCAAGAAGGTGCCAAGGTGTGCCAAGAAAGAAGGCTCAGATTGTAAAAAAACGTTAATTTTCCTTTAACCTTTGTGAAACCAAAACGTTTCATGCTGTGGCTCTGTGTACATTTCTTTCTTATAATGATTATTCCCTGAACTTTATCCTCTGGTTGTAATGTTTTGAGTTGTTTGCGTCAAATACATTTTTTTTTTAAACATGAAGGTTAGTTGCTTAGTATATTTTTGTAAATTAACACTAACATTGTTTCTTTTTATATGTGAAAAAATGCCCTTAAAAGATGAGTTGCAGCTGAACAGCCAGTGATACCATTGGCTAACCCTTTGTCCTAAATGGAAGAACAACATTTTGGTTACCTGAGTCATGACTCTGTTTTTGGAAAGTTTGATCTCACGGCAGAGGTGTTAGCTTTTATTACGTCATGTTTTGGCCCTATCACTATTCTTTATTTTCCAGTTCAGGATGACGAAAGGAGCTCCACAGAGACCTACTCCACCCCAGACACACACCCCAACATCTTCACCTCTTCTCCAGCCACCACCACCAAACAGGGTCCCCTTTCTGAGCGTGTGGATCCTTCTGGGAACCTGGGGCCGATACAACTCACCACCACCCCTCCCTCCACCTCTGGGAGCACCAGCGAGGAGGTCAGGGAAGCTTCTATATTTCCTGTGGAAGAGTGGAACAATGGACCGGATACATCTGGAGCAACGCGGCACACTGATAATCCTAGGATTCTGGACTATTTTAACACACAACGTTCAGTTCAAAGTTCTGAATTAAAGACATCACAAAATATAAACTTACAAACTTTTTCGGAGTCAAATGAAGCGGCAAGTAACAGTGAAATGTCTAAAAGCACTGGATTGTACACAACTGGTCGTACTCTAGAATATGAAGAAAATAAAGGTTTATCTGTATCGTCTATTGTGCCTGAGTTGGACACAGAGTCAACCGTGTTATCACAAAACCCACGAAATAAAATTCAGGAATTGACCGAACATTGGCAAAGCGCCGATACAATCGCTACCAAAAGTCCAAGAATACTTTTGAAAGAGCGTATCGAAGCTACCAGCACCCATTTTGAACACTCCCCTAGCACTAGCAGTTCATTGGAGTCAACTGAGATGTCGCATATTACAACAAAAAGTGATGTGAAATTTCAAGACTTTACTGCTACCACACAACAAGAATTGGGTTTGAATACGTCTGTGATCTTTAACCTTTCACATGCCACACAGGAAAGCACGGAAAACGCTGTCGTACAAATGACATCTCAAGGAACGGCGTTCACTAGCCTTGTGCCAGATGCCGCAGAAAGGGACACTGCGCTGACGTCTTTGTCTAGTCCAACTGCTGGTTCAGAATTTGAAGACAGGAGCAAAGAGGAGGCAAAAACTACTGGGAGAAATGACCCATTCACAACCAATTCTTATTTTGGTGGCACGACAACAAGCCCTGAATTTAAACATATGTCTACAGAGCACATGTCGACTCGAACTAATCAACAAAGCCATACAATGGGTTCCAACAGCACGCCAGCTACAGGCTTGTCAACTCCTTCTCCAAATACAATTTCTGTACAACAAACTTTCAAAAGCACTGCGGTAGATGAAGAAATATTTCTAAAAACTGACTCTTCTAGATATACAACACTAAAGAGTACAGCGTCAACAATGTTACAGGAGAAGCAAAACCCTGACCAGTTATCAGTAAGTACCAGTAACTATCAAATACCACCTACATCACCGCAAGCAAGCAAGAAAGAAGAAAACAAAAGAGCTCCAACAGCAGTGACCTTCTGGACTCCTGAAGCCGTCAACCGAGTCACGACTTTCACACAGACGTATTTGAGTTCTGCGGCTATCGTAAAATCCACAGTCCAGCATAAACCCAAGTTCTACATTGTCCCGGATGAGCCAGCGGTCATAAGAGGTACTTCTGCTTGATATTTTAAAGTCTATCCAATGGTTTTATTTATTTGTTACGGACTGTGCATCTGTTATTCCACTGTTGCGCTCACAAATTTACCTGTGTAACTCATGTACCTGTGGGTGTACTTCAAAGCGAAGTTGTCAAAAAACTAGATACTCATTTGAGCAGGTATCGATACTAAAAAAAGTCACATTCACAGGACAGAAGTGAACTTTTCCTGAATAGCTTTAGAATGATCTTGAGTTTGAGACCACATAGTAGAGCTGGGCGATATGGCCTAAAAATAAAATCTCCGATTTAAAAAAAAAAAAAAAATCCGATTTCCGATTTTAATCGATTTTTCTCTGCCCTACTCAAAAACAAATAACAGATGACAGACAAATGGCTCAAAGCAATGCAGTGTTCTTTTATAAAACAAATACATTACACCTAGCATCAATTAAGCTGTTATTGTTATTATGTAAATGTATATATATATATATATATATATATATATATATATATATATATATATATATATATATATATATATATATATATATATATATATATATATAACAGATGCAACACAATTGCATCTATACAAGTATAACTTAAATATGAATGAAAAAGGAACAGAAAGAAGCATAAGCTTATGATATCTGCCCCTTATCAACTCAAAATTATATTACAACAAAATATATATAACAATAACAGTTATATAAATATCTTTCTTTTATAAAGAAAGATGGGAAAGATGGACTGGAGTGGGTAGTGTGTGTCTGTCTGTGTTCATGTATGTTAGCTTGTGCTAGCTTGTGTTAGCACCATGTCTTTTACAACATACATCATGTTTTTGGTAAAACATACAATCAGCGTGTGTGATTGCCTTCCGTCATGGGTCGTGCTTATCATAGTGCAAACAGTTCGAAAATGTTTTAGGGACTGGACGGTGGTTATTTTCATTTCGTTCGGGCCTGCACTTGTCCCACTCCACTGCGTGCAACAGCTTTAGGCGCTAGGATACATTTTTCGTGCTGCAGCTTTTGAACTTTACAGCGAGCACTCGTTTGTTCTAAGTCTGACAAAACAAAACCGAACCAGTTCCATATAACAGATGTAAACACCTTTGTTTGGTACAAGCTCCCGCTTTAGCTCACTCGCTAGTCGCGCTAGCCCGTACAATGTTTGGGTACGCCCCGCTAACTTACCTATGTAAAACATGGAGCATTAGTTCCGCTCGCGTGTAAAAAATAATTTAAAAATTGATTTTCATAAAAACACATCGTCCTGAACTGTAAAGTCGAATTAATCGATTTAATCGATTAGTCGCACAGGTCTACCACATAGACTACTATACACTCATGGAGCACTATGGAACCTACCTGGACCACTGAGGGATTACATTGATATAAGCCCACATGGGAATATAAAAGAAAGTACTATGATTTAATGTTGAAAATATGTTGTCTAAATTTTGTGGTATCAAAATCGAGGTTTAAACAACTCTACATCAAAGTCTCAAATCATGGGATGGGCTGCAACTACCAGCTTCCAATCTCTCATAGGTTTATTATAATGTCAATATTTAGCGTTAAAGGGACAGTGTGTAAGATTTATACCCGTTAATTACTGAAATTGAAGATACCCATTCAAAAATACATTGTTTTCCAAGCCTTTTCACTTCCATCATGAAATCAAAGTATTCTTTTGGACTTAGATATAGTCACATAAAAGGGGGATCTTCCCCATACAGAGGCAGCCATTTTGAATACGAGAGCCGCAGAAGGACATTTGGGCTCCGCCTTCGCCTTCGGCAAGGCTCGTGGTTTTGGGTAAACAACACAAGCATGCTGCCGGATCAGACGTCGTAATGGATCTAACACGTGTTTTGGACTAAATTGTTTTATTGGATTTTATTCGCTGGATCCTTACGGACAAATTGAGAGCAAGTTTATGGTGAAATACAGAGTTTGACCTGTGCAAAGCATTCTAAGGTAAGCTAACCTCATTTTGTGCTTTTCCGTATAAAAGCCCCATGCGCTCGGGGAGTGTTTGTTGTGCAGGGAAATGAATTGCATAGTCAAAAAGAGGAGACTGTAAGGTTTCATTTGATGTGTAGAGTGTCATGGTACATGATCGAGAATGTGTGTTTTCATGAGAAAAGAAAAAAAAAAAAAAATGGGACCGCGTTTTATTTATACAGTAGCGGCGCGCGGCTCGTGCGCGCGCCCGGGTGACCCTCGAGGTCTGCCGTAGCTAAAACAGAAAGTGCAATAGCACCATCCACCTATGCACCACGAATCCTACACACTGGGGCTTTAAAGGTTTTGGAAGTAAACTGGCAATTTTAGGACCATCAAAAAGAATCCTGCTTTATCGAAAAACAGAGTTATCTGTTCTGTTGTTTTTGATGTATAGATTATGCATTAATTCAAAGTCGATTGTGTAAAGGTGTGTAAAATTTTTAGACAACTAATTTAGTTTTAACTGACTTGTAGTTATAATTCTGACCTTAGTATCTACTGTATGTTGTATACTGGCAACATAAGAGTGTGGTCCCATATTACACTATTTTCTGATCTACGTTATAATGCTGCTTTCTCACCACAAACAGACCTGGAGTTGTGTTTTTTTTCATTCACACATGTTTAACACACAAATGCTACATGTTTAGACAGAGTTCTTCTCTTAAACAGAAAACACTCTGTTCCACCTTGTGATGTCTTGTGGTTAGTTAGTCAGTTAGTTAGTTTATTTTTCTTCGGTCAGTTAACATAATCATTAATCATATTACAATTTAACATAGAAATTAAGCATAACACTAAAGTTATTCTACAGACCAAAGTGGTTTAGGTTATTAACATATAGAAGAGGATATGACAGAGGCAACATAAGACAGCAGAACTATTTACAGAAAAAAAAACAACTCGTCTTTTATGAGTGCAGGAAAAAGATAAGATAAGACAAGACTTTATTGATCTCACACAGGAGAATGGCAAAAGTCAATGGCAAAAATACCTACTTAATTCTTCTGGTATACAGACATACATCGATGTTCACACACACCCACACACACACTCACAGATCCATGTACACGCTAGTATTCATGCCTGTTGGTATATAAATACACATACACAGACACTTTTTATAATTGATGTTTATAGTTAATCTGTAAGATCCATAAAATAATTGTATTTCTCTATAATTCTGGTCTTATAAATATTTTTAAATGTGTAAATCGTGGTAATACTGGAAGTGCTCCACTATGTTTTGAAATGAAGCAACACCCAACTCCAGGTATGTTTTTGAGGAGGTAACAGCGTTATAACATAGTGTAAAGCTCACAAGTCAATGGCGCATAATATATATGGAGATAATTTTGTCTCATAAAGATTTGTATAAATAAAAAAGATATATATAAATTAGGGCTGTCAAACGATAAATTTTCTTGATCGCAACTAATCTCAGAAATTTCATAGTTAATCGCGATTAATCGTGATTTATTTTGCATGTTTAAAATTGATATCTTGCAGTAAGACCGTTCGAATCTAAAGTTAAACTCACAATGTAAAGTATTTCTCACCATTTTTTTTTATTTAAAAAAAGTGCAGAGAAAGGAAAAAGTAACAATGAACCAGTAATAGTGCTTACTTTGAGAAATTGTAAATAAATGATTGAAGCCCGCTCGAGCTGCCTACGGATGCGTAGAAGGAACAAAATACTAGCAAACTCAAAATAGCGCGTTTAACCGACAATGAGTTTAATTAATACAACCAAATGAGCTGCATATGGATGGTAGAATTGCAGAAAATGCTGGCAAACTCTGATCGTGATTAAAAAAATTGTTCGCGATTAAAACTCTATCGCGATTAATCGCGATTAACGCGTTAATATTCCCAGCCCTAATATAAATATAAATACATTTATAAATATTCAAACACAAAATACAAATACAAAAACGCGACATACAAATAAATGATAGAATGTATATAAATACACAGGCATTTGTAAATATATTTTCGAGATTTGTAAATATATTTTCGAGATTTATAAATATATTTTTGAGATTTGAAAACAAATGTAGTTGACTTTGTATGTGGAGTCTGCATTTGTGGATCCATCTTTTGCTTTCGTGTCAATGACGTAATTGTGAGACAGTTCTACCGCAAACCACGATTCGCAAATAAATGTCACCGGATTTGAATACAAATAGCCTTCACTGGACATCCAGCAGATGGCAGTGTTGAGCAGGTTGTCGTAGTTACTCTTTAGTAAATGAGACTACAGTGGTCCCTCGCATATCCATGTGCCAAAGTCGAGTGGAAAGCGACCTGGATATCATTTTGGGCAAAACTGAGGCTACCGCTAACAGTGCCGAACTGACTGACTACGTACAACGCCTCTGAGCACCAACCTATAATAAATTCAATATCCTCAACACGGACGGGCCTGGCCCGGACGCTGCACGGCGGGGGGAGCCAGCGGGGGGAGGGGGGCACTCGCGCGCGGAGAGGGGACAGTGGGTCTTCCCCGTCACGCCTAGCGGACGAACCCGACCCCGTCCTAGAGAACTGTGGAGTATTGGCGACGCATTGATAGCCATGCCCCGAACTCCTGGCGGTCTGATTTTGTAGCCGGGGTGAAATGCAGCCAACCCTTGTGAGCGCAGGTTAGTGGGGGAAAATCCTCATGGTCCAGGACATTGAATTTATTTGACAAAGCTACTGATCTGATCGGGGCTTTAGACCTAGCCCCTCACTGAAGTGTTCGTACCTGGTCTGGTGGTGAGGGCTGGTGCTCAGAGGCGTTGTGCGTAGTCAGTCAGTTCGGCACTGTTAGCGGTGGCCTGAGTTTTGCCCAAAATGATATCCAGGTCGCTTTCCACTCGACTTTCCACTCGAGCGAGGGCCCACTGTAGTCTCATTTACTAAAGAGCAACTATGATAAAAGGAGAAATTCACTCATTCACGCATCTAAAGAGCAACTACCGACAAGCTGCTCAACACTGCCATCTGCTGGATGTCCAGTGAAGGCTATTTGTATTCAAATCCGGTGACATTTATTTGCGAATCGCTGTTTGCGGTAGAACTGTCTCACAATTACGTCATCAACACGAAAGCAAAAAATGGATCCACAAATGCAGACTCCACATACAAAGTCAACTACATTTGTTTTCAAATCTCGAAAATATATTTACAAATCTCAAAAATATATTTACAAATGCCTGTGTATTTATATACATTCTATCATTTATTTGTATGTCACGTTTTTGTATTTGTATTTTGTGTTTGAATATTTATAAATGTATTTATATTTATATATATCTTTTTTTATTTGTACAAATCTTTATGAGACAAAATTATCTCCATAAATATAGGACCTTAAATCGTTTCATAAGAGACCTTCCATCCAAGCAGAGTAATATCCATAGAAACAAGAAGATGACGGACCCCCAACCAAAAGGTTACACAGTGCACCTTTGTAATAAGAATACTGGGTAAATAGTACATTGTGTGTTCTGTCCTTGTTGCCACATTTCTGGTATTTTGTCCCAAATGTGTTTTGTCTAGTGGAGTCCATTGAGCTGCTGCTGCAGATCACAGTAGAACAATCTCACCTGACAGTGACTGAAGGGCTGGAGGAGGACACAGCTCTCTGGGTAAATCTGACAAGAAAAGTAAACTATATGGAAGAGGTTTTATTATTATTATTATTATTATTATTATTATTATTATTATTATTATTATTATTATTATTATTATTATTATTATTATTATTATTATTATTATTATGTATTTATTTATTTTTCAGTTGGAGCCATATCTCCAGAGGGCCCCAGGGTTCCAGGAGCTGCTTGGAGCGTGGAGCAGGTTAGCCACATCTCCAGAAAAAGTTAACGTAGGGCCAGTAATGTCCGTCTTCTATACTGATGTACATTAGATAACTTTTGTTGTACCTTCCAGACTTGTGGAGGTTTATGGCCACTGAAACCATCAAATTTACTTACAATAATTCCACAATTACTGATTTGACTCAATGATTTAGTAAAGCAAAGGTGATTTAAATATACACTATATTGCCAAAAGTATTCACTCATCCCTACAAATGATGAAAATCAGGTGTTCCAATCACTTCCATGGCCACAGGTGTATAAAACGAAGCACCTCGGCCTGCAGACTGTTTCTACAAACATTTGTGAAAGAATGGGTCGCTCTCAGAGCTCAGTGAATTCCAGTGTGATACTGTGACAGGATGCCACCTGTGCAACAAGTCCAGCTGAGAAATTTCCTCTCTCCTAAATATTCCACAGTCAGTGCTATGATAATAAAGTGGAAGTGATTGGGAATGACAGCAATGACAGGCCACGTAAACTGATGGGACAGGGTCAGTGGATGCTGAGGAGCATAGTCCACATAGGTCGCCAACTTTCTGCAGCGTCAGTCGCTACAGACCTCCAAGCTTCACATGGTCGTTCAGATTAGCTCAAGAACAGTGTGTAGAGCTTCATGAAATGGATTTCCGTGGCCGTCCAGCTGCATCTAAGCCGTACATCACCAAGTGCAATGCAAAGCGTCAGATGCAGTGGTGTAAAGCGCCACCATTGGACTCTAAAGAAGTGGAGATGCGTTCTCTGGAGTGATGATTCGCGCTTCTCCATCTGGGAATCTGATGGACGAGTCTGGGTTTGGCGTTGCCAAGAGAACGGTCCTTGCCTGACAGCATTGTGCCAAGTGTAAAGTTTGGTGTTGGGTTGTTCTTCAGGAGCTGGGCTTGGCCCCTTAGTTCCAGTGAAAGGAACTCTGAATGCATACCAAGGGGTTTTGGATAATTCCATGCTCCCAACTTTGTGGGAACAGTTTGGAGATGAGATAAGATATGCCTTTATTAGTCCCACAGTGGGGAAATTCCCCTTCCTCTTCAACATGACTGTGCCCCAGTGCACAAAGCAAGGTCCATAAAGACATGGGTTAGAGAGTTTGGTGTGGATGAACTTGACTGGCCTGCACAGAGTCCAGACCCCAACCCAACAGAAAACCTTTGGGATGAATTAGAGCAGAGACTGAGAGCCAGGCCTTCTCATCCAACATCAGTGTGTGACCTCACAAATGTGTTTCTGGAAGAGTGTTCAAAAATTCCCATAAACACACTCCTAAACCTTGTGGACAGCCTTCCCAGAAGAGTTGAAGCTGCCATTGCTGCAAAGGGTGGACCGACATCATATTAAACCCTATGGATTAAGAAAGGGATGTCATGTAAGTTCATATGCGAGTCAAGGCAGATGAGCGAATACTTTTGGCAATATAGTATACCTTTCCATTTTACCTCCAGTGTGCCAGCTCTCTGAAGGAGGGAAGCCAGGGGAGGAGAGTGGCAAAAACAAAAGAGAAACTAATATTTTAATACATTGTTTTCTGCAAATATAGCATATTCAAAGCAATTAAACATAACATGGTGGTCTAAATATGTTATCTGATACCAATGAATACCCCACAGTAATACCGTCTCTTTAGTCTGTAGGTTTTAGTTGTTATATGGTGAGTTCAAGGGCTTCTTCACTTATATAAATAACAAAAATAAAGGTTTATCATCAAAATTCCATGTAAATAGCAGGAATATTGTACATGGATACAATATTTCAACATACTGTCAGGTTTATATGGCCCATAGAGATAGGTCAGGTGGGGAGAGTAGCAGAAATTGTGTACCATTCTTTCAAAATAAAACATTATTGGTCTAAAAATGCTCAACTAAGAGTAAAAAAGTATTTAGAGAAACCATAAACGAGTAAAACTGTGTAGATGTGTAATCTGGTTTATAATTTGAAGTTACATTCCAGAAACATTCCAGATAAAGTAATAACATCTCCATGAAGAAAAGCATTTGACGGACCCTCCATCTGAAAAGTTACACAATGCACCTTTAAACTATGATAGACCACAAGAATGAGAAAAATACATACATACATAAAATAATAAAATAATACAAATGAAATAAAAATAAATAAATCATCTCTGCAGGAGGGGTGTTCAAATAATTCCTTATTGTTAACATAAAGCTTTTGTCACTTGGGAAGAGTAACTAAAACTACTGTTACACTGTGAAATATTAGTGAAGTAGAATTAAAAGTACAGTATTTGAAAACTACTCCTAAAAAACAATATAAACTGTAGTAATGTTTTGTTTCATTCACACATGTTTGAATAATTCTAGTTTCTTGAAATGTAAAAACACATTGGAGCACTTACTGTATTACCACATGACATCACGAGGTGGAACAGAGTGTTTTCTGTTTGAGAGAAGGACTCAGCCTAAATATGCAGAGTTTGTGTGTTAAACATGTGTGAATGAAACAAAACACAACTCCAGGTGTGTTTGTGATGAGGAAACTACATTAGAACAGATCAGAAAATGACTGGAGGACCATGTATGTACGCCACGCTCACTCTTACTTCTGTGACAGCGGTGCGGCTGTGCAGTGCCTGCTGAAGTTCGACACCAGGGGAGCTCTGCTGTGGCTGCCCCAAACAGGAGCCTCTTCTCTGCTGGACCGAACTGGGCTGAGGCAGGCTGTGCAGGACGGCCGGAGATTCGGGTCTGCCAGAATCACCAACATCACACTTGGAGGTCAGCGTTCTGTTAAAGGGTTTTTGTTTGAACTGTTAGCCCCACTCACGTAGTCTTTTCTGCCACTGTGATGCACATGACATCTCATGATGTTTGAACATTAAAGGTACACTATGTAACTTCTACCTGCTTCTTTCTATGTCATTGCTCTGTCTGGAATATTCCACAGTGTGACATTAAACAGCTCTATCTTACATTGACTAAATTATAGGTGGTTTTATAGAAGAAAAAAAAAAATAAATTTAGAAATATATTTTCTAAATAAATATATCTATTTATATTTTCTAAATATATATCTATAAAAAATATATTTAGAAATATATTTTTAGTTTATTAATTAGTCTGTCTACATCTCCAAAGCGGTTCCACATTGTGGTGTCATGAAGTAGTGATTCTCAAGTTAACAGCTACTTTTTACACTCTACACTGCATTCCTTGCGCGTGATGTCAGTGCTAAAATCCAAAATCGTAGTATTTTCTCCCCTAATCCATGTCACCCGATCCACAAATCATGGTCAGTTTTGTAGCATTTTTAAAGGTCCCATGACATGGTACTTCTTGATGCTTTTATATGGCTCCTTAATGGTTCCCTAATACTGTAAATGAATCCTTCTTCAAAATCAACACTCAGTGCATGAGAAACAGAGATAAGATGAGAAAGAGTCATAAATATCTCTCTCAAACACTTTATTCTGGGCGTTGTTGCTTGAATGCAAATGAGGAGAAAAGAGCTGGCCTATAGTAGAGGGTGGGGGCGTGGCCAAACTCTCCGCTCTCCGCTGTCAGCTCTCAGCTGATCCATTTCCGTGTTTTTGCACGGGGGGAGAGATTTGAAGCGTTCCATTGAAAAATAAACACATTTCCACAGAAAATAAAATTAAACCACTGCTGTTCAAAGGTCCAGAGGCTCAGATAAAGGACTTCCGAGCCTAGAAACACTCGGACGTGCCTCCAGGCAAATAAAAAAACGCATTTTGCATTGCCTAGCGCATTCGCAGTCCAAACTCTCTGGGCGTGATTTACAGAGACGCTGAGTACAGACAGACGGGGGTGGAACTGTATTTGCATTTCTTTTTTCGATCTGACGTCAATAAGGTGCCTTGTTCAAAATCGCCCGTTTGAGCTCCGATTTTTTCTAACACAGAAAAGGATCGCAAATGCTCAGTTTAGACATTTCACAACTTTTAACCATGGTAGGGGAGCTCACATTAACGTTCAAAAACCTCAGAAAGTGAAAATTTCATGCCATGGGACCTTTAAAAATAGTAATCTAAATAATCTCTAAGTACAATGCTGTGATGGTTTTGAACAGTCTCGCAGAGAGACACAGAGTCATTCAGACAGGAAACAGCATTCACAGCTTTAGCGTGTAGTGTGCGGTCTCTGCAGTCTTTGACTTTGGAGAATCATAAGATTTAAAACCTTATACGATTCTCCTCATGTCTGCGTTGCACTTCCTCTCTTGTCTTGTCAATTCCAGGGCTGAAATCATCTAAATGATTCTAGTGAAGGTGGGTGAAGTTTAAAACACATTGAAGCACTTACTGTATTACCACATTACATCACAAGGGGGAAGTGAATGTTTTCCATTTGAGAGAAGAACTCTAAATATGCAGGGTTTGTGTGTGTGAATGAAACAAAACACAACTCCAGGTCTGTTTGTGATAAGGAAAAAATATTATATCATAAATCAGAAAATAGCATAACATAGGCCCTTTAAAGCCCCCCCCCCCCCAGAGAACTGGAACAGTGTTGTCTTGTTGGTGTACATGAAGATTGAACATTTTACACAAATGAACCTACTTTGTCATACTTAAGAGGCAAAACTTTTCTCAAATTTGCCATTGAAATGAATGGGATCCCATTCCACCATAAAATATCAAAATAACACTCGAGAGGTCTGGAGGGAAATGAAAGCTATTTCTGGTCTTTCCAGATCCAAACAGCAGGACAATAGCCCAAACTTACTCAATTTACATTTGAATCTCTTCTCTTCTACTGGGACCTCCATTTCTACACCTCCCAGATGCCAAACCCACACCTCTACACAGACCACTCATCAGCCCATCACCTCTGCCCCCACCCCCATGGAGGAATCCAGTTCTGTCTCCTTATCACCTGGGCAGGTGAGAAGGCAGCTGGAGAGAGTGCACCAGAACAAGTCTCCTGGACCTGACAACCCCTGTGTGCTAAGAACTTGTGCAGCACAGCTCACTGGGGTCCTGCACTTTCTCTTCGCACTGAGTCTGAAAGGGTACTGGCGCTTTGGAAGACCTCAAGCATTGTGCCAGTGCCTAAGAAGCCTGTCCCATCTGGACTTAATGACTTCAGACCAGTTGCGTTGATGTCTCATGTCATGAAAGTGTTTGAGAGACTTGTTCTGGCTCAACTCAGACCCCTGGTGGCTCCATCCCTGGACCCTCTCCGATTTGCACATCAGGTCCACATGAGCGTAAAGGACGCTATAATCTTCTGCAGCGGGCTGACTCAAACCTGGATAGTGTTAAGGGCTCTGTGAGGATATTGTTCTTTGATTTCTCCAGCGCCTTTAACACAATCCAGCCCTCTCCGATGGGTGAGAAGCTGCTCAGGATGAGTGTCAGCTCCTCCACTATCTCCTGGATTACTGACTACCTGTCAGGCAGGCCTTAGTACGTGTGACTGGGGACCACCCTGTCTGATACTGTGGTCAGTAACGTAGGAGCCCCTCAGGGTACAGTCCTGTCTCCGTTCCTGTTCACTCTGTACACCTCTGATTTTCAGTACAGCTCAGGGTCCTGCCATTTGCAGAAGTTCTCTGATGACTCTGCAGTGGTAGGGTGTATCATGGAGGGACAGGAGATGGAGTACAGGATGCTGAATGCAAATTTTGTGGAGTGGTCCCAGGCAAACAATCTGTTCCTGAACTTGAACAAGACCAAGGAACTGGTGATTGACTTCAGGAGGATGAGGTCACCTGTGGAGCCCATTACCATCCAGGGTCATGAGGTGGAGATAGTGGACTGCTACAAGTACCATGTTCATGTGAATAACGGGTTGGACTGGAGGCTGTGTACAAGAAGAGCAAACTCTACTTCCTGAGGAAGCTCAGGTCTTTCAATGTGTGCAGTAAGTTACTGGAGATCTTCTACTAATCTGTGGTTGCCAGCGCCCTGTACTTCACTGTGGTCTGTTGGAGGAGCAGCACCAGTAAAAGGGACATCAGATGGATTGACAAATTGATCCGCAAAGCTGGTCACGTGATTGGCTGTGAGCTGGAGACATTTATCACAGTGAGGGACAGGAGGACATTGGACAAACTGCTCTCCATCATGGACACTCCTGCTCATCCACTGCACCAGACCATAGAGGGACAGAGGAGCTCATTCTCCAACAGGCTCCTACATCTCCACTCAAACAGTGAGAGATACAGGATGACATTCATACCATACTCCATACAACTGTACAAAAACTCACCCTTGTGCAATAGATAATATAACACTTGCTAGACAACACTCCCTACAACTGTATATAGCTGGTGTACATCTTATTTGATATTGTATTTTATATTTGACTACTACTTTCTATTTAAATCTGATTTGTACATATATATTTATTATCATTATTTTTATGTATATAATTATGTCTCATCTGACACTGGTCTATTGCTCTTGGGTTGCTACTCCATCCATTTATTCCCCCCATACATACGTTTTTTTCCCCCTTTTTTCCCTTTTTTATCCTGTTATATATGATATATTATATTTGATGAGTGAGCTACCGTACCCAAAACAATTTCCCTTGTGGATCAATAAAGTTTGTCTAAGTCTAAGTCTAATAGGACGAAGGATATTAGTTGACAAACAAAAAAAGTTCTTTGTTAACTGTGTAGATTATATATGGCACTCAATGTAGTTCTTATTTAGCGGCTTTAAACATAGAATGCATGAAGAAAAGAGCATTTATCTTAATTTGAATAAACTAAACTACATATATTATGCTATTTTCTGATCTCTGTGATGTTGTTTCCTTGTTAAAAACATACCTGGAGTTGTCCTTTGTTTTATTCATTTAAGACACAAAGCATGCATACTCTGTTAAGATCTTGAGGAGTTTAATGTCAGACTGTTGTACATTCTAGAAAAAGCAGTAACTTCTTAGAGCCAAGCAAGTGGTTCCACCAGAAAACATGCGCTTAAATGGGCAGAATTCTATGTTTTATCGCACTTTATTTGGAGAAAAACTTTGATTTGATTCTCTGGATTTTCTCTATGTAGGACATGTTGACACTTTCTCACATTCTACCTCATGGACCAGAGTTTATCTTCAGTTTAATTACCCACAGCACGGCTCTCATTCAAGCACAGGGGACTTCCACACAAAAGCTGCTAACTCACCTAACCCACTTACTCTGAGAAAAACAACATAACTTCATTTGAATTGAAACAAAAGCCTGTGCTGTGCTGCTACGCATGTCCACTCTTTTTTTATTTCATGACAAAAATACTGTTACTTTCAGGCAAAGCTTCATTTGTTGCTTTTTACTTAAGTCTATTGTCCATCTGTCATGTGGTTTATGTAGCCTGTGCTCTCTCTTCCTGGTTTATAAAAGAAACTACACAACTGAATCTTGCCGGTACCTAAACCTGCAGAGAGAGAACACATCCAAGTTTTTCTCAGTATATGTATGTACAGCTTGTGTTTCTCAGGCTTGTCAGTGGCCCTGTAATTCTTGAGCTGAACATGGCCCAGGCTCAGTCCAGTCTGATGTGTTCCACAGGTGTACAGGAGGTGTGTGGCTGGCTGCTGCAATGCCCCTCAGGATTCACATGTGCGTTTGATTCTCTCACTTCTAACTTCAGCTGTACATCTGTGTGTCACTCCAACTACTGCCAGCACCACGGCCTGTGCACGCACCACCCAGGCCAGCCCCCACTGTGCCGGTATGCAACACACCTCTTTGCACATATTACACTTTTTGGAGATTTCCACCATGTTATAACGTCATTCCTCATCAAAAACATGCCAGGAGTAATTTTAAATGTCATCCATGCATGTCTGAGCAATCTTGCTCAGACATGGGGGGGGGTGCGAGTGAACAATTTTTCCCGAGGAGAGCGGGGGGGGGATTACGTGAGAAATGCCGTGTGCACGTCGAATTGTCTCTCTCTCAATGTGTGACACTTGAGAGCCCTGCTGTAAATGTTTGTCTAAAGAGCAAACTTAAACTACAAAGCAACTAATGAGAGTTATATAAATGAAGTTATTACCTGATGGTTCTCAGTTTGTTTTATCATCACCGTTTCCTCGTGCTCCTCGGGGAAAAAAAATTGTTCCCCCCCCCCGCAGTCTCACGCACGACCCCGCTCAAAACTTGAGAGCCCTGATGTTGATTGTGTCGTTATGTCACTCTGAAGGGAGATTGACTTACCACAAGGAGCAAAAGGAGTTCATGCAAAATCTACTATTTATACAGGTACTAGTACTAGGAAACCGTGTATTTATACGAAAACAGATTAAACCTGTGAACTTGTTAATTTGCCTTTTTACATATAAATACCAAAGAAATGCCACATTTTTTAGCTAACTCTTTAACTAACTTCTCCATTCTGCCTCATAGTTACCGGCTGGTTAGCTCAACTGGTAAGTCATGGACTTTCCCCCTGGAGGTTGTAGGTTCAAACCCCCCCCCGGGCAATGAGCTAACCAGTGTGGGTCCTTGGGCAAGACCCTTCACGGTACTGCCCCCCGGGCGCCGAAAAAGATGGCTGCTCACTGCTCCTGAAAAAGGATGGGTCAAATGCAGAAGTCAAATTTCTCCCGTGTGTCACTGTGTGTCATTGTGTGTGAGACCAATAAAGGCTAAAAGCCTAAGCTTAATCTTAATCTAGTATTCCTTATTATCTAAATCAAATGATTAGTCATTTAATATTATCACCAAAACTAAACCAAATGGACTTACTTAGCTTTTGAAGCCGATATTTCGCTACCAACCAGGTAGCTTCTTCAGGGCTTGTGTAGGTGACTTTGACGTTTTATCAAACGTGTGGACTGTCTCCTCCATATGCTTTGGGTCTTTTTTGGTGACGTCAGTAAAATGTCACCACCCACCTGTAGTAGTGGGAGTCACAGTCACCAGCACAAGCCCTGATTAAGCTTCCTGACTGGTAGCGAAATGTCGGCTTCAAAAGCTAAGTAAGTCCAGATGGTTTAGTTTAACTTGGTGATAATAACTGGATGTCTCAAAATTTCCATCAGTTAGTCAACTAGTAGAAATTTCCGACCAACTTATGGACTAAACGACCAAAGAACTACAGCCCTACTAATTTGTCATGATCAAAAGTTTCCAAGCTTGAACTAAGTAACTAAACATGAAATGCCAGTGCATAGAAGTATTCCAAATGTGTAATGCAATCTGTTTCAAATTCAAAAGTGCTGTGGTCTGTGGGCAGGTGCGTGGCAGGGCAGAACTTCTGGTTCATGGGGCAGAGGTGTGAGGTGCGGATGACCCAGGCCCGCCTGGCCTTCTCGTGCCTGGGCGTGCTGCTGCTGCTGCTAGGGCTCGTGGCTGTGCTGGTGGGGATGGTTGTGAGGAGGTACAGAGCTCTCCTCATACAGGCCAAAGTGGACCAGGCCAGAAGCAGGTAAGGTCAGAAGCCCCGTCTCTTCACCGTTAAGTCACAGGTCGCTTACATGGTTGTGATTTGTCAAATACAGTCAAAAGTTTGGACACACCTTACTTATTTTTCTTCTTTATTTCCATGATTATTTACTTTGTGGATTATCACAAAAGGCATCAAAACTATGGATAGACACATGTGGAATGTAACAAACAAAAGATGAACTCAAAATAACTCCAAACTTTTTTATTCTAGTTTTAATTTTAAATAGCCTTTAATCACTGCTTTACACTTTTGGTATTTCTTGACTCTGACAAGGCACAGCTGTGAAATGAAAATCATTTCGTGTGAATTCATCAAGAAGCTCACTAAGAGAAAGCCAAGGGTTTGCAGCTCTGTCGACAAAGCAAAGGTAGATACTATGAGGATTTGAATATAAAATATACAAAATATTTAGCTGAGGTATTTAAAGGTCCTGTATTATACCAAATTGACGCTTGTGAGCACATGTTTGAGTAACTCTTTATTATTAGTCTGTCTACTTCTCTAAAGCTCTAAATGCTCTGTTCCACCTTGTGATGTCATGTAATGAGTAAAGTTTTCAAATTAACAGCTACTTTTTACCTTTGTTCAGTAGAGATTGGTAATTCCAGGTCTGAAATTATTCAAATTAATTTAGGGAAGGTGTATGGAGTTTAAAGGAAAATTAACGTTTTTTTTACAATCTTTCGGCAATAAAACAAGTAGTTTTACTCACCCATAGCAGTTTGGTGTCAATTGGAGCAGTATCGCAGAACTTATGTTGAGCCGTTCTGTTCTGCTAATGATCCCGTATCCGTTAGCGTGAGTGCTCGGGGCACTGATTTGCGGTGTCCAAATAACACAAACTTTAGCACTTTTCAAATCACAGAAGATCGCTGTGTCAGGGTAGACTTTTAGTAGATTCCAAAACGGCCTGAAACCCGATATCGCAACAGAAAAGTAAAGTTCAGAGCGGTGTTAGCTTCTTTCGGACTAGCGGTGTTTACAAAACAGCTGAGTTCACGCATGCGCACTGTCCTCTCTGATGACGTCATCAAATGAAACTATAGCTGCATATCGGGTTTCAGGCCGTTTTGGAATCCACTAAAAGTCTACGCTGACACAGCGATCTTCTGTGATTTGAAAAGTGCTAAAGTTTGTGTTATTTGGACACCGCAAATCAGTGCCCCGAGCACTCACGCTAATGGATACGGGATCATTAGTAGAACAGAACGGCTCAACATAAGTTCTGCGATACTGCTCCAATTGACACCAAACTGCTATGGGTGAGTAAAACTACTTGTTTTATTGCCGAAAGAAGGCTCAGATTGTAAAAAAACGTTAATTTTCCTTTAAAAACACAGTGGAGCACTTCCTGTGTGTTTTCTGTCTGAGAGAAGAACTCAAATAAATATACAGGGTCTGTGCATTAAACGTGTGTGAATGAATCAAAACAAAACACAACTCCAGATCTGTTTGTGATGAGGAAACAACATTATAACATAGATCAGAAAATAGCCTAATATTTGACTTTTATTTCACTTTTTCTTTTCTGCATAATTCCATATGTCTTGCTTCATATATATGATGTCTTCTGTGTGTATATAAAATGTAGAGAACAGTCAAACTAAAGACAAAATACACTGAAAAAGAAGGTGGGTCCAAATTTGACTGGTAGTGTAGACCAGAGGTCTTCAACAGGGGGTCGTGACCCCTAGGGGGGTCGCGGAGGTACTGCAGGGGGGTCGCGAAATCTTTTGATTTCACTTTAAAATAATATAATTTTATATTTTATAGTGTAAAATACAGTATTAACCTGTGTATTATTTCCTTGTATTGGATGTACCATAACAGAGTAGCAATGTTTATACATGACACTAAGCTCAATTTAATATAAAACACAATTCTATGCCGTATATATAGTAGGGGGTCCCTGGCCTGAAAAACGTTGAAGACCCCTGGTGTAGACCATTAACTAGCATGTTGGTAAGTTACCACAGGTTTAACCACTTTGATGAGCTGTCCGGGCGCTTCTGGCTGCGCTCCTGGGCAGGGTCAGCCGACTCCCTGGATAACCCCGCCTTCACCCACTCCACCGAGGTCGTCCACCTGCGGGCGCTGGACAGGCCCTGTTGTTATCATGACGACAGCCTGTCCCTGCCCTCCACCTGCCCCAGCCCGGGGACCCACATCCGCACCATCTACCCACACAGGTCAGGATCTAAGAAGGCTGTCTTGAAACTGGAGTGATCTGAGACAACAAAATGACACTCACTATGAACATTTGGACATAGCGAACAAAGGACACTGTACTTTTATTACATATTCAGTGCCTCAAAAATGGTTAGATTAATGCCACTGGACTTTAAAAGTATATGCTTGTTGAATAAAAACAATATATTAACACACCATCAATAATTTTATATTTATTTCCAATCTATATATCCAGGGCTCTCAAGTCTCACGCATTGAGAGTGTGACACACGCAATTCGACGTGTTCACACGCTCACACGCCACACATGGCATTTCTCACGCTGAACTTATTTTTTTTTTTTGGTGCCCAGAAAATCGGTCTGCTCAGTTTATGCAGGCACCGCGTGTAAACTCCCGCACGCAATTCAAGCGCCCCCCCCCCTTTTGCTTTTGTCAAAAAGAATTTTCCGTATGACAGAAAAAGTCAACGGCAAAACATAACCAATGCCATCACCAGATTCATAGCCAAAGAGATGCTGCCGATGCAGTCAGACCTGCCAACATGTACGCATTTTGCGTAGCGGGCACGCAATTTTGACCTCCTTGTTCGCTTGTATGCTTTGTTGTTCTAAATTACGCATATGGATCTCACATTTCGTCCGTTTCACTCAAGTTTTCATTGACTTTCACTGACTCTGCGGCTGAGACACAGATCCACAGATCTGCATGTAAACAGAGAACTTTCAGCCAATCAGAGCGCTTCATTTCCTCCCCACTCCCCCGCCCTGCCTCCCTCCACGCCACAGTTCAGATTCAGGGATGTGAGACAGCGCCACCTCCTCACCCACTGAGCCCAAAAAGTAAGATTAATACGTAGAGTTAGCCCGACACGTGCAATGGTCACGTTTCGCCATATTCATTGCAGACAAAACAGTTTGGTTTCCGCACGCAATTCAAGCCCCCCTCGGAAATTACGCAGTCTCACGCACGACCCCACTCAAAACTTGAGAGCCCTGATATATCTATATATGTTGGCCTATTTAAAAATGCACATGGGGGGCTTTTCTTTTAGATGTAAACATCTTGTAATTTTCTTGATAAAGCACAAAGTATTTTTTCTAATTTCTAAACATACTATTATGAGCAGCACAATGTTCAGAGTGGGCATAGACTGTAGGCCTACAAATGGACATAAGTAACCCGCTAGCCTCGTGTTCCAAACAGGAAGTGACCATGGGGACACTTCCAGCTCCTCCAATTGAAATACTGCTACCCCTCTCTCTGTAACTGCTGTAGTGAGTCTCTTCTTTTTGGTCTTAAATTAAATTAAATTAAATTAAAAGTTTGTATTAACCCACTCTACATGATCCTGGTGTTTTTGATTTCCTATTTTACCCGTAAATAAATTCCTATTCCTAATATGGAACTCTGCTCCAAATTTGCTCCTGCTAGCCTCGTGAGCTTCATTTGACTGGAGCCGAACACAGTGGGTGACGTCACACTCCCTTAGGCTCTATTTCTGTGCATTGGCTTTTCTTTCCACTGAAAATAGTTGATCAGGTTACTATTTCCCCCTGCTGGCAACAGAGAGGTACAGGTTCTCCTGTCAGCTCCGGCACATATACATCTTTATAGTCACCATAGATTAATTTATAAACGATTTATGGCACCCAGCTCTAATATGAAAGGCTTTATATTACACAAAACTGACTTTTGTGAGCATTAAGCCATGTTAGAATGTTGCTGTGTCCTTAAAATCATACCCTGACTGGTGTTTCTATTCATTTATTATTAGTCTGTCTACATCTCCAAAGCTCACCTTTTACCTTTTGTTTAGTAGAGATGGGCAATTCCAGGACTGAAATTATCCAAATGATTTAAGTGAAGTTATATGGAGTATACAAACACAGTGGAGCACTTCCTGTATTACCACATGGCATCACAAGGAAGAACAGTGTTCTCTGTTTGACAGAATAATATGCAGGAGTTGTGGGTTAAACATGTGTGAAAGAAATGAAACACAACTCCAAGTATGTTTGTGATAAGGCAAGAAATATCAGAGCAAAGTTTTTCAAGTTGCTTCAAAAACCCTCAAGCCTAAATAGTGTGTGTAGCTCACAGTGTTTCTCTGGTGCAGTTCTCAGTACGCTTGGAGGGGCAGTGACCTGAGCCTGGCTGATGGTGTGGTGGACTCAGGGAAGGCCAGTGATTTGTCTGTGTGCAGCTGGCCCGTGGAGCCCATCCAGTGGAGCCCCTTCCCCCTGCTGCAGCAGCTCTCCAGGCAGCAGGCCCCAGTGGTGAGTGCCTCTGGTCGCTACCATCCATCCATCCATTTTCTTCCGCTTAAATGGATGGCTGGGTCGCGGGGGCAACAGTCTAAGCAGGGATGCCCAGACCTCCTTCACCCCGGACACTTCCTCCAGCTCCTCCGGGGGGACCCCAAGGCGTTCCCAGGCCAGCCGGGACACATAGTCCCTCCAGCGCGTCCTGGGTCTTCCCCGGGGCCTCCTCCCGGTGGGACATGCCCGGAACACCTCCCGAGGGAGGCGTCCAGGAGGCATCCGAAACAGATGCCCGAGCCACCTCAGCTGGCTCCTCTCGACATGGAGAAGCAGCGGCTCTACTCTGAGCTCCTCCCATGTGACTGAGCTCCTCACCCTATCTCTAAGGGAGCGCCCAGCCACTCTGCGGAGGAAACTCATTTCGGCCGCTTGTATCCGCGATCTTGTCCTTTCGGTCATTACCCAGAGCTCATGACCATAGGTGAGGGTAGGAACGTAGATTGACCGGTAAATTGAGAGCTTCGCCTTTCGGCTCAGCTCCGGTCCGGTACAGCGACCGCATCACTGCCGACGCTGCACCGATCCGCCTGTCAATCTCACGCTCCATCCTCCCCTCACTCGTGAACAAGACCCCGAGATACTTGAACTCCTCCACCTGAGGCAAGGTCGCTACCAACTAAATGCTAAATGACTCTTTATAATACTACATTTTATATATGACATACCAGTTAAACGTTTTGACACACTTTTTATCTTTGTGTCTTTATTTCCATGATTATTTACATTGTAGATTCTCACTGAAGGCATCAAAACTACAAATGGAATACAAACACATTCAAAATAACTGAAAAGCCACCCTTTGCTTTGATCACTGCTTTGAGTACTTGGCATTTCTTGATGCACAGCTGTGAAGTGAAAACCATTTCAGGAGACTTCATAATGAAGCTCGCTGAGAGAAGGTCAAGGTAAACCCTTGACCTTCTCTGCACTGTCAACAAAGCAAAGGGTGGATACTGTGAGGATTCTGAATAAAAAAATAAGAGCAAAATTTAGCAAGAGGGTCTGGCTGCAGACCTCCAGCGTGGGACCTCTTCCTGTGCAGGCTCCAGGGTCAGGCGAACCTCCAGCGTGAGGCTGTTGGGACCGGAAGTGCGCACAACAAACTTCAAAATACAATCAAGTTAATAAAAAGAAACCTTTGTGCATTTATATTTAATTAATCAACTTTGTAACATGAAATATATTAGGTTCTTAAATACATAACACTTTTGATGTTGTCAATCCTTCATTTGTGGCATTTCCATGATTACACCAGTGACATATTTGTCCTAATGGGGTAAACTCCAAGTGCTCAGAAGTAATTTCAAATAAACATTTAAGCTGCTGCATCTATTTATAAACTTTTAACCTGTGAAAGATATGTATTCAGATGGCACAGGATAAAGAAACAATGAGTCCCTCTAAAGAGTAGTTACATGAACACATCGATCTATGTACAACAGACCAAGGGGCAACATGAAGGTTAGGCGTACCACTCCCCGCTACTGTACATCGAAGATGAGCAAAACATTTATATATAATATATAATATAGAGGGTTTTCACGAACCAGGACAAACAGGACGATTACCCGGATGTGCGACCAACCATGCAGATAAACCTTCCACATTGGAATCCAAAACCTCTGACACAGCTGACCAGCTGTACAGGGATACGTTGGATACCAAAGAAAAGGATCATTATATGAAAAAAAAAACTCAAATGAATTGGGCAAGAAGATCCGTATGAGATGGATTCAAGTTTGTTCAATGACAATGGTGATTTGTCAGTTCTGCTGCTGTAAACTCTCCCGATATTGTGAACTACCTGGTCTCTCTCCCCATACAGCACAAGACCTTCAGAGGTCTAAACGTCTGGAGGCAACAACCAGTTTGTTTGTGGCTGGTACAAGAGAAGTGCGGAAAATTGGAGACAAGCGTATTGTGATGGCAAAGTACTTGTATCTAGTAGAGCCACATGTATAACGTGTTTAAGTATCCCATGACATGGTACTTCTTGATGCTTTTATATGGCTCCTTAATGGTTCCCTAATACTGTAAATGAATCCTTCTTCAAAATCAACACTCAGTGCATGAGAAACAGAGATAAGATGAGAAAGAGTAATTTTTCTCTCTCTGAACACTCCATAATGGGCGTTATTGCTAGCTGGCCTATAGTAGAGGGTGGGGGCGTGGCCAAACTCTCCGCTCTCGGCTCTGAGCTCTCAGCTGATCCATTTCCGTGTTTTTACACGGGGGGAGAGATTTCCACAGAAAATAAAATTAAACCACTGCTGTTCAAAGGTCCAGAGGCTCAGATAAAGGACTTCCGAGCCTAGAAACACTCGGACGTGCCTCCAGGCAAATAAAAAAACGCATTTCGCATTGCCTAGCGCATTCACCGTCCAAACTCTCTGGGCGTGATTTACAGAGACGCTGAGTTCAGACAGACGGGGGTGGAACTGCATTTGCATTTCTTTTTTCGATCTGATAAGGTGCCTTGTTCAAAATCGCCTGTTTGAGCTCCGATTTTTTGTAACGCAGAAAAGGATCGCAAATGCTCAGTTTAGACATTTTGCAACTTTTAACCATGGGGGGGGCCTAAACAGGGTAGGGGAGCTCACATTAACATTCAAAAACCTCAGAAAGTGAAAATTTCATGCCATGGGACCTTTAAGTATGAGTATATCGCTTTTTATTATTCACGTTTTGCAAAGATTAAAATATTAACATTGTAATACAATTTACTGTAGAGGCTAATGTCGGTGTTTAGGAGCTAATGTCGGTTTTAGCCAGTATTTGTTTATGTAAACATGGTCGCTACAAATTGGTTCAAAATTAGCAATCACAATGCACAGTATGAAATACCTATCGGCTGTGAAATGAGCTGAGTATATACGAATGTTGTCAAGATTTTTCCCATCCAAGTTCTGTTGGAGACTGATGATCTACAATCGCCTCCTTTCCTTCGATAATCGCTCTTTCTGTTCACCCTGGTTGGTCACTACTTTAGGTAAAAGATAGAACTGCAGGTGTTTTTCTCTGTCCGTTCTATTGTGACAGCCCAGGACCCCACAATAGTTACTTTGCAGCATAAATGCACTGTTCACTGTGCTTCGAAACCCCCCAAAATGGTGGGCTTCTGGATTATGACGTCATGTGAAAATGCTCTATACATGCAAAAAACAGGATGTCTGAAATCAACATGAGTAGGGAAATTCAGGCAAGATAAAAGAAGAAATTCAATTTGTCAACTGGACAAAGTTTGTTTGGTCAAAAACGTTTCGCCGCTCATCCGAGAGGCTTCGTCAGTTCAGGCAACACATTTAACCCTGCTACACTAACTTTGCAAAAAGTGTCGTCTCAGTAACACCACTGCACAAACACACCTCATAAACTTAAAGCCCCAGTGTGTAGGATTCGTGGCGCATAGGTGGATGGTGCTATTGCACTTTCTGTTTTAGCTACGGCAGACCTCGAGGGTCACCTGAGCGCTACTGTATAAATAAAACGCGGTCCCGTTTTTGTTTTTTGTTTTCTCATGAAAACACACATTCCCGATCATGTACCATGACACTCTACACATCAAATGAAACCTTACAGTCTCCTCTTTTTGACTATGCAATTCATTTCTGGCTCCCCATTCACTATCGTATTCAGTTCAAAATCCTACTCCTCACATTCAAGTCCATCCATAACCTGGCTCCAACTTACCTCACAGAACTCCTTCATGTCACCACACACACCCGCTCACTCAGGTCCTCCTCCTCCATCCACCTCACAGTCCCTCCCGCTCGTCTCAGCACCATGGGGAGCAGGGCCTTCAGCCGCTCTGCTCCCCATCTATGGAACTCACTCCCCCCAGACCTCCAGAACGTTCAATCACTACCAATTTTTAAATCCAGACTCAAGACCCATCTTTTCAAAATATCTTACCCCACTTAATCATTCTCTCCCTGCTGACTGTTTCATTTTACTTGTATTGCTTTGTCCATTCTCTTAGTTTTATTTTGTATATACTGCCTGTTTTTAACTGTTTTTAACTGTTTTTAATTGTTTGTCTTTGTGCGGTGTCCTTGAGTGTCTAGAAAGGCGCCTTGAAATAAAATGTATTATTAGGCCCGAGCGCTAAAGCGTAGGGCCTATTGTAATTGTTCTGCAGTGCGAAGCACTGCAGAACCAGCGTGCACAAAACAAAGCGCGAAGCGCTTTGTTTTGTGCACGCAGCAGAGCGCGAAGCGCTCTCCCCTTTTTAAACACCTAGCACTCATGTCAACGACTGGTGCCCGCTGACATGGCACGGTGGCATCGCCCGTGGCCGCGATAGCGGCCAAATTGTAATTGTTCACCCCAAAACATTCTCGGCCCACCAGCTTCGCGCTTTGTTTTGCGCACGCAGCAGAGCGCGAAGCGCTCTCCCCTTTTTAAGCACCTAGCACTCATGTCAACGACTGGTGCCCGCTGACCTGGCATGGTGGCACCGCCCGTGGCGGCAAAATTGTAATTGTTTTGTGGGCACACATGACATCGTGCACGCAGTGCACGATGTCATGTGTGCCCACAAAACCAGAGCGCGAAGCGCTCTCCCTTTTCCAAACACTCAATGCCACACTATAGTGACACTCATAGGATCCAATAGCACAGACTGGCACTGCCCATTGCCGCGAAAGCGGCATAATTGTAATCGTTAACCATCGTAAACCTCAAAAATATGTATTGGGCAAGTGAGTAATCGATGAGGTCAATGACGAGCGCAACGCGCTCGTCATTGACAATGGACCCCACGGGTGCGTTACTGGACACGAGCCCTTTCCATTGATATATATATTGCCACCATAGGTGGCACCATATTGTTATTGTTCTGGTTTTTCTTATTAGGCCCGAGCGCTGAAGAGCGCATAGGGCCTTTTGTAACTGTTCTGCGGTGCGAAGCACTGCAGAACCAGCGTGGAACGTGTGAAACGCGCTGGTAGGTGTCAATGGACCCCACGGGTGGGTTACTGGACGCGCGCCCTTTCCATTGATATATTTTGTGTTACCATTCGTGGCACTATATTGTTACTGTTCTGGTTTTTCTTATTCTTATTATTATTTTCCCGACCACTTTTTCAGGTTTCGGGTACTTCCCATGGACGAAAACTCACGAAATTTTGCGCAAAATTCAAGAACGCCAAAAAAGGAATTTACAAATAATCTGTATTAAAAAATCTTTAAAAATGGCTCCACAGCGCCACCTCAAAAATCAAAATACATTGCGCCTATGGCTATACCCGATAAATGAACTTTGTCGTAGATAAACGAAATTCGGGTGGTGGATAGGTCATGTCGTTACGAACCAAAAAATATATTATGGCGTTGCTAGGCGACCAACAGGAAGTCAGCTATATTGGGCCGAGCACGCGACCCGGCACCGAGGGTGCATTTTCCTGTCTTCGTATTTTAACGAACTCCTCCTAGGGTTTTTGACCCAGACTCACCAGAATCGTGCTGTATCATCTAGACAAGTGGGACATTAAAAGTTGTTAAAAGCGTTCTAAAAGAGTGAACGGTGTTTCCGTGACAACGCCACAAATTTCGGGTTCGTTTTTGCGGCTCGCCATCAAATTTCAATGAGCGATAATTCGCGCATACTTTGGCCGATATCACTCAAACTTCAATCGTTGGTGGACACCCCGGCCCTGAACAGATTTCTATAAGAAAATCTGAAATAGGTGCTATAGCGCCACCTAGGGAGATTGCATGGAAGCGCAAAATTTTACTTTGTCGTAGACATACCAAATTTGGTACACATATTCGTGACGGGGTATCGATCAAAAAACTTAATGACGTCAACACGCCATGTCCCATCGTGTTGCCATGGCAACAGGCCAAACATCTGTCGTCGCCAATGGGACTCCCAGCATAAACTTTGTCGTAGCCATACCAAATTTGGTACACTGATGCATCATGGGATAAGGAACAAAAAAGTATATTATGCGGTTGCTAAGCGACCAACAGGAAGTCGGCCATTTTGGACCGAGCACGTGACCTGGCACCGAGGGCGCATTTTCCTGTCCTCGTATTTTAACGAACTCCTCCTAGGGTTTTTGACCCAGACTCACCAGAATCGTGCTGTATCATCTAGACAAGTGGGACATTAAAAGTTGTTAAAAGCGTTCTAAAAGAGTGAACGGTGTTTCCGTGACAACGCCACAAATTTCAGGTTCGTTTTTGTGGCTCGCCATCAAATTCGACGAGTGATAATTCGCACATACTTTGGCCGATATCACTCAAACTTTAATCGTTGGTGGACACCCCGGCCCTGAACAGATTTCTATGAGAAAATCTGAAATGGACGATATAGCGCCACCTAGGGAAGTGCAAAATTTTATTTTGTCGTAGACATACCAAATTTGCTACACACATTCGTGACAGGGTCTCGATCAAAAATCTCAATGATGACCCCGGGCATCTCCCATCGTGTTGCCATGGCAACAGGCCAAACATCTGTCATTGTCATTAGGATTCTCTGGAAAAACTTTGGTGTAGTCAAACAAAATTTGGTACACAGATGCATCATGGGAAGATAAAAAAAAGTATATTATACCGTTGCTAGGCAACCAAACAGCCATTTTGGATAGACCATGTGACCTGGTGGCGAAGGCGCTATTTCCTGTCAAACTTCCACGAGTGATAATTCGCACATACTTTGGCTGATTTTACTCAAACTTGAATCGTTGGTGAACACCCCGGCCCTACACAGATTGATATAAGAAAGTCTTAATTGGCCGTAATAGCGCCCCCTAGGGAGATTGCATGGAACAGAAAAATTTTACTTTGCCGTAGACACACCAAATTTGGACCACACATTCGTGACATGGTCTCGATCAAAAAACACAGTGACACCCCCACTCCATCTCACATCATGTTGCCATGGTAACAGGTCAAACATCTGTCCCTGCCATTAGGATGCCCGGCAAAAACTTTGGTGTAGCCACACCTAATTTGGTACATAGATGGTTCATGAGAATAGGAAAGTGGCGCGTTAGCAGGGGGCTGCGAGTGCAAGCGAGGGCCGATCATCGCCGCTTGCGGCTATATTTATTTATTCTTATTATTATTTTTCTAACCCCTTTTTTCAGGTTTCGGGTACTTCCCACTGACGAAAACTCACGAAATTTTGCACAAAATTCAAGAACGCCAAAAAAGGAATTTACAAATAATCTGTATTAAAAAATCTTTAAAAATGGCTCGACAGCGCCACCTGGAAAATCAAAATACATTGCGCCTATGGCTATACCCGAAAAATGAACTTTGTCATAGACAAACGAAATTCGGGTGGTGGATAGGTCATGTCGTTACAAACCAAAAAATATATTACGCCGTTGCTAGGCGACCAACAGGAAGTCGGCCATATTGGCCCGAGCATGCGACCCGGCGCCGAAGGCGCAATTTCCTGTCCACGTATTTTAACGAACTCCTCCTAGGGTTTTTGACCCAGACTCACCAGAATCGTGCTGTATCATCTAGACAAGTGGGACATTAAAAGTTGTTAAAAGCGTTCTAAAAGAGTGAACGGTGTTTCCGTGACAACGCCACAAATTTCGGGTTCGTTTTTGCGGCTCGCCATCAAACTTCGACGAGCGATAATTCGTGCATACTTTGGCCGATTTCACTCAAACTTTAATCGTTGGTGGACACCCTGGCCCTGAACAGATTGATATAAGAAAATCTGAAATGGGTGCTATAGCGCCACCTAGGGAGATTGCATGGAAGCGCAAAATTTTACTTTGTCGTAGACATACCAAATTTGGTACACATATTTGTGACGGGGTATCGATCAAAAAACTCAATGACGCCAACACGCCATGTCCCATCGTGTTGCCATGGCAACAGGCCAAACATCTGTCGTCACCAATGGGATGTCAGGCAAAAACTTTGTCGTAGCCAAACCAAATTTGGCACACAGATGCATCATGGGAATAGGACCAAAAAAGTATATTACGCCGTTGCTAGGCGACCAACAGGAAGTCGGCCATATTGGAACGAGCACGCGACCCGGAGTTGAAGGCGCATTTTCCTGTCCTCGTATTTTAACGAACTCCTCCTAGGGTTTTTGACCCAGACTCACCAGAATCGTGCTGTATCATCTAGACAAGTGGGACATTAAAAGTTGTTAAAAGCGTTCTAAAAGAGTGAACGGTGTTTCCGTGACAACGCAACAAATTACAGGTGTGTTTTTGCAGCTCGCCATCAAATTCGGCGAGTGATAATTGGCACATACTTTGGCCGATTTCACTCAAACTTCAATTGTTCATGGACACCCCAGCCCTGAACAGATTGATATGAGAAAATCTAAAATGGACACTATAGCGCCCCCTAGGGAGATTGCATGGAAGTGTAAAATTTTACTTTGTCGTACACATACCAAATTTGGTACACACATTTGTGACAGGGTCTCGATCAAAAAACTCAATGACGCCCCCGCGCCATCTCCCATTGTGTTGCCATGGTAACTGGCTAAACATCTGTCCTTGCCAATGGGACGCCTGGCAAAAACTTTGGTGTAGTCAAATCAAATTTGGTACACAGATGCATTATGGGAATAGAAACAAAAAAGTATATTATACCATTGCTAGGCAACCATCCAGCCATATTGCAAAGACCATGTGACCTTGTGGCGAAGGCGCCATTTTCTGTCAATCTTCGACAAGTGATCATTCGCACATACTTTGGCCGATTTCACTCAAACTTTAATCGTTGGTGGACACCCCGGCCCTGAACAGATTGATATAAGAAAATCTGAAATGGCCATAATAGCGCCCCCTAGGCAGAATGCATGGAATAGAAAATATTTACTTTGCCGTAGACACACCAAATTTGGACCACACATTCGGGACATCGTCTCGATCAAAAAACACAGTGACACCCCCACTCCATCTCACATCATGTTGCCATGGTAACAGGTCAAACATCGGTCCCTGCCATTAGGATGTCCGGCAAAAACTTTGATGTAGCCACACCTAATTTTGTACATAGATGCATCATGGGAATAGGAACAAAAAAGTATATTACACCATTGCTAGGCAACCAACCAGCCATATTGGATAGACCATGTGACCTGGTGGCAAAGGCGTCATTTCCTGTCAAACTTCGACGAATGATAATTAGCACATACTTTCTCCGATTTCACTCAAACTTTAAGCGGTGGTGGACACCCCAGCCCTACACAGATTGATATAAGAAAATCTAAAATGGTCACAATAGCGCCCCCTAGGGTAATTGCATAGAACTGCAAAATTTAACTTTGTCGTACACATACAAGATTTGGTACAAATATTCCTGGGATATTTTCAATGAAAAAAGTCAATGGTGACCACATGCCATGCCTCATCGGGTTGCCATGGCAACAGGCCAAACATCTCTCCCCGCCAATAGGACACCTGACAAAATCTTTGTTATAGCCACACCAAATTTGGAACATAGATGCATCATGGGAATAGGAATAAAAAATATATATTACGCTGTTGCTAGGCAACCAACCATATTGGGTAGAACATCTGACCTGGTGTTGAAGGCGCCATTTTCTGTCCTCATATTTTTATGTATTCAATTTATTTATTAATGTTTGCACCCAGCATTTAAAAGAACAAAAATACACACAAAAGAAAAAGAAAATAACAGAACAGTGCAGGAAAGGCTTATAATTGACCCTCCTCTTAAAATAATTTAAATTAAAAGGCAAAACAAACAACCCCTCCCCACCTCAACCCCAGGCATTCAACACACACATGCAGATAACACACAAACTCACACATGCATGCAGCTAGAAAAAAGGGGAGGAAAATGGCGCGTTAGCGCCACCCCCCCAGCGAGTGCAAGCGAGGGCCGATCATCGCCGCTTGCGGCTATATTTATTATTATTAGGGACCGAGCCCGAAGGGGGACGAAGGTCCCTATTGTTGTTGCTTTGTTTCCGTATTATTATTATTATTATTATTCTTGTTCATACACGCTGGGGCAATTTTGAGCATGTTCCCATGCTTCAAAACAAACGAAACTTTGCACGGGCATCACAAAGTGCTGCCAGTACGACCACACAAAGTCTCGTCCCTGGGGGACCTGGGGGTCCCTGGGAGACCCCCCACTGGGGTCTCCTAGACCATACCTCAGATGGGCATAAATTTTGGTAAGCATAATCTTAAGACGTTGGAGATGTTAAATTGCGAAGGATTTTCAAATAGGCGGTAATATGACGATACGGCGGATCGATAAAGTTAGGTATGGAATTTGAAACACTTCTCCTACACCGTACCTCAGATAGGCTTAAATTTTGGTGAACATAATCTTAAGACGTTGGAGATGTTAAATTGCGAAGGATTTTCAAATAGGCGGTAATATGACGACACGGCGGATCGATAAAGTTAGGTATTTATTGAATGGGAGTGATGAGTTATGAATGGGAGGTATTTGTTGCTAGGCAACGCCCTGATCAAAGGTCTTTGATCTTTGTACCTTTGATCTGATATAGCTGCAAGCAGCAATGTGGGGACAAGCATCGAAGGTTCATGTAGGCCTCAGCATGTAGGCCACATGCAGGGTCTGACAGGGTCTAACAGAGTCTGACAGGGTCTGACAGGGTCTGACAGGGTCTGACAGGGTCTGACAGGGTCTGTTCTGACAGGGTATCTACAATGTCATGGCCACGCCCAACAGGAAGTGAGATAATTGTGCCAGGCACACGAAATTTGGTATGGCTGTGCGTCTCAGTAAGACGAACAAACGCAGGTGCGAGGTCCCGACCAACGCCGCTTGCGGCTTTAATTATTATTATTATTTCCCTGCACAACAATCACTCCCTGAGCACATGGGGCTTTTATATGGAAAAGCACAAAACGAGGTTAGCTTACCTTAGAATGCTTTGCACAGGTCAAACTCTGTATTTCACCATAAACTTGCTCTCAATTTGTCCGTAAGGATCCAGCGAATAAAATCCAGTAAAACAATTTAGTCCAAAACACGTGTTAGATCCATTAGGACGTGTGATCTGGCAGCATGCTTGTGTTGTTTACCCAAAACCACGAGCCTTGCTGAAGGCGAAGGCGGAGCCCAAATGTCCTTCTGCGGCTCTCGTATTCAAAATGGCTGCCTCTGCATGGGGAAGATCCCCCTTTTATGTGACTATATCTAAGTCCAAAAGAATACTTTGATTTCATGATGGAAGTGAAAAGGCTTGGAAAACAATGTATTTTTGAATGGGTATCTTCAATTTCAGTAATTAACGGGTAAAAATCTTACACACTGTCCCTTTAATACCACGACACAAATATAAACATCATAATTGATTTTTCAACGGCTAAATAATACACACGACCTGTACTATGATCAGCAAAACAGCGGAGAAGCGAAATAAACTATTTTTCGCCGCTCTTCCTCACGGGGTTGGTCGGACTCTCACTGGTGATGCGGTCCTCACACTGGGGGTATGCCTGACACTGGAGCCCACGCTGGAGGTCTGCAGCCAGACCCCTCTCAAATTGAGTTGAGTTCTATTCTCACGGTAGGCGTGATATTTTTGGTCACGTGACTTGCTTAGCAACGCTAGTCGCCATATTTACAAAGGGGAAAACTTAAATGGAAAGTAACTGGCAATTGCACGCAGCTAATCAAATTCTTCAGAAATATTTCCACAAATCGCTTCAAATTGCACACAACAATAGATGAAAACAGCAGGAAGCACTGGGAGGGTGAAGATTAGGTTGGCCTTCGTATCGCTTCATATTCCACTTTCCAGTGTTTCGGTTGTATTATATGTCCAAAGTGTATTTTTCTCCTAAAAGGGGCCGCACCTGTTGGATGTGGGAAAGTCATCCACAGGAATGATCATGAGGTGTGGATTCACATCAAACCCCTGCTATAATATAGCAATTAATATATTATATGAATAAACTACCATTCAATTTCCCCATGAGGACTTGCTTTTAGCCTTACTTCAGATAGCATGACTGTACCTTTACATTTACATTTCATCACAGAGCGTTTTACACATTTGAGCACCACACAGTTCTTTTTTCCTCTTTGCTACATAATTCTACATATCTTATTTGATGTCTTCTGTGTGTATATAAAATGCAGAAAATAGGAAACACAACAAAAAAAACATTGAATGAATCTCAATACTTTATTTTTTCCTTTCAGATATGGCATAAAAAAGACTTTCAGTATTGATTTCATGAACATACACTTTTGATCAGTGAAATTTTATTGAAAAAAAAAATAAATTTAAAAAAGGGGGTAGTAGCTCAGTTGGTAGAGCATATGCCTCGTGATCCAGGGGTTGGTGGTTCGAATCCCGCTCTTGACGGGTTTACCGCATGTGATCCCAGCTCCCACAGATGAGCGCTGCCGTTGTGTCCTTGGGCAAGACACTTAACCCCATCTCGCCCCCAGTGTCTGCGGACACTGGTAGCCCCCATGGCAGAAGTACATCAAGGCCCGTTGTGACGTGAGCCGTCCTCCTGTGGACCCACCACCCGCGGAAGGATTCATGGGGGCTGGTGCATTGTGTTCTGGGCAGCAGAACACTGCTTGGACTGCTGCCCCCGCGACCCAGAAAATGGAAAAGCGGAAGAAAATGAATGAATTAAATTTTAAAAAATAATTCTTTCTCTGCTTTTTTGACTACTTTTTAATAAATTTAATTGTTACAGGCCTACACAAAGTACTAGTTGGTTTAGTAGTCTTAGTTGAATCCACCCAGTAGGCTAAGTGATCTGGTAGTCCTGGTTCAGTTTAACCTGTAGACCTGGCTTAGTCCTGTTACAGTCCTGGTCTAGTCCAGCCTGTAGACCTGGTTTAGTCTCATTTTAGATCCAGATTGTAGTACTTCAAAAAAACATGGATTTTAATTTTATTATTTTTCATATTAATGTTATTATTAATGTTATTTTATTTAATTTTTGCAATTTTTGCAATTTTCCTTTTTTAGTAAATGATGTAGTGACAGTCTTTAGCCACCAGGGGGATAAAGTGTTCCCTCCTGTGTCATAAACTTCAGAGCACATATGCACTTATTATGCGCACACTTGGCTGAGTTTGCATGTTCTACCTGTGTCTGGGTGGGTTTACTTTAGGCAGAAGATAGATCTAGAGACACTAAAGGATGAGTCTAATGCAAGTTTAATCCAGGGACACTGAAGGATGGGTCATATGCAGGTTGAGACAAAGTGTATCATAACCTAATTCTTTGCCATCTCCCCCTGCAGGTGAGGGTGTCGCGGCCACGCTACAACTGCGATGGCATGGAGCTGGTGGACATAAACAAAAGCTGGACTGCATAACCTGTGCTTCTGCTCTGCTCTTCTCCTCCTCTGCTCCTGCTCTTCTCCTCCTCTGCTCCGCTATGTACAGTGTGGTATCATTTAATAAACTGTAAATTAATGTGTGAAAATGTTTTTTTTTTAAATCTTTTTATATATCCAGTTTGGAGGCAGATAAACTTCATAAGACAAAAATACATACAGTTATACATTTATCAAAATATTAAATAAGACCTTTTGAGCTAATATCGATCTAAATGACTTGAGTGAACAAAGTCCTCTGATATTTGAAAAGTGCAGTGCTGATTCCTGCCTGCTCTTTACAATAGAGGGCATGTGAGGGGACAGGAGGACAGAGGCGGGTTTGAGTCCAGAACAAAGTGCTGGGCTGTTCCTGATCTGTGTTCTGGATCATGGAGCAGACTATTGCCACATGTGGATAATGGAGTGAACCTTGACATGGACTGAACATGTCAGTGAAAAGATTCACAGTTTCAAATGTTCACCGCTGGAAGAAGTGTGTGGACCTTAGGGGGAGACTACGTTGAAAAATAAACCTAGTTTCATCAGTGTGGCATAAGTCCTTCTGGGTCAGGCTGAACTTTTCAGCCCACCCTCGTAGTTCATGTAGAAAATGACACACACACACACCTTTCAGAGATTGTTGGATGGAGAGTGATGCTCAACCTGTCTCTTTAGAATTCCACAAAGATGTTCAATTGGGTTCAGATCAGGTGACATACTTGGCCATGGAATCACTCTCACCATGTTCCTTTTCAGAAAGCCAGCAGTGGCTTTAGATGTGCGCTTAGGAACATTGTCGTGTTGGAAAAGGGCACGACGACCAAGGGCAAGAAGTGATGGAAGCATCTTAGTTTTCAGTATAGAGCAGTACATTTCTGAATTCATGATGTCATCAATGAAATGCAGCTCCCCAACACCAGCAGCACTCATGCAGCCCCACATAAGGACACTACCCCCTCCACGTTTCACTGTGGGCACCATGCACTTTTCTTTGTATTCCTCACCCTTGAGACGCCAGACTGACAGTTTTGAAGCCATCGGTTCCAAAAAGATTGATTTTAGTCTCATCACTCCACACTATAGAGTCCCAGTAGCGTTCATCTTTGTCGGCATGGGCCCTGGCAAACTCTAGACGGGCTTTCTTGTGACTGGGCTTTAGGAGAGGCTTCTTTCGAGGACGACACCCATGCATGCCATTCCTCTGCACTGTACGGCGTATTGTGTCACGAGAAACAGTCACTCCAGTTGCACTTTCTACTTCCCTAGATAATTGTAGGGAACTTGCATGCCGGTTTTCTTCAACCTGTCTCATCACAAGACGCTCCTGTCGTGGTGTTAACTTTCGTGGTCGACCTGAACGTCTCTGTGCAATGGTTGCAGTTCCATTTTTTTTATTTTTTTTTATTACTTTTGCAACTGTGTTTTACTAATGAGTAAGGCTTTGCTTATGTTCTTGTAGCCTTTACCTTTCTGGTGTAAAGAAATGATTTTCTTTCGCAGATCTGGTGTCGTTTCTCTTCCATGTGGTGCCATTGTGGACAGCAGGAAATGGGAAGGGGTGGTTTGCTTTAGGTAACACCCTTTTGTAGCCAACTGCCTAATGAACACCTGTGGAATGACTAATTAGACTCACCTGTGGTTGAATGCTTGTTCAATTACACATTGGGAGCCTAAAATGTAGCTTTGCTCAGAGACCTACAGTGGGGTGTACTCATTTTTGCATTACACTAAATTGACTAAAACTGAAAAATATGTCATCTGAGTTATATTATTAACTAGGGGTGGCACGCAAAACCGATGAACCGTTCGGTTCGCTTGTCACGACGAACCGTTCGGTGCGCACCTGCCGGTTCCGGGCATGTGCAATGTATACTTGCCTCTGGCATGCCCGTATGTAACCTCGGCTCGTGTGTTCCTTTTGCGAGAAAGATGAATGAGTGCGGTAAATAAAGTTAGATAGAAATGGCAAGTGAGAGTGGAGATAGCGGCAAGGACATAGAGGATGCACCAGTGTCATTTAAGTCCGGTGTCTGGGGAAAAGCGGAAAGTCACGGACTCCCCCCTCCCACGCCGCCGCCGAAATGCGCTCTACATGCGCCCAAAACATGCACCATAGGTAAAATCCTCCAGCTTAGGTCCTGACCAAGCCGAAGCAAGAAGATCATGGAGATGGTCCCCGGGCGCAGTAATGTGCTGCCCACTGCTCCTAATAACAGGATGGGTTAAATGCAGAAATGGAATTTCCCCACTGTGGGACTAATAAAGGCATAGCTTTCTTTCTTTCTTATGCGCGCTATCAGGGAAGCTAACAGGAGGAGAGAGCGTGAAAAGTCGGTAAGTGTGGCACGGACAGATGTGTTATAAAGTTTAACCTGCCCTGTGATACATGTTACACGTTACACGTGCTCGCTCACTCGCACGCTCGCTGACGTGCGGTGTCCGCAGCTCCAGACGGAGCACGGCCCACACACCGGTAGAAGTTTAATACGAGATACGTACTTTTGTTTCTGTTTCTTCAATATCTAGTGGTTGGGTTTTTTCAACAGCAGGTGACATAGTTACTGACACCAGATCGGAGAGATGGTTCCAATAATGGGCTTAAAGTCAAATTTAGATTGTGTGATTATTACATTGTATAATTATTATATAATCTTATAACCTTTTTAATGTTATATCCTGTTATTGTGGATTATTAAGATAAATGGAAATAAGGTGTATTTTGAAAGAAACCAATAAGAACCGTACAGAACCAAAAACCGTGACCCTTAAACCGTGATACGAACCGAACCGTGAATTTTGTGAACCGTGCCACCCTTATTATTAACCTTTGTTTTAAGTCAAAAGTTCAACAGATCCTAAATTTAGCCTGTGCACATTTTGAAACACCGTTTGTTTTCAATGACATATTGTATAAAATGTCACTTTTTAAAGAGGGTGTATTCATTTATATATATATATATATATATATATATATATAGAGAGAGAGAGAGAGAGAGAGAGAGAGAGAGAGAGAGAGAGAGAGAGAGAGAGAGAGAGAGAGAGAGAGAGAGAGAGAGAGAGAGAGAGAGCGAGAGAGAGAGAGAGAGAGAGAGAGAGAGTTGGCAGAGTCGTAAATGTCGCCTAATGAGGAGGGAAAGTCTGAAAGTCTGGTAACTATTGCAATGTGTAGTGTAGCCACTAGGCGGCACCAGATAGTGGTTTAGAGGCAGACGATATGAGTTCAAGTTCAAAGTTCAAAGTCAGCTTTATTGTCAATTCTGCCATATGTGTTCAACATACAGTGAATCGAAATTTCGTTTCTCTCTGGCCAAGTAGTGCAAAAAGACAGTGTACAAAATACAATATGAAGACAAAACACAACAAAAACTATCTAAGACAGAGATCTAAGTTAAAACTAAAGTCTACGGTCTAAAATCTTAAAACAGTGCAACATAATAAATAACAAATACTATATACAGATTTCCAAAGTGTGCAGTGTGCATCAAAATGTGCAATGGAAGATGCAGCAGTGAATTGGTCATGTGCAGTAGAATGTGCATTGGAGTTAAGATAAATAAAAATAAATGTGCAACAGTAGTAATTCTAGTGCAACAGGAGTAAACAACAGTACTAAAAATTCCAGTAGTAAATGTGCAATAACAGTAGTAAACAGCAGTGCAACGGGGGTAAAATTCAATAACAGGAGTAAACAACAGTACTAAATATGAGCCTCTGGTATTGAACAGTGGAGAGGGCCTGTGTGGTTGCTGGTATCACAACTGAACCTGTGTCTCCAGATCCTTAACCTGCAGATAGAGGACACATCCAAGTTTGTCTCATTAACAAGTAACAAAGTTAAAGTAGCAAAGTAGGGGAGAGCGGGGCATATTATCACATTGCATTTTTTTTTTTTCAAAAAGAAAACGTTTCATCACAAACTTGACATAGCAATTTTGTGTATTTTTTGGGTCTTCATTTCTGTCCAACCAATTTAATCTTTGTTTGATTGAGATATCTCCAGAAACTATTTTATTATAACTTTTGAATAAACTGAAATAATGTAGTGAATACATATTTAAATATTTAATAACAAGTATAACTTTCTTGTAATGATCTATGAAAGTGATCAGATGAAAGTGACTTTTGCCCCTGTGATCTGGGGCAGCTTGTCCCACAGTGAAACCCCCTTTAAAACGAAACATCACCAAATCAATGGATTATGTTAACATCTGAAAAAGGAGATGTCTCCAGTGTCATTGAGTTAATTTGACATCACTGTGAGCTCTACAGCACAGTTCACACAAATATCTGAGCTGTTATCAAAGGAGAAGTTCAATTTGTCAACTGGACAAAGTTTGTTTGGTTGAAAACGTTTCGCCGCTCATCCGAGAGGCTTCGTCAGCTCTGGTTATTGTATCTGAGCTGTTGCACTTTCCTTTGCTATACGTTTTATATTTCTGTTGTGTTCGGTTTCTGAGACAGAGAGAGGAACAAATGAAAAGTGTGACAACATGCCTGAGTCTCCCCAACTGTACTAAGGTATCTGTACTTTATTTAAAGGTCCCATGACATGGTACTTCTTGATGCTTTTATATGGCTCCTTAATGGTTCCCTAATACTGTAAATGAATCCTTCTTCAAAATCAACACTCAGTGCATGAGAAACAGAGATAAGATGAGAAAGAGTATTTTTTTCTCTCTGGAACACTCCATTATGGGCGTTGTTGCTTGAATGCAAATGAGGAGAAAAGAGATGGCCTATAGTAGAGGGTGGGGGCGTGGCCAAACTCTCCGCTCTCGGCTCTCAGCTGATCCATTTCCGTGTTTTTGCACGGGGGAGAGATTTGAAGCGTTCCATTGAAAAATAAACACATTTCCACAGAAAATCAAATTAAACCACTGCTGTTCAAAGGTCCAGAGGCTCAGATAAAGGACTTCCGAGCCTAGAAACACTCGGACGTGCCTCCAGGCAAATAAAAAAACGCATTTCGCATTGCCTAGCGCATTCGCAGTCCAAACTCTCTGGGCGTGATTTACAGAGACGCTGAGTTCAGACAGACGGGGGTGGAACTGCATTTGCATTTCTTTTTTCGATCTGACGTCAATAAGGTGCCTTGTTCAAAATCGCCCGTTTGAGCTCCGATTTTTTGTAACGCAGAAAAAGATCGCAAATGCTCAGTTTAGACATTTCGCAACTTTTAACCATGGGGGGGGCTAAACAGGGTAGGGGAGCTCACATTAACGTTCAAAAACCTCAGAAAGTGAAAATTTCATGCCATGGGACCTTTAAGTACATTTTAAAGTGAATACTTTTGACTTTTACAGGCCTCTGTACTTTCTATTCCACTACATTCTGTAACAAGACTGAAAAGTAAAATATTCTTTATTATTGTTTGAAACCAACTGACAAGCCTGAGGAGGTTATTTTTTAAAATGTTCATAGTTTGAGGAAAAAAAAAATGTAGGAAAACGACTAATTCCACTGAACAAAATAGAGCATGACTTTTTACTCTTTAAGTACATTTTTAAACAGGTACTTTAATAGGTCTTCTCCTTAATAGGTTTTGCTCCTGTATCTGCACTTTTACTTAAAGGTGCACTATGTAACTTTTTGGTTGGGTCCATCACCTGCTTGTTTCTGTGGCTGTGTCATTGCTCTGCCTGGAATGTTCCATAGTATGACATTAAACAGCACTACCTTACAATTATTCAATTACAGGTTTTATAGCTGAAAAATACCTAGAAAAACAAATAAAGGACTTGCGAGGGAACAACACATAGCAGCAGTCCCTCAAAGACCACCCCGACATAGTGAAGTTCTCACTCCGGCCTGATGCTGACCTGGTGCCAGACTCGATTAAGAGAGCACACTCACTTATTTTAACTCCGATCACATGCGACATGCGTTTGTTTTGACACTAATGGACCCTGTGTTTTTCTAATTGGTCAGTCCTCTTGTCAATTTCATCTTAACCGCAGTTTGATTTAAGTTTTTTTACATTTTAATTGTAGAAAAAACAATAACTTTCTTTGAGTATAGTCTGTGGAGAATAAATAGTTTAGGTTTAGTTTGTATTTGGACCTAAAATGGGCCATGGAGATGTTTTCAGGCCAGTTTACAGAAAGCTTTTCGGGTAATTCTAGTTGCACTGAACTAGAATTGCCTGAGGAGCCCTAAATTTGCACAGTAACAGGAGGTAAAATTGTGTGGAATTTTTACAGATATTTTTACAGACATGGACCATTCGCAATGGACTGGAAATACAGATGACGTTCATAATGATTAGTTTAGCAGGCGAGCCTAGGTAAAACCAATCAGGGCTTTAGCGTCAAAGCCTTTGTGATATTTCCTGTTATCTTGCTCAAAGCTAAAATGACAGTCAGGTCCACCTCACTGCTGGTGTCCTCAGCTGTATCATTATCATTCCACAGATGGCTCCGACAGTTCGGCTCCAACACAGCAGGTCCTACGGCATCGCCAGCATGTTTTACAGCAGTGGTCTTTCTTTTTCCTTTGCTTTTTGCATCAAGCATTTTCCAAAGATAGTTGTCCAAGCTCATCAATGTTACATTTCACCAGGTCAACACGGGATACGAACAGAATTTTTACCGAATCTTTACTTGATTAATTTTTTTATTGAAGTAACAACACTCTCACTTAAGCAAAATATTGTAGTGTAACAGTACTTCTACCTGAGTAAAAGTTATGGTTCCTCTTCTAAACTGACAAAAGTTTTATTTTGACAATATGAAATGATTTGAACATTTGTGTTTCTTGTACCGCTTGTTTAGATATGATTTTGTTTGTTTCATTTTTGTGTCGAAATACCAAGATACCAGACTGTGTGCATTATTTAATGTTTTGTCTTTCAAATTACTTAAATTATAAATAAGATGTTACGTCACATTTACTCTTTAAGTTTCTCTTACGTGAGTAGCAAGTTTCCCAAATACTTTTACTTGAGTCATTTCTTGGACTTGTAAAAATTGTTTTTCTTTTGACTGGAAAAAGGTGGCTTGCCCTCTCTGGGTGGGTGGGGAGTCCTTGCCTCAAGTGGAGGAGTTCAAGTATCTCGGGGTATCTTGTTCTTGAGTGAGGGGAGGATGGAGTGTGAGATTGACAGGTGGATTGGTGCAGCGTTGGCAGTGATGTGGTTACTGTATCGGACCATTGTGGTGAAGAGGGAGCTGAGCCAAAAGGCGAAGCTCTCGATTTCCTCCCCTCACCTATGGTCATGAGCTCTGGGTAATGACCAAAAGGACAAGATCGTGAATACAAGCGGCCGAAATGAGTTTCCTCCATAGAGTGGCTGGGCGTTCCATTAGAGATAGGTTGAGGAGCTCAGTCACACGGGAGGAGCTCGGTGTAGAGGCGCTGCTCCTCCACGTCAAGAAGAGCCAAGTGAGGTGGCTCGGGCATCTGTTCCAGATGCCTCCTGGATGCCTCCCTCGGGCGGTCTGCGTAGACGGTCAGGTGACCGCAGGCGAAAGTACCGGCGCAGAGCTTCGGGCTAAGCTCAGCTGTCGCCCGATCGCACTTTGCGGACACCCTGCTCCGTGGGCTCGGGGTTCTCTCTCTTTGTCTCTCTGTCTCTCTGTCTCTCTGTCTCTCTGTCTCTCTCTCTCTCTCTCTCTCTCTCTCTCTGTCTCTCTGTCTCTCTCTCTCTCTCTCTCTCTCTCTCTCTCTCACTCACTCACTCATTGTCCTCTTGTCAGCAAATTGTGAGCTTCCAGAACTTTCCTGTGAGAAACACGAGGCAGATACCAGGATGTTTGCTCACACTGCATACTCAATTCAAATTATGTACCACAAACGGGCTGCAGTGTATCACAGTGTATCACAGTGTATCACAGTGTATCACAGTGTATCAGTGCATCAGTGTATCACAGTGCTCAGAGCTGGAGGTGATTCGTGCATCACACTTGTCTCAATAATGGCTTTGAACCCAACACCGAAAACAGAGCAATGACTAAGTCTTCAAACTAATGAAACTGGCTTTTGGTTTGTGTTATCACTAACTAACATAACTAACATTCAAACTGGATTATGACACTAGAATAGACTCGATACTCATTACTGATTCTGATGACACAGTGATAATAAAAACACTTTCTTTAGACAATAGCATGTGATTTTCAACATTAAATGGTTGAAGATCATTCTAAAGTTATTCAGGAAAGGTAAATGTCTGTCCTGTGAATGGAACTGTTTTAGTATCAATACCTGCTCAAATGAGTATCTAGTTTTGATACTAGTTTTAGTATCAATTAGTTTCTGATTTTCAATACTTTTGACAGCCCAACTTTTGGTTAGTGATGCACTGATCTGATACTGGTATCAGATATACGTCCCAATACTGTAAAATTAGCTGGATCGAATATCGGCTTTCAAATATCGGCTCAGTCGATATCCAGTTTGGGCATATAAATAGTTGTAATACGACTATTTACTGGTCATAGTCAGCCCAGAAAGTCTCATAATGAATTTTTATTTGCACAAAGTTATTCTGTAGTTACATGACCAGTGGCGTTCCTAGAGTGATTTACTCCCTGGGCGAAAGCCACTCTTGCCGCCCCCCCGACCAAACCCTAACATCCGCCCCACCACCCAAAAATGGACCGTTGTCCATACAAACTCAATTCACAACAACTACTTTCAAAAACAAATGTACAGTTTTAATGAGTACTGCAATAAAAAATATAAACAATAATTACAAAAAAGTTTTTGAGCATAAAAAAGACCAAAGGCGCAATTATTTCACATTATAGCCATGTAGGCCTACAGCTATTTAAAGGTCCCATGACATGGTACTTCTTGATGCTTTTATATGGCTCCTTAATGGTTCCCTAATACTGTAAATGAATCCTTCTTCAAAATCAACACTCAGTGCATGAGAAACAGAGATAAGATGAGTCATAAATGTCACTCTAGAACACTCCATTATGGGCGTTGTTGCTTGAATGCAAATGAGGAGGACAGAGGTGGCCTATAGTAGGGGGTGGGGGCGTGGCCAAGCTCTCCGCTCCGCTCTGTGACACTTCCGTGTTTTTGCACGGGGGGAGAGATGAGAAGCCTTCCATTGAAAAATAAACACATTTCCACAGAAAAAAAATTTAAACCACTGCTGTTTCAGATATCCACAGGCTCAGATAAAGGACTTCCGAGCCTAGAAACACTCGGACGTGCCTCCAGGCAAATAAAAAAACGTATTTCGCATTGCCTAGCGCATTCGCAGTCCAAACTCTCTGGGCGTGATTTACAGAGACGCTGAGTACAGACAGACGGGGGTGGAACTGCATTTGCATTTCTTTTTTCGAGCTGACGTCAATAAGGTGCCTTGTTCAAAATCGCCTGTTTGAGCTCTGATTTTTTCTAACGCAGAAAAGGATCGCAAATGCTCAGTTTAGACATTTCGCAACTTTTAACCATGGGGGGGGGGGGGTAAACAGGGTAGGGGAGCTCACATTAACGTTCAAAAACCTCAGAAAGTGAAAATTTCATGCCATGGGACCTTTAAGAAAGCAAAAGTGCACTCCAGCACCCCCTGGTGGTCACAATATTGCAGAATCAGTCAGTACTCTGATCCGCGCCTCCGCGCGCCCGCGCACCACACCAGCTTTTTTTTTTTTTTTTTTTTGCCTCGCACCAGTGGAAGTGGAGTGTGGGGTCTTGTTAGCAGAACCATTCAGGGCCATAATGGGTGTTTTCACACCTCTGGACCTGACCTGCTGCCCTATTGTTTTCTTTGTTTGTTTTGTTTTAAGTTTGAGGATAGAGTTATAGATGGGAGACAAATGATGTCTGAGACCTCCATTTCTGTTCAAGGAAGAATTCTCTTTCTTCACAAAAATAGCCTCTTTAACTCCCCTCTCAAATCAGTTCTTTTCTCTGGCCAAGATCTGAACCTCACTGTCCTCAAAAGAATGGCCCGTGGCGTCTAGGTGGAGATGTACGGCAGACTGAGATCCACTCTGGTTCTCCCGCCTGTGTTGGTACATCCTCTTGTGAAGTGGCTGTTTTGTTTCTCCAGTGTAGCGTCACTGCAGTCTTCACTACACTGAATGGAGTAGACCACATTGCTTTGTTTGTGGCTCGGTGTTTTGTCCTTTGGGTGGACGAGTTTTTGTCTTAAAGTGTTTGTGGGTTTGAAATAAACTGAGATTTCAAGACACTTTTGCAAGACACTTCACCCACATTGCCTAGTATGAAAGCAGTGTGTGCATGACTGTTGGTGGTAGTCAGAGGGGCCGATGGCCCAGTTTGGCAACCTCTCTTCCATCAGTCTGCCCCAGGGCAGCTGTGGCTACAAAGGTAGCTTACTACCACCAAGTGTGGAGTGAATGAACAAAGAACTGTAATGTGCTTTGGGTGTCATGAAAGCCCATTTAGGATATCCACAAACAGACAAGGCTTTCTGCACATGTAGTTCTTCTTTCTCCTTACCCTCTGTGCTTGTAGGAACCACTTGGGCCCTGTGTCATAATGTCCCAATAACTCCCAGTTTGTGCTGCAGTGGGTGGTGTGAATCAAAAAGCAGGTATTGGTCTGTGTGTGTGGGTTTCGTTACTGCACAATCTAAGAACGCCAATGTGTTATCCTTGGCATCTTCATGAGTGAATTTGATGTTCGGATCTACAGAATTGATATGTGCAGTAAAAGGTTCCAAATCTTGAATTTTGATTTTTGAAAAATTATCATCAACATAACGATACCAATGTGTGGGTGGAGTGCCTGGATATGAGGCAAAGACACCCTGTTCAAATTGTTCAATGTATAAGTTAGCAATGATAGGGAAGACCGGTGAGCCTATTACACAGCCGTGGATTTGCTTGTAGAAGTTTCCGCTGAACTGGAAATAGGTGGGATTTAAACAAATTTCCAGCAGTTGGCAGATTTGGTTGCGTGAAAGTTTGGTTCTCTCTTCTAGCTTGGTATCCTGCAGTAGTCTCCTTTTTGCTGCCTCCATCACTACCGATGTATGGATACAAGTGAAAAGAGAGGTCACATCAAAGGAAACATTGTCTCATCCAGATCAAACTGGAGATTCTTGACTTTGTTCACAAATTCCAACCAGTACTTAATCAGGTCTAAACTGGGGCTAAACCAGGGTCCTAATAGAGACTAAATGTCTGTAAACCAAGACTAGACTAAAACTATCTGGATTAAGCTGGAGTAAATCAGGACCAAGCCTGAATTAAACCTGGACTAAATTAGTGTCCTTTGGATGTCATCTATGCATGTTTGAGTAATCTAGTGATATATATCACTCGTGCCCTATTTCAACTCAGTAAATAATAAAGTGAACGTGTTCTGCCCTCACTAAAACAGCACAGGATGAGTGAAAAAAGCCTTGTAATGTCACAAGAACACCTCAGATCTATTCTTCAAACAGAACACCAATGAGGTCCCAAAAAAAATTAAGTTCTTTCAATTAAATGTAATTGGAAGGACCTCTTCTTCTTAAAACATGAAATAATGCACAAAATCTGGAATATAATCATGACAATATAATCATATCTGATATCATATTTTCAACATAAAGCTTTTGTCACTTGTAGACTTACAGTGAGAAGAGGAACCACAGCTTTTACTCAAGTAAGAGTTATACTGTCAAATATATTACTCAACTAGAAGTAAAAGTACTACCATCCACTGCTGGTAAAGGATGAGTAGAAAAGCTCAAGTACCTGCTGCCTTTGTCCTTTTTTGGTCGTATGGTGAGCCGAAGCCTGACTTCCTCTGGACTGGGAGTGTGAGTGTGTGTGTGTGTGCGTGTGTGTGAGTGCGTGCGTGTGTGTGTGTGTGTGTGCGTGTGTGTGTGCATGCGTGCGCGCACGTGCGTGTGAGTGTGTGTGTGTGTGTGTGTGTGCGTGTGTGTGTGTGTGTGCGTGCACGTGCGTGTGTGTGTGCGTGCATGCGTGCGCGCACGTGCGTGTGTGTGAGTGAGTGTGTGTGCATGTGTGTGCATGTGTGTGAGTGTGTGTGAGTCTGTGTGTGTGTGTGTGCATGCGTGTACGCACATGCGTGTGTGTGTGTGTGTGTGTGTGCATGCGTGTACGCACATGCGTGTGTGTGTGTGTGTGTGTGTGTGTGTGTGTGTGTGTGTGTGTGTGTGAGTGTGTGTGTGTGTGTGTGTGTGTGAGTGTGTGTGTGTGCATGTGTGTGTGTGTGTACATATATTAGTCATGGGGTCATGCCTACTGAGTAAAACATGACAAAGTTGATTGAATATGAGTTGAGTAAGGTATCCAAGTATCTGAAATACTTTAAGCGTGTCATCATAGCTGCTGCACAGTAAGATGAAGTACTGCTAAAAGTAGCAAGCATTAGAATATTGTTTAAAAAGAATGTACTTTATGGCCAAACATAGTAGCACACATTTGGTCATGGTGGTATCAATAGCCTGAAGGAGGACTATTGGTACTAGTTAAATGATTGTAGTATTTTAGAAGTAGTAGACAGTAATTGCATTTGTAGTGTTGGTGGAAAAGTACTAATAGTTTACTTTTACAACTTTGGCCAATCTCTTAAGTGGGCTTTAAGTCCACCTGGTAACTATAGAATCTTGCCCTGCACAACAGACTGTAAAAACTCTATGGAGCTTCATGTCAAAAAACTGTGAGAATCTGCCCTGATATTTTCATTAAATGAATATATGCACAACCCGTTAAACATTATAATAGTAGTAGGAATATTGGTGGTAGTAGAAGTAATGGTAGTAGTAGTGGTAATGGTAGTTACAACAGCCAAGGAAAAAAGTAAAGTAAATGTAGTACTATAGCAGAAATTGTACTAAAAAGTAAGTCTAGGTGGTCTAGTCCCAGTGTGTATGCGGTGTATGCACGTGTGTGAGCAAGTGATGAATGTAAAAACATGTCAATAATCATATTATTATTATTATTAGGGGCCAAGCACCGTAGGTGCTAGGCACCTTATAATGTGGTGATGAAATATGTACTATTATGTACCTGAAGTGTGTATTATTGTGTACCTTGTAATATTAAAAGATCTAAAAAAAAATAGTGTTTGTACTGCGTTGCCTAGCGACGTTGCCTAGCGACGTTGCCTAGCGACGTTGCCTAGCGACGTTGCCTAGCGACGTTGCCTAGCGACGTTGCCTAGCGACGTTGCCTAGCGACGTTGCCTAGCGACGTTGCCTAGCAACCCTTTGATCTTTCCTTTGATGTGTCTGGTCTCCTGATTCTTATTATTTTATATTCTTCTCAACATGGGAGTCTATGGCAGCCCCTAGAACCGTCTGGTAAAACTCTGTAGACCCTGTCAGACTCTGTTAGATCCTGTCAGACCTTGTTAGACCCTGTCAAACCTTGTTAGACCCTGTTAAACCCTGTTTCTGAGTCTGACAGGGTCTAACTACCCTGTTAGACCCTGTCAGACTCTGTTAGACCCTGTCAGACTCTGTTAGACCCTGTTAGACCCTGTTAGACCCTGTCAGACCCTGTTAGACCCTGTCAGACCCTGTTAGACCCTGTTAGACCCTGTCAGACCCTGTTAGACCCTGTCAGACCCTGTTAAACCCTGTTAGACCCTGTTAAACCCTGTCAGACTCTGTCTATCTAAACCCCAGCACCTGCAACAAGGTTATTATAGTTTATGAAAACTGTCAAACTCTGTTAGACCCTGTCAGACCCTGTTAGACCCTGTCAGACCCTGTCAGACCCTGTTAGACCCTGTCAGACTCTGTTAGACCCTGTCAGACCCTGTTAGACCCTGTCAGACTCTGTTAGACCCTGTCAGACCCTGTTAGACCCTGTCAGACTCTGTTAGACCCTGTCAGACCCTGTTAAACCTTGTTAGACCCTGTTAAACCCTGTTTCTGAGTCTGACAGGGTCTAACTACCCTGTTAGACCCTGTCAGACTCTGTTAGACCCTGTCAGACCCTGCATGCGGCCGACATGCTGAGGCCTACATGCACCTTCAGTGCTTGGCCCCACATTGCTGTATAATAATAATAATAATAATAATAATAATAATAATAATTATTATTATTATTATTATTATTATTATTATTATTATTATTATTATTATTATTATTATTATTATTATTATTATTAGATGGAAAATAAAGTTCCTGCCTTAGATTGTTAGATTGAGAAAATTTTATGTATAATTTTACAAAAAAGAAAATCAATAAACACAAAATTCTCATTAAATAATAATGTCCAACAGTTCCTATTCCAGTAAGTACAGATGTATTACTCTGGGGAAAAAAATAAGGAATTCAAAGATTAGAACTAAACTAGGAAACCAAACCGGGGTCCTAACATGAGACTAAATCGGCTGTAAACCAAAAATAGACTAGAACTAAACCAGGACTAAACCAGGACTGAACCACAACTGAAAAAGGGACCAGACATTAAACTAAATCAACTGTAAAACGAGACTAAAGAACTAATCCAGGACTAAAACAAGACTAAACCAGGACTAAAACAAGACTAAACCAAATTTTTTTCCAGCCAGAAAAAAAAAAGAAACATGTTTAGAATATGAATACTGGAAATACTTTTGGACCTTGCTTGACTCTGAATACTTCTACTTGAGTACACATAGTACATCCAGCCTCCTCCTCTTCCTCTCTCACAGACAGGCCTTAAAAAGGGACAAGTGCTCACTTCCTGGTCTGATCACGTGACCTGCCCGCTACATTCTTCCTCCCATGTGACCTGCTCCTCTGTCTCCTTATATGGACGTCATCCAGAGGAGCTGTTAAAGGGAAGCCCGGCACTATACTTGGTATGTTTGTGCAGAGGCAGGACTACTCTCTGCTCCAGCCCAGAGGTGGAGAGGACTGTCCCCCTGTCCCCTGTCCCCTGTCTCCGGCTGCTCCAGAACATGCCTCCCACCCTCACCCCCACACCACCCTCCCCTATGGTCCCAGGTCACTTCCTCTGTCAAAGGGGTGTGATAAACCAGGACTAAATTATAAACTGATATGAGAAGAAATCTGCTGTAAAACAAGACTAGACTAAATCTGGACTAAACCTAGACTAGGTTTCTAACAAGAGACTAAATTCAATTTGCTGTAAACCTTGACTAGACTAGAATTAAACTAAGACTAAACCAGGGAACTAACATGTCATATTTAATCAAATGTAAACCAAGACTAGACTATAATTTAACCAGGACTAAACCAGAACTAAACTAGGACTAAACCATGTTCCTCACAAGAAACTAAATTCAATCGACTGTAAAGAAGACTTGACAACCCATGAGATTAAATCAGCTGTAAACCAAAGACTAGACAAGATTTTAAACAGGCCTGAATCAGGAAAAGAACATCACTAAACTAGGTCAGTTCTAAGCCAAGAGGAACTATACCAGGACTAAATCAGCTGTAAACCAAGACTGGTGGGTTGGCAGTGGGGCTGATGGTGTGTTGGTGGTGGATTCCATAGGTGTGTTGGTGGTGTGTTGGTGGTGTGTTGGTGGTGTTGGTGGTGTGTTGATGATATGTTGGTGGTGTGTTGGTGGTGTGTTGGTGGTGTGTTGGTGGTGTGTTGATGATATGTTGGTGGTGTGTTGGTGGTGTGTTGGTGGTGTGTTGGTGGTGTGTTGGTGGTGTGTTGGTGGTGTGTTGGTGGTGTTGGTGGTGTGTTGATGATATGTTGGTGGTGTGTTGGTGGTGTGTTGGTGGTGTGTTGGTAATGTGTTGGTGCATAGTTTTTGTTTTTTATCTTTTATTATTAAAGGTACATTTTTAAAAACCACAATAACATTTACAAAAGTACTCAGAAGACACATTGGGGGATGTGGGCACGGGGACAAACACTACTGGATACAACGGCTATGGGACTTGAAGGGAGTGGGCCAGGACAAACAGGTGCCTGGGGGAAGTACAAGGTGGGCCGAGAAAAAAACAGGGGGAGTGAAGAGGTCCAAAAGGATTATCCCAGGCAAAGAAAGGGGGTCTGGGTGACAACAAGGGCGATGCAGTGTCCAGGGAGAGTCCAGATGACAGGGTTCAGAGGGAACAGCGGAGGAGGGTAAGGGTCAGAAGTCCAACTGAGGGGAACCGGTTTGAGAAATGGAGAAAAGTGTATTGTCTGGGGTGAAAGTGTTGCAAACCTCAGTTTCTCTTACGGAGTGGAGATGGTGAATGTGGGCGCTAAGGAGCGCTGTGAAGAGGGGCCAGTGCTCTGCTGCACGGCCGTCATGGAGGTGGTGATTCCGTGCCACAAAGATGGAATACCTGGCCATGGACAGGACGAGGCGGACGGCGTCCCAGTTGACCATGGCAGTGTCTGGCCCTCGAGGTCGCTGCCGGATAGGTCCGAAGAACCAGAGCTCAGGGTCATCGATTTCATGGGCTGCCGGCGGTGGGATCCTCAACGCCAGCCTCCGAGCGAGAAGGTCCAGCAGCTGGGTCCAGAACCGCCGCACCACAGGACACCAGACGGCCAGATGGAGGAGGTCTTCAGGCGCCTGACTGCACACCGGGCAGTCACAGCCATACCTGTCAGTGTGTATTGCGTGCAATCTGGTGCAGGTGTAAATGATCCTGTGTCTCAATTTAAAGTCAAAATTACTGACTTGGGGTGGGGTGTACCAATTATATATGTGAGCCCAGATATATATGTGAGCGCCAGGACAAAAGACTGGATTATACTTACCTTTTTAAAAATTTCAGCTCTCCTAAACCCAACCCTAGCCCTTATAAACCTACCTCTGATTTCCTCTATGTCAAACCTACCTGAAACATTTAAAAGCTGCCTTACTTGTTTAATTCCCACTCTCTCCAAAACCCCACTGAACATGCTCTCCCTCCTCTCGGGAGGGTCGGAGAGCATGTCAGGATTAAAACGCAGAGGCATCTGCCCCAGGTGCCACAGGGAACGTGGTGCCGCCACAGTGCATGGCCTCAGTGCAGCCCAGGCGCTACCGCAGATCCTTCATCCCCACCGCCATCAGACTGTATAATTCTAACATATAGGCCAGACGTGCAATATCCTCCTTTTCATGTTGATGCTTGTTGTTACTATTATGATTATTACTATTTTCCATTATTATTATTACGTATTACTATTTGTATTATTTATTACTTACTTTATCCCCTCCCTGCCTGCATGCACTTTTCCCCTCTTGTCCAAATGTCCTGGAGCTACTGTGGCGAGTAAATTTCTCCTGTGTGAGATCAATAAAGGCTTATCTTATCTTATCTTAAACACCTCCCTCTCGAAAGGGGGAACGCGCTCAAGGGTGGCTTGCCGGGAGAGCATGCATAAGTTAAATAAACCGTACTCACCTAAATGATCTACCTGAACCGCAAAGAAGTCCTTCCACGCAGCCGTGAACCCGGTGTCAAGGAACTTCTTGAGTATTTTAAGACGCAACGCATGCTTTTTAACAACTAAATCAATGAGTTTAAGTCCCCCGCGATTATATTCACCTATCATAACATGGTGTGCAATCAGCCCACGCTCTCTTCTCCAAATAAACCTACTTACCGCAATACTAATTTTGTTTGCCACTGCGCTTGGCAAGTCGTACACGGTGAGGGAATGCACGAGCTTGGACAAGCACAGGGCATTGACAACTAAAACCTTACCTTTGATTTTTAAATTACGTAATCGCCATAAATTCATGCAAGCGTTAACACTGTTATACAAACCTGTCCATAAATTGTCTACAGGCCGCCTCATCTCTCCCCAGTGGGACGCCGGGGACCCTGTAAAGGTCCCCCGCGTCCTTAAGGCCCCGGGTATTCTGGGCGGCTGCGAGGCTTCCGCAGAAAGCCACGGAGGACTTCTCAAAATTTACTTTGGCGCCTGAAGCCAGGCAGTAAACATTGAGCACGTGGAGAGCTGCGTCAAGGCTCTGCACGTCTCGAAGGACCAAATTAGTGTCGTCTGCAAATTGAAAAATTTTGTATTCCCTACCTGAAGGACTCGTGAATCCACGCACAGCCCCGTCTTTCTTCAGCACAGCAGCGAGGGGTTCAGTTACTATGCTGTAGAGGAGCGCGCTTAACGAGCACCCCTGTCTGACCGACCTCCGCAAAGGGAAGGGGTCAGAGAGGAGGCCGTTGCATTTCACGCGACTAACCGCACTCGAATATAATAAGCGGCTCCAATTGATAAACCTACCTTTAAAGCAGAGGTCTTCAACAGGGGGGTCACGACCCCTAGGGGGGTCGCGGAGGTACTGCAGGGGGGTCGCGAAATCTTTTGATTTCACTTTAAAATAATATTATTTTATATTTTATAGTGTAAAATACAGTATTAACCTGTGTATTATTTCCTTGTATTGGATGTACCATAACAGAGTAGCAATGTTTATACATGACACTAAGCTCAATTTAATATAAAACACAATTCTATGCCTTATATATAGTAGGGGGTCCCTGGCCCAGTTTGCCATCTGTTTGGGGGTCCCTGGCCTGAAAAACGTTGAAGACCCCTGCTTTAAAGCCAAACTTGCCTAGAACGCGATAGAGAAAGCTGTGCTCTACTCTATCGAACACATTAAAATCTACAGAAACGTGAATGCCACCCGAGGCGTGCATCTCCTTCAACAAGTACTTTAAAGAAAGTATTGTGTCAGAGATGCCATACGCCTGCGTATCCGCAACTATCTTACCTATGACGTGCTTTAACCTACCTGTCAGAATGCGAGATAAAATTTTGTAGTCGGTGTTGAGGAGACTTATAGACCTGTAATTGGCCAGGCTCTCTCAAGCACCTTTCTTAAAGACTAGAGTCACGATACCAAGAGTGAAGGAGGGCGAGCACCTCCCCTCACTCTCGATATCATGAAACAACGTATGGAGAATAGGTGCCAATTGGTGAGCAAACGCCCGGTAAAACTCAGCAGTCAGCCCGTCCTTTCCGGGACTCTTACATTTATTGAGCCCCTTGACGGCCGCAAAAGCTTCCTTTAATGAGACGGGCTCATCACACAAATCCTTGCATTGAGCACATCTAGTACCTGACTGCAACTTCCCTCACTTATCCCCTCAAATAAACCCAAGTAAAACTTGCCTGCCACCTCTAAAATCTTACCTGTGTCACTAACTAACCTACCTGTATCATCTACCAAACTGTCTATATACAACTTACCTTGCTTGGCCTTCTCCAGACCATAGAAATACACAGTAGAGCTCTCCCCCTCCACCGCGTACTGAGCCTTGGCCTGGGGGATGTCACCCTTAGCTCGACTTTCCTGTAAATTGCAGAGCTCAGCCTGCAGTTCCAGATACTCTAGGTCCACAGGGCCCACCAGAGACGCCACAGCCAGCACTTGGAGGTGGTCACGCACCATGCGTTCCCGCGCAGCCTGCTCCCACCTCCGCTTGCTGTGGCTGATGGCCAGTTTTTTTAATCCGGGCCTTCGCTCCATCCCACCAATCTATTAAGGAATCATAGACTTCAATTTCAGTGTCAAAACAGTCACATAACCTCACCCCCCCCCCCCCCCCCCCGTTCTTTTTCCCACCTCAGAAGTCGAGGCTGACAGAGAAAAGGGAGTGATCACTCCCTCCCCAAGCACATATACACGGCCCCGCTAATAAATTTCCATATTATAGATGAAACAAAGCACATGTCCAAACTGGAGGAGGACCCCCCTCACCACCTGGCGCCGAGAAAACCCTCTGGCCTTATAGTTAAGGCCCCTCCAGACCTCAGACAGGTCATGATTACAGGCCAAATCAATTTCTAAAAACATTATTTGGTCCTAAATCAGTTTTTGAGAGGACAACATTAAAATCCCCTATTATAATTGTGGATTCGTTAACGAAAGAAAAAATGTTGATGAAGAACCTTTTCCTCTCCATCACATCATTCGGCGCGTAAATATTTATGAGGCAGATTTTCAGAAGGCCGTGTACAAAATCAATCACTAAAAAGCAGCCAAACGGGTCATTTTCGGACTCTACTCCTCAGACCACACACTTAAGGGAGACCAGGGAGAGCGCCATAAAGAAAGAGAAGAGGTAAAGATTAAAGATGACTTTCTTCTTTTAATGCTTTTCACACCGCCTTCATCATTAAGTTCCTCTTTAATATTGCCATTGCTGAAGTCCATCAGCTCTTCATCTGCGATGTAATTCTCTGCACTTGTGGTAGCGGGCTCACAGGGACCTGCAGAGACCGGACCACGCGGGGCTGGAGTGAGCAAGGGCTGGGCGGGCTCTGCGGCCCGCCTGTCATGAGCCGATCTGTCCCTCTTGGGCCGAGATATGGGCGTCTCCTTGTTTGCCACTCCACGCATCGATCCTCTGCCTTCACTGGTATCCCTGGAGTGACAAGGCTTGGGGGTCTGGCCCTTAGGCGGCGCCACATTCTCCTCCTCACCTTGGAAACAGCGGAGACTCCCCAGGAGAGGAGCTTCTGCAAAATTTCCTCATCCTGGATGTACGCCGGCAGGCCCATGAAAGAAACCACCAACTCGTCCGTGTTGATGTCTCACCTGTGGACCCTGGTCTCGCCGACCTGGAACACATCCAGCAGCTTGTCCTTGACTGCCTGGGACACTACCGTCATCTCGTACCTGTCCTTAGTCACCATGCGGCAGGCAAGTACGGTCCCACACACCTCCTTTGTAGCCTTCAGCAAAGCCATAGGGGACAGGCCCGCACCACCCTCCAGCTCCAAAAAAAAAAGTCAGTTCTTTTTGGTATTTTACATCCTTATTTTTCCTAGTGTCACCATCATTTTTCTTCATAATATCTTCCTTCCTGTTAATATCGCCCGCTCTCTCAGGCTACGTTCACACTGCAGGGCTTAATGCTCAATTCCGATTTTTTTGTGAAATCCGATTTTTTTGCGAGGCCGTTCACATTTCCAGTTAAATGCGAATTGTATGTGATCTCCAGTGTGAACGCTAAACTCCCCAAAAGTGTCCCGCATGCGCCTTGGAGGACACGATGACGTCACACGCAGTGAACGCGCTCAATGTTTACGGAAGTAGCCTAAAGTTGCTTTCGTACTGGAGCCAAAACATGTACAGCTTATTTGTTTTAAGGAGGAGACGGAGAAGGACGAGGTTTTTGGCCACAGCGTTTTGCGGGGCAGTGGCAGCAACGTGTGCAGAAAGGAACGTGTGGGTGCGGAGTCACAGGCTTCGCCGCTTCACTGATACGAGTTTATATACTATTTTCGCATGACGAGAAGAACGTTTGTACTTGTACCACTCTCATTGGAGGAAACACACTCAGGTCAGATGAATGCGACCTGGCCGTTCAGACTGAAGTCGCATGTCAAAAGATCGGATATGTATCGGATTTAGGACCACATATCCAAGTGGCCTGGATCGCATTTGAAAAAATCGGATCTGTGTCGTTCACACTGTCATTAGAAGATCAGATACAGGTCGCATAGAGGCAAAAAAATCGGATTTGGGTCGTTTCAGGCTGCAGTGTGAACGTAGCCTTAGTCAGCTTCTCTTTGCCCAGTCCGTTATCCATTGCGGTGGTCTGGGGCCTAGTGAGGGCCGAAATCGCGCTGTTCGTCCGGAGGTGAGCAAAGCTCACGGGGAAAAGAAAAAACGTCTCCTCTTCAGCAGGAGTGCTGGGAGGAGGTGATCTAACAACCAAAAGAAAGGGGAAAACAAAAATAATCCAAAATGTAAAAAGAAAAAACACCAAACAAAGACCACACACACGTGCACCTTGAGGTGATGGATTTCATAGGTGGGTTGGTGGTGGGTCTGGTGGTGGGCTCCATAAGTGGGTCTGGCAGCTGCAGTAGCTCCATAAGGCCACTGGACCAAGCCTCATAAACTCACTGTAGAATTCTCTCCATGCTCCAAATACGGTCAAAGCTCAGCCAGCCCAGAGCACAGAGCAGCTAGTGTGCACGCAGGAATCCCCCGCAGAGGAAATGACACGGGAGACCCAGCTTTCAATGAGTCTTTTTCACTTAAATGCATTGTACTCGAGTTAGCCTTAGGCCCTGTCTGCACGACAACGTTCCTGTTTTTTTTTTTTATGCGGGGTGAAAAAAAGTCGCATCCACACACGTGTTGGATCAGTAAATATTCGCGTCAAGATGAGCACGGAGCGCTGAGTGAAAACGATGTAGTACATATGTCACACGATAAGTGGCGCTGTAAACCGGAAAGAGCCAGAGCCACCGGAAACGCAAGACTACAAAGAGCACATGTGCATATAGTCCTTTCTCATTCGTAAACAAGCAAACATGTGTGTGTTAGGGACCGTCAACCAATGCAAAATTATTTTGTCCCCCTGCTCCACCAATGTAGCAGGGACTCACGCCGGTAATGTGAAAATGTTGACGGTCCCTAACATAGACAGACGCCACAGAACGAAGGTTTGAGCTGAGCAGAGTTTTTGCCTGTAAATCAATAGTTAGTATTACTTGCTATCGTTTTATTAGATAGACATTAACAGGTAGAACTCTCGTTAACCTTGGTCGTGTTATTTAGGCAAAATGCTTGTTTGGATCTTACTACGGGAATGTTAATATAGTTAGCTATATAGTTGTGTGTGATACTGCATGTGCCTGTTTGTAAAAGGTAAATTTTCATTCAATAAAAAAGACAAGAAATGGTTGCTCTTTTTCTTTATTTACAGCACACAACACATTCAAATTGGTATGGGCTCCTCATTGTCCACTATCTGCCTTTTCAGCGATGGGATCTTTCCAGTTTTAAAATACGTGTTTAGCTTTGAATTGGCAAACACTCATGTGTCGTGCATACTGCCAGGCCACGACATGTGTAATTGTGCATGTGTCTCCGCTGGGGTTGCACTGCATAGTATAAATAAACTTAGAAATGTCCGCATAACAAACTCAACTCCATTGTCCTCCATGGTTGTTGTTATCTGGTCGTTACCAGCGGAAGGCGCAGGGTTACCTTCTGGTCACTGGTCACGTGATGATTACGGCATTGCGACGTCATTGTTTTCCCAAAAGGCACGTTTTTGGCCGCCCACACGACAACGCGACCCCCGGCGTTCTCCGACTTCTCCACTCTGGAACCCGTTTTTGAAAAACACCGTTTTCACCCCCCAAAAACGCCGGCGCCGTGTGGACGACGGGCCCAAACGAAGACAAACTTCCCCGTTTCCACCAAAAAACGTTGTCGTGCGGACATGGCCTTAGATTAGCAAACATCTATTCTGCAGCAGGAAAAATAACCCAAACTCTTAGAAGGCCTCTCTGATCTGAATGGGCACTCCCTAAACCCCAGAACCTGCAGCCAATCCTAAATCAATGCTACTGCAGCCTTTGTAGCTCAGGGAGGGAATTCTGGAAGTTTTGAGCTTCACATGAGCCTGTCCATAAGCTGAGAATGAGACAAATCGGTTTGTGTCCTTCATCTGCAGGTTAAAGGAAAAGTAAAGTTTTTTATAATTTGAGCCTTATTTCGGTAATAAAACAAGTTGTTTTACTCACCCATATCACTTTGGTGTCATATGGAGCATTTCCGGAGATGTTTTGGATTAGCGTTAGGCTAACGCCGTTATAGCCATAGCTCGGGGCATTCCCCGAGCATGTAATATGCCCCGTGCAGGCTCCAAATAACACAAACTTTAGCACTTTTCAAATCATAGAAGCTCAATGTCTTTAGTCTACAATTTTGTTTGAATCAAAAGTGGCCTGTAATCCGAGATTTAGCCATAGTGTGCGATAGTGTGCCATAGTGAGTGTGCTCTCAGCTCCCGGGACCCAAACATGGAACGCATAGCTGTAAACTATGGATAAATCTCGGATTACAGGCCACTTTTGATTCAAACAAAATTGTAGACTAAAGACATCGAGCTTCTATGATTTGAAAAGTGCTAAAGTGCCCCGAGCTATGGCTATAAATCGCGCTAGGCTAACAGCTAAAACATCTCCGGAAATGCTCCATATGACACCAAAGTGCTATGGGTGAGTAAAACAACTTGTTTTATTACCGAAATAAGGCTCAGATTGTAAAAAAAAAACGTTACTTTTCCTTTAAGGTACTGGAGACAGAGGTTAGAGAAGTCATTTGTGAACAGTTCCTTAATGTGAACAGTTGAAACAAGATCAAATTTTTTAAAAGAAACTAATCTTTTAAGTTTTTATGCAATTTTATACTGATTGACACTGAATCAACACACCAATCAGCACAGAAGTAGAACATAGAAACACGAGTGAGAGCTTTGTGCGCAAAAACATATTTGGCATCAAAAGGACAGTTTTTAAATTATGAATTTTATATTGCTTTGTTTTATTCAGATTGCGCATCATTTCAAAGGGCAAACACACTCCCACTCTCAGTTTGAACACATCTGAGCCTTTGTCATTTCTCTGTGATTATTTTGTAGTTAAATTATTTAAGATTATTATTCAGGTGAGATTCAAATCCAGAGAGACTCATTTATAATCTGAGAGGAACCGGAGTAGATAAAAAACAAAAAAAATAAGGCCAGGACTAATACCAAAAGGAGATGTATATCAGTTAGAGGAGTAGATCTGTGGAATAGTCTGGATGACAGGTTAAAAGGATTGACATTAATAAAGGCAAAATAAACCAAAAAAACAAATTTAATTCTATAGGCAAATACAGAGAGCTCGAATGATTTAAAACATATTTTTACTACAGAGAGAGACAGTAAGATAACAATGTAGACAGGCTACAGAAGCAGGTTAGTGTAAAGGATAAATGTTGATTATATTGAAGGAAAAATGTTTTCTTTTTCTTCTTAGGTGTAGGAAGTTGAATAGAGTTCACTCATGAGTACTATTATTATTATTACTACGCATATATTTTTTTATATTTAAGTTGTTGCTTGTTAAGAAACTTAAAGGAAATTTTTTTTTTTTTTTTTTTTACAATCTGAGCCTTCTTTCGGCAATAAAACAAGTAGTTTTACTCACCCATAGCACTTTGGTGTCAATTGGAGCAGTATCGCAGAAGTTATGTTGAGCCGTTCTGTTCTACTAATGATCCCGTATCCGTTAGCGTGAGTGCTTGGGGCATTACTTTGCGGTGTCCAAGTAACACAAACTTAAGCACTTTTCAAATCACAGAAGATCGCTGTGTCAGTGTAGACTTTTAGTGGATTCCAAAACGGCCTGAAACCCGATATCCAGCTATAGTTTCATTTGATGACGTCATCAGAGAGGACAGTGCGCATGCGTGAACTCAGCTGTTTTGTAAACACCGCTAGTCCGAAAGAAGCTAACACCGCTCTGAACTTTACTTTTCTGTTGCGATATCGGGTTTCAGGCCGTTTTGGAATCCACTAAAAGTCTACCCTGACACAGCGATCTTCTGTGATTTGAAAAGTGCTAAAGTTTGTGTTATTTGGAGAGCGCAAATCAGTGCCCCGAGCACTCACGCTAACGGATACGGGATCATTAGTAGAACAGAACGGTTCAACATAAGTTCTGCGATACTGCTCCAATTGACACCAAACTGCTATGGGTGAGTAAAACTACTTGTTTTATTGCCGAAAGAAGGCTCAGATTGTAAAAAAAAAAAATTTATTTTCCTTTAAGTTGTTGTTGTTTGTATTCTTGGCCTCATCATTTGTAAACAGGGTCAGGCATTCAGAAGTAATTTCCATCCATCCATTTTCTTCCGCTTTATCCGAGTTTGGGTTGCGGGGGCAAAAGTCCAAACAGATCTTCCGCCCAGATCTCAGGGTGAGTGTTAGGTCCACAGGAGGACAGCCCCACGACCCAAGGACACAACGGTAGCATTCATCTGTGGGAGCCGGAAACGTACCGCCAACCCAACCACTCAAATAATGATGTATGTCGAGAGCAGGATTCGAACCACCAACCCTTAGATCAGTGGACAAATGCTCTACCAACTGAGCTACTGTCGCCCCCAGAAGTAATTTCACTTGACCCTACACCGCTTTGGCCATAGTTTTCTGTGAAATGTGAAATGTTTGTAGCAGTCTATTAAGTACATGACTGAAGAAAATCAACTACTACTACTAAATGAGTTCTCACACTGGCTTCAGTCATATATTGTACATATTTTGAATGGTTCTTTGAAATTAACTAATGATTTGTCTGTAACTGCTTTACCTGGGAGGTTCCACAGATTCAAAAAGCCTGTGCCTAATTTTAAATGTGCTCATTTGCCTTTTAGCCCAGCACTCTGTCTGCCTCTGTAATACTGCACCGTCACACACAAACATGGGCTTCTGTGCTTCGCTGGCTCTCTTGATTATGTTACCTACTCTCAAGGAGGGTGTCAGTGAGTTGTGTTCCCAGGATTAATAGCAAACAATGTTCCTGATTGGATAAAACTGGCGTCCCCATCAGTTTCTCTACTTGATAATGTTTTTAGTCACATTTTCTTTCCCAGTCATCAGAATTTACCATCCATCCATCCATTTTCTTCCGCTTATCCGGGGCCGGGTCGCGGGGGCAACAGTCTAAGCAGGAACGCCCAGACCTCCTTCACCCCGGACACTTCCTCCAGCTCCTCCGGGGGGACCCCAAGGCGTTCCCAGGCCAGCCGGGACACATAGTCCCTCCAGTGCGTCCTGGGTCTTCCCCGGGGCCTCCTCCCGGTGGGACATGCCCGGAACACCTCCCAAGGGAGGCGTCCAGGAGGCATCCGAAAAAGATGCACGAGCCACCTCAGCTGGCTCCTCTCGACGTGGAGAAGCAGCGGCTCTACTCCGAGCTCCTCCCGTGTGACTGAGCTCCTCACCCTATCTCTAAGGGTGCGCCCAGCCACTCTACGGAGGAAAATCATTTCGGCCGCTTGTATCCGCGATCTTGTCCTTTCGGTCATTACCCAGAGCTCATGACCATAGGTGAGGGGAGGAACGTAGATTGACCGGTAAATTGAGAGCGTCGCCTTTCGGCTCAGCTCCCTCTTCACCACAACGGTCCGGTACAGCGACCCCCATACTACATTATATAAAGGGCATGTTAAGCTTATCTCCATGGAGACATGTTACAGGTCAGATCTGTGGAACTGTAACTTGTAATAAATTCAAAATACTATACTACTGCCTAACATCTTTATGGAGCAAGTGGCCAACCCCCCACCATAAAAGTTACACAGTGCATCTTTTGTGCACTATTTCTCTCCTTTCCTCATTGCAGACATACCTGGAGTTGTGTTTTGTTTCATTCACACATTTTAACACACACACACACACACAGACACACACACACACTGTCATGTGGTGATACAGGAAATGCTCCATTGTGTTTTTAACCTCCATACACCTTTACTAGAATCATTTGGCTCAATTCAGTCCTGGAATTTCTGTAATATAGGACCTTTAATAATAACCTTGCATATGCGTTTCTCTGCTTATATCAACATTCAGTGATAGAAGAAGTACTTGAAGTTGAAGTATCACATGAGAAAATCTACCAAAGTATTAAAGTACATTAAAGTACCTGAAGAGTAAAAGTAAACATATTTTGCTCAGTCTTTGAGATCTAATAAAGCTTCAAATGTAGTGAAGTGATAGTAAAAAATAAATAAATAAATAAAAAATAACCACTTTAAAATGTACTGTGTGTAAGTAAAGTACAGATACTGTAAAATGTACATTGTGTACGTTTTCTGGTGGAGGGTCCATCATATGCTTGTCTCCATGGAGATGCTATTGCTTTGTTTGGAATGTTTCACAGTTTATCTTCATGGAGACCAAACCAGACCAGGTCAGATCTGTGGAGAGGCACAAGTGTTGTTGAGCTGTAAAACCACCTGCAATTGTTGTTTCTGTGGAACATTCCAGGCAGAGCAATGACATATCCATAGAAAAAAGCATGTGACGGACCTCCAACAGACCTCCAAAAGTGACATAGCGTACCTACTACAGTACAGTATTTTTACTAGTTTTACTTGTTTACATTACACCACTGTCAACATTGCATAATCCCAAACAGCTTTGATAATAACGCTCTTGTCTTTGTGACTCATACTCTTTACAGTTTCACACGGTCATCCAGCTACTACCAAATATAGGTATGCTCCCCTAACCCCACTCCTTATCAGGTCAGCAGAGGTAACCCTGCGCTGGCACTCCCCTATGCAAACCACCACACCCGCCACCACATGAGGGAGATTCACGGACACAGTGTGAACGCACCGCCACAACTAAAATAGTTTTATGCCACTTTCTCTGAGTAGTATGCATACAAGGAGAGTGTAAATTGCCTCTTGGGTAGTTTAAAGATCCTACATTACACAAAACAGGCTCTTTTGAGCTTTAAATCATGTTATAATGTTACATTATAAAAACATCTTTGAGTAACCCTGAATTATTATTATTAGTCTGTCTACATCTCATGCTCTGTTAATAATAATAACCAGGTCTGGACTGGGACAAAAAAATGGCCCTGGCATTTTTGGCTTAGACCAGCCCCTCATAATTAGTCCTGGTTCAATCCTGTTTTAGACCTGATTAGTCCTGGTTTAGTCCTGGTTCAGACCTGGTTTAGTCCTGGTTTAGTCCTGGTTCAGACCTGGTTTAGTCCTGGTTCAGACCTGGTTTAGTCCTGGTTTAGTCCTGGTTCAGACCTGGTTTAGTCCTGGTTCAATCCTGATTTAGTTCTGGGGTTTAGTCCTGGTTCAGACCTGATGTAGTCCTGGTTCAGTCCTGGTTCAGACCTGGTTTAGTCCTGGTTCAGACCTGATGTAGTCCTGGTTCAGTCCTGGTTCAGACCTGGTTTAGTCCTGGTTCAGACCTGATGTAGTCCTGGTTCAGTCCTGGTTTAGTCCTGGTTCAGTCCTAAATTGTGGGCCGGTCTGTAAGTAAAAAAAAAAAAAGAAGGGCATCGGCCCCTAGGACTATCGGCCCACCGGGAAAATGCCCGGTATGCCCGATTACCAGTCCAGGCCTGATAATAACCCTGCATTATTATTATTAGTCTGTCTACATCTCCAAAGCTCAAAATGCTCTGTTCCACCTTGTGATGTCATGAAGCAGTACCTCCTTTTACTTTTAGTTCAGTAGAGATTGAAAATATTGCAGGGCTGAAATGATTAAAATGATTCTCGTGAAGGTGTGTGGAATTTGTGAGAAGTTTGTGGGAAGAACACAGCCTAAATACGCAGGGTGTGTGCGTTTAAAAAGATGTAATGTAATTTTCTTTATTGTAAATTCAACATCGACGGGCGTGCCAGAGTGGACCTTCATCTGTCGTACATCTCCACCTAGAAGCCACGGGCCACTCCTTTGAGGACAGTGAGGTACAGATCTTAGCCAGGGAAAAGAGCTTTATTTGGTCTTTGTCCAGTTGACAAATTGAATTTCTCCTTTTAACATGTAATACAAATAGGTAAAACACACAATGTGTAGCATAATAAAGCTCAAATGGTGTAATTTAAGCAGCAGTGTCAGTGTCATTTAAGTGTCATTTAACCAGCAGTGTTATTGTGGGAGGGAGGGCGGGCCAGGGAGAGAGTTTAGCATCCTGACAGCTTGGTGGATGAAGCTGTTCTCACAGTGAAAGTGACAAAGGTTTTATGTTTACAATATGAAATGATTTGAACATTTGTGTTTCTTGTAGCGCTCCTTCCGATATATGATTTAGTTTGTCTCATTTTTGTGTCTGTCCTTTGACATATCAGATTTTGTGCTTTATTTAATGTTGTGTACTTCAAATTACACAACGTCAACAGTAGTTTTCACAAATCTTTTTTACTTTTACCTGGGTTATTTCTTGGACTGCTACTTTACCAGCTGGACTGGCTGGTTAGGGGACCAGCTGGTTAGCTCAAGTGGTAAGTCACTGACTTTCCCCCTTCACGGTACTGCCCCCCGGGCGCCGAAAGATGGCTGCTCACTGCTCCTGAAAAGGATGGGTTAAATGCAGAAGTCAAATTTCTCCCGTGTGTCATTGTGTGTGAGACCAAATAAAGGCTTAATCTTAATCTGAATCTTAATCTTGTACTTCTACTTGAGTAATATTATTTTCTCCAAGTAATTTCCCTTGTGGATCAGTAACGTTAGTCTGAGTCTAAGTTAAAGTAATTTTACTCTTATTTGAGTACAGTTTTTGGCTACTATACCACTTCTACTACTTGTTGTGACTTAAAGCCCCAGTGTGTAGGCTTCGTGGCGCATAGATGGATGGTGCTATTGCACTTTCTGTTTTAGCTACGGCAGACCTCGAGGGTCACCCGGGTGCGTGCACGAGCCGCGCACCGCTACTGTATAAATAAAACGCGGTCCCGTTTTTGTTTTTTGTTTTTTTCTCATGAAAACACACATTCCCGATCATGTACCATGACACTCTACACATCAAATGAAACCTTACAGTCTCCTCTTTTTGACTATGCAATTCATTTCCCTGCAAAACAATCACTCCCTGAGCACATGGGACTTTTATACGGAAAAGCACAAAACGAGGTTAGCTTACCTTAGAAGGCTTTGCACAGGTCAAACTCTGTATTTCACCATAAACTTGCTCTCAATTTGTCCGTAAGGATCCAGCGAATAAAATCCAGTAAAACAATTTAGTCCAAAACACGTGTTAGATCCATTACGACGTCTGATCCAGCAGCATGCTTGTGTTGTTTACCCAAAACCACGAGCCTTGCTGAAGGCGAAGGCGGAGCCCAAATGTCCTTCTGCGGCTCTCGTATTCAAAATGGCTGCCTCTGCATGGGGAAGATCCCCCTTTTATGTGACTATATCTAAGTCCAAAAGAATACTTTGATTTCATGATGGAAGTGAAGAGGCTTGGAAAACAATGTATTTTTGAATGGGTATCTTCAATTTCAGTTGCCTGGAAGAATCCATGACTCATCGCTGTACCAGCGAGTGAGTCTGGTAACGTTTGATCCACAGAACGCGCTGCGGTTGCGCGTAGACAGACAGCTAAGTGAACCAATCAGAGATTGCGCCATCTTGATTCAAAACTGAGGCGGAACTTCCGCTGCCTAAGAGTGACTTTGCGGGCAAAGGCGGGTGCACTGATGTCACCATCTTTGAACGAATCAGAATCGCGGAGTCGGTTTGGAACCGGAGGAGCGAGAGTAGATGGAGGGTGTCCAAATGGTATCGCGCTGTATAGGAAATACAGAGAGATATCATTTGGCTGGCCAGGTAACAATTTCAGTAATTAACGGGTAAAAATCTTACACACTGTCCCTTTAAAGATGCATTGTGTAACTTTTCTGGTGGAGCTGCTGGCTGCCTGCTTGTTTCTATGGATATGTCATTGCTCTGCCTGGAATGTTCCACAGTATGACAATAAACAGCTCTGCTATACATTTACAATTACAGGTGGTTTCAAAAATACCTAGAAAAACAGGCATTCTGACTGTGAGCGGGGTCGCCACTCCACAGATCTGACCTGCAACATGGTTGGGACCCTTCACCAGAAAAGTTATGCAATGGACCTTTAAACTAGTGAAGATTGTGAAACCATTAGCGATCACTTTGCATTCACATTGTCCAAAGAAAGTGTGCAGAAATGGCTGGTGAAGGAGTGGGTGGGGTCAAACAGTCCACATGGTGCTCAGGGGGTTGTCCCACACTCTTACACCTACACGAAGCTCACCATGTCTGGGCACTTCTCTTGAGTAAGTCCCTAGTTACCCAAGCAACATCAATATACGTCATTTATTTACATCACATTTGAATGGGATGGGCCAGCAGAATCCTCTCTGCAGAGCACCCAGAACAACAAAAAAACTATAGAAACAAGACAGTAACATTACTTCAAAATAGTATTGCTCAAGTAGTGGTCCAAGAAATGACTCAAGTAAAAGTAGAAAGGATTTGTGAAAAGTACTACTCAAGTAAGAGGAGCTTACAGGTTGTTGCTTTCTAATCTGTTATAATGTTTCCTTATCACAAACATACCTGAAGTTGTGTTTTGCTTCATTCACACACACCATTTTGAACTGACAACACTCCATTCCACCTTGTGATGTCATGTAGTAATACAGGAAGAGCTCCACTGTGTTTTTAAACTCCACACACGTTCACTGGAATCAACTGGATGATTTCAGACCACTGCTTCATGACATCACAAGGTGGTACAGAGCATTTTGGGTTGCAAATGCAGACAGACTAATAAAGGATTACTCAAAAGTGTGAATGAAACAAAACACAACTCCAGGTATGTTTCTGACGATGTAACAACATTATAACATTATAACAAAATATATAACATTATATTTTGTGTCACTGCCAGAACATAACATCTGATTTATCTTTAGATTTATAAAGTGAATGTAATTACATGAATGTAATAACAGAATCAGAAAGGACAGACACAAAAATGAGACAAACTAAATCACATTTGAAGGAGCATTGCAAGAAACACAAATGTTCAAATGGTTTCATATTGTTGACATGAAGTTTTTGTCACTTGTAGAGTAATCGCAGTAGTTACTTCAACAAAACATTACTCAAGTAGTACTCTGAAAAGTACAATTTCTTTAAAAAGTTGCTCAAATGTTCTGCATATATATATATATATATATATATATATATATATATATATATATATATATATATATATATATATATATATATATATATATATATATATATATATATACCTATGGGAGTTTAAAGTGCAGTTGTAAACAGAATGTGAAGCCAGTCTTTTCCTTCGATGGTAAGGAGGTTGAAGGCTCGACACCTAGCATGCTAAGGTGCACTTCCCGATCCTCGGACGGTAAAATGCTTAATGATTAGGTATGGTTTAAAGAGCAGGTTTTACACTTCTATGGGCTATTAATCACTGTGTTACCTTTTATTGATTCGAAAAAGCTATATTGGCTAAAAATGACTCTCCCCTCCCTTTGCTCCCTTCACTAACTCATAGGTCATAGGTCATAGTTGCTTTATTGTCAAAAACAATCATATGTACATGTACATAGAATGAATTCGAAATTTAGTTTCCCCACTAACCAGGCAGGACAGTGATAGAGTGGGTAGGGGAAGGGCTGCTGCACTTGCGCGCGCCGCCGACTGGAAGATGCAGAGTAGAAAAGATGCAATACAATCAATACAATTATACACAACATGTAATGACAGAAAACAATTGGATAGATAACATACGGTGTCTTTTTCTTTGGTGACAAGAGGGAAGGATATGGGGCAAGGGAAAAGATCAAAAATCCATGAAATTGATTGAAAACTGAAAAAGAAGCAGACATCCTAAAAATAGACAGGGCAGCATTACTTAATACATGTGAGTGTGAGTCCAATAGTGTGTGCCAATGTTTTTGTAGAGTCTGAGATAAGCGGCAGCTGGCGGCCTTGGACGTGTTTGTGCAGAAGGTGCAGTCACAACAAACTCGCTCCCCCTTCAGAGCGCCATCACAACACAGTCTGCGTGCATACAGCTAAAGCTAATTTTTGAAGTTGTAGTGTACAGTTTTGTATCATATTTTATATATGTATGGAGAATTGTTGTGTGGGAGCATGAGTGATGTAGGCTTGTGGACAGAGCACTGGACAGAATGGCTAACTGTAAGAAGGGTTTGAATAGGGCCAGGAGAGATCACTATATTACTCCAACAAGCATGGATGGCATCTAAAACCTCGTGTTTTTGATGAGGGAACAACAATATAACATGGTAGAATGCTCAGAACAGTTGATCTTGCGTGACAACCCCGGCCCTCCCCTCTTCATTTGGGCCCCTCTTCTTCATTTTGCTATTCATAGTTACATTTCAAGCAGCAGATTTTAATGTATGTGTTTTTATCTTCCAGAAATAGTTACAGCATTTTCAACATTGTAAGTCTGAATTTCACAAGTAAGTACCGTAGACTGTATATATAAATGGACATTCTGGAGCTAACCTGCCACAGTTCAAATAGCACATCGACTCTTGTAAAAACATCACCCCTCTCTCCATAACTGCTGCAGTGAGCCTTAAAATGTTCATATTAATCTGCTTTACATGATCCTGGTGTTTTTAGTTCACTGTTTTGTCTGTAAATAAATTCCCATTCCTAACTCTGCTCCTATAACTGCTAGCCTCGATGAGCTTCATTTGATTGGAGCCGAACGCTATGGGTAATGTCACGTAAAGATAGGGGATAGGTGAAAACAGAATGTGCACTCGTTTCAAATGCAGGACAATAGAGGATTTCTCAAACCTGCATGAACCAAGTGAAACACAACATTTTATACCATACTGTGGAATATTAAAGCCAAAGGAACAGCATTTCCATGGAAACAAGCAGGAGGACGTAAAAGTCAGGTTTGTGACTGTAAGGACACATTGTTTTCAGCACAAAAAACAATCAAATTGAAATAACATGCTTTAATTTAACAAATTTTCTTTGGCTAAAATGTTCCATACTTTGGCTTTAATATCATTTTTCTAACACCCTTTTAAAATAATTTCAATAGTTTCAGTGCCCTGTAATTTAAAGGTGCAACTATACAACTGTGTTGGGTCACATCAGCAATGACGATGAGACACACTACTGTATAGGAGCGTGGTGAGCCGCCTGGTCAAGTGGTGCAGTAACAACAACCTCTCCCTGAACGTGGAGAAGACAAAGGAGATTGTCGTAGACTTCAGGAGAGCACACACACAGCACAAAACTCTCACAGTAGTGAGAGCATCAACGGGGCTGCTGTGGAGAGAGTAAGCAGCACCAAGTTCCTGGGTGTGCATATCTCTGTGGACCTCTCCTGGTCAAAGAACACTGCATCACTGGCCAGAAAAGCCCAACAGCGACTCTATTTCCTCCACAAGCTGAAGAGAGCCAGAGTCCCATCATGAGCACCTTCTACAGAGGCACCATAGAGAGCATCCTCACCAGCTGCATCACCTGCACCGTGTCCTACTGCACCCGCCTCACCCGCAAAGTCCTCTGCATTGCAAGTGATCCCACCCACCCATCTAACTACCTCTTCAGTCTGCTGCCATCAGGAAGGAGACTGAGGAGCCTCAGGGCAAAGACCAGCAGACTGAAAGAGCTTCATCCACCAAGCTGTCAGGAGGCTGAACTCTCTCCCTGCCTGGCCTCCCCTCCCCCAATGACACTGTTGCTTAAATGACACTAAAAGGAGACTGACACTGCTGCTTAAATGACACTGACACTGCTGCTTAAATTACACAATTTGAGCTTTATTACGCTACACATTGTGTGTTTTACCTCTTTGTATTATATACAAGTTTACTGTACTTTTGCTACAGGTATATGTGATGTTTTAGTCATGGTGTTTATTGTCTTGTTTATCATGTTTTATGTTCACTGTGGGCCTAGGGGGCGCTGCAATTTCAAATCCTGTGTGTGCAACCTGTACATATGGTTTTTGACAATACAGCTGACTTTGAACTTTTGAACTTTGAGGTGTATTGCGTAACTTTTTTGGTGGAGGGCCTGTCAAATTCTTGTCTCCATTGAGATGTTATTGCGTTGTCTGGAATGTTTCACAGTATGGCATTAAGCCTTTCCATCTTCATGGAGACCAAACTTGACAAAGTTACAGGTCAGATCTGTGGAGTGGCGACCCCGCTCACAGTAAGAATGTCTGTTTTTCTAGGGATTTTTGAGTTATAAATTGAATAAATGCAAAGTAGAGCTGTTTAATGTCATACTGTGGAACATTCCAGGCAGAGCAGTGATGTATCCAAAGAAACAAACAGGTGGCGGACCTTCCACCAGAAAAGTTACACAATGCACATTTAAAGGGCCCATATTACACTATTTTCTGATCGATGTTCTAATGTAGCTTCCTCATCACAAACAGACCTGGAGTTGTGTTTTGTTTCATTCACACATGTTTAACACACAAACCCTGCATATTTAGGCTGAGTTCTTCTCTCCATGTAATGTAGAACAGAGCATTTTTAGCTTTGGAGATAACTAATAATAAAATATTTCTCAAGCAAGTGTGACACCACTCCAGGTATGTTTTTGCAGAGGTAACAACATTATAACATGGCATAAGAGTCAATTTTGTGTAATAAAGGAGCTTTAATTAAATAAATGCACTACTACAGCTTGTACAGGACAGCACAGGGTGTGACAGGAGCCATCCACGCAGTTTGATATTCATATCATTTCCACAAATCTTTAGCCACGTTGGATTATTATGGAATTGACTGTCAACACTTCAAAAATATACGTTTAAAATATATATATAAAAAATCTGTGTGTATTGTTGCTATTTTATTAATTTTAAAGGGACAGTGTGTAAGATTTTTACCCGTTAACTACCTAAATTGAAGATACCCATTCAAAAAGGTCCCATGGCATGAAATTTTCACTTTCTGAGGTTTTTGAACGTTAATGTGAGCTCCCCTACCCTGTTTATGTAAATGTAAACAGGGTATGTAAATGTCTAAACTGAGCATTTGCGGTCCTTTTCTGCGTTACAAAAAACCAGTGCTCAAACGGGCGAGTTCGGACAAGGCACCTGATTGACGTCAGAATGGCAAATGCAGCTCCAGCCCCTCCCTCTGTCTCCGCTCAGCGTCCCTGTATATCCCGCCCATAGAGTTTGGACTGTGAATGCGCTACAATGCGAAATGGATTTTTTTTTATTTGCCTGGAGGCACGTCCGAGTGTTTCTAGGCTCGTAAGTCCCTTACCTGACCCTCTGGACCCCCCCCCCCCGCTCCTTAGCCAATCTCTCTGTCCTTCTCATTTGCACTGAAGCAGCAACACCCAGAATAAAGCATTTTAGACACATATCTAGCCTCATGAAGACTGTCAGAGTCATTTCTCATGCAAAAGTGTTGATTTTGAAGAAGGATTCATTTACAGTATTAGGGAACCATTAAGGATAAACAATAGATAAACAACAAGCATGCTGCTGTATCACACGTCGTAATGGATCTAACACGTGTTTTGGACTAAATTGTTTTACTGGATTTTATTTGCTGGATCCTTACAGATTGATACCAAGCTTCTGGTGAAATACAGAGTTTGACCTGTGCAAGGCCTTCAAAGGTAAGCTAAGTAACAAACCTCGTTTTGTGCTTTTCCGTATAAAAGCCCCATGTGCTCAGGGAGTGATTGTTGTGCAGGGAAATGAATTGCATAGTCAAAAAGAGGAGACTGTAAGGTTTCATTTGATATGTAGATTGTCATGGTACATGATCGGGAATGTGTGCTTTCATGCGAAAAAAAAAAAAAAAAAACAGTGAACGGGAGACCGCGTTTTATTAATACCGTTGTTGTCGGCTGGGTGTGCGCCGGGTGTGCGCCGGGTGCGCACGGGTACGCGCGCGGGTACGAGCGAGCTGTCCGCTACGGCGTCCACTCACCTGTGGATCATTATGTTATCATTTGGACATTCTAAAGGTGTATTATACTACGCAAAATTGACCCTTGTGAGCTTTAAGCCATGTTCATGTTCACTTCATCAAAAACAGACCTGGAGTTGTCTTTTGTTTCACTCACATATGTTTGAGTAACCCTGCATTATTAGTCTGTCTACATCTCCAAAATCAAAATGCTCTGTTCCACCTTGTGATGTCATTATGAAGTAATTTTCAAGTTAGCAGCCACTTTTTAACTTAAAATTCAGTAGAGATTGGCAATTCCAGGGCTGAAATCATCCAAATGCACTGTAAAAATGACAACTTGAATTTGTTCAGATTACTAGGATTTTAGCGTACATAGACAATAAAACTGCCAGTTGCATCGTCCACTGTCTCAAATGAGTAATTTCAACTCACTTTTGTAAGTTTCTGTTAAAAAGTTGATCTTAATTCATATTTTGAGTTGACATGATATACAAATTCAAGTGGACGGTAGTTTGGGCCAGGCCAACTAATCTGCGCATGCTCATTTGGAATAATCTGCCGTTGGGATCTGCTGCAACGGGGTAACCGGAGGAGTTTATCAGGGGTTTTCCTTGGGTTTGGCTTTGGAAAAGAAACGGCCACCATTTTCCCCCTCAGAAACGCCGGCTGTCTCTGCAGAAAACTTTGTCATAAAGAGACTAACGAGTCCTTTTGTCAACATTGATGTTGACGAAAACGAAATGAGACGTTATTTTATCTCCTCTTCACGCATTATTTGCAGTTTTACGTTGGTAAAATAGTTGCCTGGAAGAATCCATGACTCATCGCTGTACCAGCGAGTGAGTCTGGTAACGCTTGATCCAGAATGCGCTGCTGTTGCGCTTAGACAGACAGCCAAGTGAACCAATCAGAGATTGCGCCATCTTGATTCAAAACTGAGGAGGAACTTCCGCTGCCTAAGAGTGACGTTGCGGGCAAAGGCGGGTGCACTGACGTCACCATCTTTGAACGAATCAGAATCGCGGAGTCCGTTTTTAACCGGAGGAGCGAGGGCGGAGCGAGGGTGTCCAAATGGTATTGGGCTGTATAGGAAATACAGAGAGATATCATTTGGCTGGCCAGGTAAGTAAAATAGAAACTTGAACTTAAAATGATTAGCTGGCGTGGGCGGCAGTAGCTCAGTTGGTAGAGCGCTTGTCTAGTGATCCAGGGGTTGGCGGTTTGAATCCCGCTCTTGACGGATCACAGATCAGCTGTCCCCCTGTGGACCCACCACCTGTGGGAGGATTCATGGGGGCTGGTGCATTGTGTTCTGGGCAGCAGAACACTGTTTGGACTGCGGCCCAGAAAATGGAAAAGCGAAAGAAGATGAATGAATGAATGATTAGCTGGCACAACTTTAAAGGTCCCATGGAATGACATTTTCACTTTCTGAGGTTTTTGAACGTTAATGTGAGCTCCCCTACCCTGTTTAGCCCCCCCCCCCCATGGTTAAAAGTTGCGAAATGTCTAAACTGAGCATTTGTGATCCTTTTCTGCGTTACAAAAAATCGGAGCTCAAACGGGCGATTTTGAACAAGGCACCTTATTGACGTCAGATCGAAAAAAGAAATGCAAATGCAGTTCCACCCCCGTCTGTCTGAACTCAGCGTCTCTGTAAATCACGCCCAGAGAGTTTGGACTGTGAATGCGCTAGGCAATGCGAAATGCGTTTTTTTATTTGCCTGGAGGCACGTCCGAGTGTTTCTAGGCTCGGAAGTCCTTTATCTGAGCCTCTGGACCTTTGAACAGCAGTGGTTTAATTTTATTTTCTGTGGAAATGTGTTTATTTTTCAATGGAACGCTTCAAATCTCTCCCCCCGTGCAAAAACAAGGAAATGGATCAGAGAGCACTCAGAGCAGAGAGCGGAGCGTTTGGCCACGCCCCCACCCTCTACTATTGGCCAGCTTTTTTCTCCTCATTTGCATTCAAGCAACAACGCCCAGAATAAAGTGTTTGAGAGAGATATTTATGACTCTTTCTCATCTTATCTCTGTTTCTCATGCACTGAGTGTTGATTTTGAAGAAGGATTCATTTACAGTATTAGGGAACCATTAAGGAGCCATATAAAAGCATCAAGAAGTACCATGTCATGGGACCTTTAAAAGCTTAGTTGACCCAACTTAACAGCAATACTTAAAAATTTAAGTTGATACTCACAACTCAAAAACTCTGTGCAGTCGGTTGCCTTGAAAATTTGAGTTGAACTATTTATTTTTTACAGTGTGATTCTTGTGAAGATTTGTGGAGTTTAGAAACACAGTGGAGCACTTATTATATTACCACTTGACATCACAAGGTGGAACAGAGCGTTTTCTGCTAGAGAGAAGAACTCAGCCTAAATATGCAGAGTTTGAACATGTGTGAATGAAAAAAAAAAACAACTTCATTTATGTTTGTTATGAAGAAACAACATTATAACATCAATCAGAAAATAACGTAAAATTTAAATTACAATATTCCATTAATAAAAGAAAAAATCTGCTTGGCTCCACGTTAGAAAACATTTTTGCCCAGTGGGAGCTGACGTCGCCGTAAACTTCATTGCAACAGAGTACACACAAGTGCCACGTGCTGTGGGCCCCTCTTGTGGATAGCTGCACATTTTTTTCATTTCACTACGCGACGCTGCCGAATCCTACACATATCACCGATTAAGAGAAAGAAAACTGGAGAATGAAAGAAGTAGGTACGCCACAGTGGGGATGTACCAGTGGAGGGGAAAACGGAGGCTGATCTGCAATATGGTGTCTTGAAAATAAACAATTAAAGATCGCTCAAACATGCACCGGTCACTCCAAATAAAACTTTAAGAGGGCCAGTGAGAGGGGAACAACTAGAACATGGCTGAAAGCTCTGAGAAGTCCATTTTGCAGAACAGGCCTGCTTTAACAAGAGCTAAAACTTGACTACACTGCACAATAGTTAAGATTAGACAAATAAAAAAGATCACAACATATTTTATTTTGTTGAATCAATGTTTAAACTGTCAGGGAAAAAGTCCTTTATGTGTAAATTGTCTCTTTATGTGTAAAAACTCAGTGCTACTTCTTGTATTTTTGTACACTGGACCACTGAGGGATTACCCGTGGTGGAATGGAACAAAGTAAAAGTAGTCGTAAAGTACTGAACTTAAGTGTGCATTTTAGGTATCTGTACTTTACTTACATTTTAAAATAGATACTTTTTACTTTTACTTCACTACATTTGAGAGCAGGTACTTTCTATACTTTCTACATCACTACTACTACTACAACTAAAAACTGCTAGAAAAAAAAACTACAGCTGAAGCTTTATTAGACCTCAAAATCTGCATGAAATACTTTAAAGGTCCCATGACATGGTACTTCTTGATGCTTTTATATGGCTCCTTAATGGTTCCCTAATACTGTAAATGAATCCTTCTTCAAAATCAACACTCAGTGCATGAGATATGACTCTGACAGTCTTCATGAGGCTAGATATGTGTCTAAAATGCTTTATTCTGGGTGTTGCTGCTTCAGTGCAAATGAGAAGGACAGAGAGATTGGCTAAGGAGCGGGGTGGGGGGGGGACTTGCGAGCCTAGAAACACTTGGACGTGCCTCCAGGCAAATAAAAAAAAAACGCATTTCGCATTGCGTAGCGCATTCACAGTCCAAACTCTATGGGCAGGATATACAGGGACGCTGAGCGGAGACAGAGGGAGGGGCTGGAGCTGCATTTGCCGATCTGACGTCAATCAGGTGCCTTGTCCGAACTCGCCCGTTTGAGCACTGTTTTTTTGTAACGCAGAAAAGGACCGCAAATGCTCAGTTTAGACATTTCGCAACTTTTAGCCATGGGGGGGGGGCTAAACAGGGTAGGGGAGCTCACATTAATGTTCAAAAACCTCAGAAAGTGAAAATTTTATGCCATGGGACCTTTAACCCCCCCCCGACCGGCACCTCTCTCCCTCTCTCCCTCTCTCCCTCTCTCTTGCGCAGCGCGCGCCGAGTGCTCCACCTGCTTCGCCTCCGGTGCTACCACGAGCCTTGCCGAAGGCGAAGGCGGAGCCCAAATGTCCTTCTGCGGCTCTCGTATTCAAAATGGCTGCCTCTGCATGGGGAAGATCCCCCTTTTATGTGACTATATCTAAGTCCAAAAGAATACTTTGATTTCATGATGGAAGTGAAAAGGCTTGGAAAACAATGTATTTTTGAATGGGTATCTTCAATTTCAGTAATTAACGGGTAAAAATCTTACACACTGTCCCTTTAAATGACACCATTTGTTTATTTTTTTTATTATTACTTAATTTTTTTTATATTTTTATATATTTTTTATTTTTATTTATCTATTTGTATTATATACAAGTTTACTGTACTTTTGCTACAGACATATGATGGTGATGTTTTAGTCATTGTGTCTTGTTTATCAGATGTTTAATGTTCACTGTGGGCCTAGGGGGCGCTGAAATGTGCAACATGTACATATGGTTTTTGACAATAAAGCTGATTTTGAACTTTCGAACTTTGAACTTTGAATGGAGTAGACCACACTGCTTTGTTTGTGGCTCAGTGTTTTGTCCTTTGGGTGGACCGGTTTCTGTCTTAACCCTCTGAGACCCACAGTTGTAGAATTGCAACATTTACTTAATGCTGTCTAGTATAGTGCCTCACAGTGCATTTCCCAGCATCCCACACTCTGCATTGCATCATACAACATTTTTGGAGGGAATATCACATTCCAAAGTCAAATGACAGGGCTGCCTTCTACTTGCCTGGTTTACACATGACCATATCACAAGTGAGATATGGTCTGGAAGCCACCTTCGAAATATCTCGTACCGGAGGTGCGGTTTACGATTGCCAAAGGCCGTTTATTGGCTGTTACAAATGTCTATCATTTGGCGTATACGTAGTCCATAGCCAATCATGTCAGTTGTCAGTTCAAACTACAAGCTTCCGTTTGTCACGTAGTACGTGTCACCGTCTTGCCACCCCTCCCCGCTCTCTGATTGGCTCCCAGAATCGGGAGAGCTCGCTTGCCATAGTCACCAGGCTGTCTTTCAGTTCGGAACGAACAAAAGTAGCCTGGGATTTCCCAGGTTAGCCTTCTACTGACCACCCAGCTCTCTTTTCTGGATCAATTTTAACCAATCTAAAATTAAGTACTGTATACAATCTGTAATATTTTTTTCTTTCATTCATAACATGTTTAGAGTTAGAAAAGTTAAATATATTTTTTTAAAAGTATAATACACATGATTTAGGGTGATTTATGTAAATGTTGCAAAAACGCAACAAAGGGTGCACCTTTTACGCAGAGAAATCCTAACCTTTGTGAAGTGGCTGTTCACAAGAGGATGTACCAACACAGACGGGAGAGCCAGAGTGGACCTCAGTCTGCCGTACATCTCCACCTTAAAGCCACGGGCCACTCCTTTGAGGACAGTGAGGTACAGGTTAGTACCAAGGGAGTGTGCAGGGTAAGCCTGCTAGGTCTGAGCTTGGCATATCAGGAGATACGGTCATGAAGCTCGCATCAACACTACCTACAGGGCAAAACTACAATGTGTATGCAGACAACTTTTTCACCTCTGTGCCTCTGCTCAAGTGTGGCATACATTTTGTCGGCACTGTTCGTCCTGGGCGTGTGCCAAGCCTCAGGTTAGCAGAAGAGAAGGAGCTGAAAAAACAAGGAAGAGGAAGCTTTGACTTCAGAGTGTCGGAAGAACACAGCAGTCCTTCACTGAAGTGAGAAGACCATCAATTGTGAAGATGTACAATAAATTCATGGGTGGGATGGACTGGGATGGATTCCTTCACAGCCAAGTACAAGTTGCACATGAGGTGCAAATGGTGGTACATGTACATCTTTTGGCACGCCATCATCATTGCCATGGTAACCGCTTGGCTGCAATACACGCACGACTGCAAGACCCTGCAGATCCCCTACTGCTGCACATTTTTATCTTTACTTTCAATGCACATTCTATTGCACATGACCATTTCACTGCTGCATCTTCCATTGCACATTTTTGATGCACACTGCACATTTTTGGACATCTGTAAATAGGTATTTATTTATTCTGTTGCACTACTTTCAGATTTTAGATTTTAGATTTTAGATTCTAGATTCTAGATTTTAGATTTTAGATTTTTGTCCTAGAGAGTTTTTGTTTTGTTTCATCTTTATATTGTATTTTGTACACTGTCTTTTTGCACTACCTGGCCAGAGAGAAACGAAATTTTGATTCACTGTTGAACACATATGGCATTGACAATAAAGCTGACTTTGATCTTATCACTGTTGAACACATATGGCAAAATTGACAATAAAGCTGACTTTGATCTTTGATTACTGAGCCTTGATCTTTGATCTTAGATCGACAGGAGATGGTTCCAGGTATAGCTCTCTGCCTCTCATTCCAAACTAACACCGTAAAGAGAGGTAGACATTCAGTGGATGAGGAAAGATCATCACTAAGTGCTAAAAAGATACTGTACAACACTCTGAAAGGACAGCATTGGACACTTAACTTAGAAGGATAAAAGAAAGAGGTAAGAGCAGATACACATCCACCTCTTGTATGGAGTGTGATGTCCGCTTGTGCTTCAGAGATGACAAAAACTGCTTTCTTCACTTTCATATTTGATGAGTGACATGATAAAGAGAAGAGTCCTGTAGCACATCAGTTAATGTTCTTGTTCATATACAGGATTGTTGTATTAAGTTTTGAGTTAAAAAAAAAAAAAAAAGTTCAAAACATTCTCATCTTAGTGCTGTTCTGTATTAAAAAAAAAAAAAAATCATTTTAAAATATGTTTTGATTTTATGGTTGATTTTTAGTGAGCAAAAACTAATACAAAGTTGGCTTTTATTTGTAACCACTAAACCCCAGTGTTGCAATTTTGCAACATTTCCACAGAAAAAAAGAAAAAAAGAAAAAACAAATTATTTTCTGCATTAGAGGCTTAGGAAAAACATGTTAAAGAGGTTTAAAAAAAATCATCCAGGAAATGAAAGCTTTGATCTCAGAGTGTTAAAGTGTTTGTGGGTTTGAAATAGACTGGGATTTCATGTTGTCTGAAAATCCTCTGTAGTTTTTCAGAAACACCAGCCAGGTAAGAAATAGTTACACCCTTTCTCCTGGGTTCTGATTCTCTGTTGTCTTGTTTCTTGTCCTTGTCTCTCAGTTTTATTGAGAGCCCATTTAGGGCTCTCAACAAAAACATTCAAAACAAACAACATTCAAACAAAATTCAAAAACATTCAAAACAAACAAAGAAAACAATAGAGCTAGCTCAGGTCAGGTCCAGAGGCGTGAAAACACCCAATATGACCCCACACTTCACTCCCACTGCATATTTAATAGGCCCACCTAACTAACAGAAACTGTAAACAAATGGGTGTGTTAGTCTCAGAGTAATTTCATTGTAGTTAGCTCCTCCCTTCAGGCCGATATAGGCAGTGTCCACCAGTGTCTGACCAGAAATGAAGAAGCAGCTTGAATGAGCTGCAAAACGTATTTGACCAAATTAATTTTTGTCCAGTTGACAAATTGAATTTCTCCTTTTGCCATGGATTCTACCTGGACGACTGAGGGGTTCTACACAAATAATAAATGCAGTGTCATTATGGTCATCAGCTGTGATATTGTGACATAAGAGCTTGTTGAATGACCTGATTTGTCTAACTATAACTTTTTGCATAGCTAAATAGGCCTATGAGTAATTGCACATAACCTAAATATAAGACAAAGTATTTAACAGGATAAGTAGAGGAGACCTGGGCATGTGGTCACACTGGGTAAGTTGTCACACTGCATTTTTTCAAAAACAAATAATTTCATCACAAACTTGAAATAGCAGTTTTTTTGGGTCTTCACCTCTGTCCTGAATCTGAACTGAATTTAATCTTTGTTTCCTTGAGATATCTCCAGAAAATATTTTTTGTAGTCACAAGTACATTTTTAACATGCAATATTTTGTTATAACTTTCAAGGAAATTTTAATAATTTAGTCAATACACAACTTTCTTGTAATGATCAATGTAACCGATTAGATGAAAGTAACTTAAAGGAAAAGTAACGTTTTTTACAATTTGAGCCTTATTTCGGTAATAAAACAAGATGTTTTACTCACCCATATCACTTTGGTGTCATATGGAGCATTTCCGGAGATGTTTTAGATTAGCGTTAGGCTAACGCCGTTAGCCTAGCGCGACTTATAGCCATAGCGCGGGGCATTCCCCGAGCATGTAATATGCCCCGTGCGGGCTCCAAATAACACAAACTTTAGCACTTTTCAAATCATAGAAGCTCGATGTCTTTAGTCTAAGATTTCGTTTGGTCAAAAGTGGCCTGTAATCCGAGATTTAGCCATAGTTTCGAGTAGATGAGGACGCCAGTGCGCATGCGCGGAGTGTGCTCTCAGCTCCCGGGACCCAAACATGGAACGCATAGCTGTAAACTATGGATAAATCTCGGATTACAGGCCACTTTTGATTCAAACAAAATCGTAGAGTAAGACATCGAGCTTCTATGATTTGAAAAGTGCTAAAGTTTGTGTTATTTGGAGCCCGCACGGGGCATATTACATGCTCGGGGAATGCCCCGAGCTATGGCTATAAGTCGCGCTAGGCTAACGGCGTTAGCCTAACGCTAATCTAAAACATCTCCGGAAATGCTCCATATGACACAAAAGTGATATGGGTGAGTAAAACAACTTGTTTTATTACCGAAATAAGGCTCAGATTGTAAAAAACTTTACTTTTCCTTTAATTTTAGTTTGAAAATGGTTGATAATGATGAGTGTGACAGCCATCCACCCTCATACTTGACCTCTTATAATTCTTGGTGTGTACAAGAAGACAGAGACAGAGTGACAAGACCAAAAATATCTGCGATGCTCTTTCATTTGGTATACATTTTACATTTCTCTTGTGTTCGGTTTCGGAAACAGAGAGAGGAATGAAAAAATATGACAGGCTACAGGCTATAAACCCTTTCTTTTTTTTTGGCCAACTATGGGAAATAAAAAGCATTTGTGTATGAAGGAGTAGATTGCTAAGTTGCAAGGTCCAAAAAAGCATCTGCCAGTTCATTTCTCCTATATGAACCATACCATCTCCATCACGCCCTGCGCCTGGCTCGCCATTATCTGCCTCCGCCACGCCCACCGGAGCCGTCTGGACCAATCCGAGCGCGCCCTGGCCAAAGTTTGCCTTATATGGAGAGGGGCTGCAGGACGAGCCGGTATAAAAGCCGTGCGCTCGGTTGTCTGCTATCACAGTCCTTCTCGGGCCTACGAACCTCGGTGGAGTGTAGCCTCCTCAGTTTTCGCGCACTTCAAAGCCGCCACAGAGGTAAGGCTCCGCACGGACACCGCTCGGTGCGGGAATGTGCATGCGTAAAATGACGTTAGGGCTTGGCTTTTTGGAGGATGAGATGGTTTGGTTGGTTTGCCAAGTTGTGACTTTACTTCTGAGGCTGGATCACTTGTAGGGCATCATTCATTCACTTTAATCAATGAAAAGTTATGCCATTGTCACTAAATGTAGTGTTTGAATGGTTTAATTGTATGTAATATAGGCCTAATAGTATAACTGAAAGTAGGCTGTGCTGGTGAGCTGCTCTGTGAGGAGTGGAGCAGACAGCGGCTCTCGTGTCATCGCTTCATTAGTGTAATCCGTCTGCGTTAAAAAGCCTGACCTTCCAGCTTTCAACTGCGCTCTGGCAGCTCACCGGGAGCAGCTTAGGGTGTGAAGTAATGAAACACTGCTGGGAGATGACTCATTTATGAGCGGAGAAGCTGCGTGTGAGCCGGCCGCGGTGCTGCCGTGGCCGCTGGAGGAGCTCTGATGCTCGTGTGAAGGGAGTGGCTGTGCGCGTTGTCATTGGAGGCTGAGCTGTTCCCGGAGCGGGCTGTCGCGGACTCTCAGCCCTGTGCTCACTTTTGCCTTATATGGCCATGGTCCGAGCCAGGCAGAAAAGCCTTTTGTCTCCTTGGCCTGGCATGTAACTGGAAACTGCGCCATTGCGACATCCAGCGTCCGAACTTGTGTATGACAGGGATTCGACCCAACCAAAGATGATTGTAGTTTAAAGACCCCATGACATGGTACTTCTTGATGCTTTTATATGGCTCCTTAATGGTTCCCTAATACTGTAAATGAATCCTTCTTCAAAATCAACACTCAGTGCATGAGAAACAGATGAGATGAGAGAGTAATTTTTCTCTCTGAACACTCCATAATGGGTGTTGTTGCTTGAATGCAAATGAGGAGAAAAGAGCTGGCCTATAGTAGAGGGTGGGGGTGTGGCCAAACTCTCGGCTCTGAGCCCTCAGCTGATCCATTTCCTTGTTTTTGCAGGGGGGAGAGATGGAAAGCGTTCCATTGAAAAATAAACGCATTTCCACAGAAAATAAAAATTAAACCACTGCTGTTCAAAGGTCCAGAGGCTCAGATAAAGGACTTCCGAGCCTAGAAACACTCGGACGTGCCTCCAGGCAAATAAAAAACCGCATTTCGCATTGCCTAGCGCATTCGCAGTCCAAACTCTCTGGGCTGGGAGACGCTGAGTACAGACAGACGGGGGTGGAACTGCATTTGTATTTGCATTTTTTTTCGATCTGACGTCAATAAGGTGCCTTGTTCAAAATCGCCCGTTTGAGCTCCGATTTTTTTTTTTAATTTTTTTTATTTTTTGTAACTCAAAAGGATCGCAAATGCTCAGTTTAGACATTTCACAACTTTTAACCATGGGGGGGCTAAACAGGGTAGGGGAGCTCACATTAACGTTCAAAAACCTCAGAAAGTGAAAATTTCATGCCATGGGACCTTTAAATTTTGTCTTGTTTCCCAGAAAATGGCTGAAGAGGAAATCGCTGCTCTCGTCGTTGACAATGGATCTGGAATGTGCAAAGCTGGCTTTGCTGGAGACGACGCTCCACGTGCTGTGTTCCCCTCCATTGTGGGGCGCCCCAGGCATCAGGTACACTGCACGTGCATTGTGTTTATCTGCTGAAATGTTTCCCCTGAGGTATAGATTTACTATGGCAAAATGTATAACTTTACTGTATCTATTTGGACTTGTAGCATTGACTCAAACTATTGTGCTTGCCAGCAGTACATGAATCTCCTCAAACTGCTACTGATAAATGCCTGGCATGACATCCCACCATACATTTTCTCATAGCCATTGTGGCATTTGGACACTTGTTCCCTGTTGAACAGTCTCTAAACTCCTCCTCTGCGCAGGGTGTGATGGTGGGTATGGGACAGAAGGACAGTTACGTGGGAGACGAGGCCCAGAGCAAAAGGGGCATCCTGACCCTCAAGTACCCCATCGAGCATGGCATTGTCACCAACTGGGACGACATGGAGAAGATCTGGCACCACACTTTCTACAACGAGCTCCGAGTGGCCCCTGAAGAGCACCCGGTCCTGCTCACTGAAGCTCCCCTCAATCCCAAGGCCAACAGAGAGAAGATGACCCAGGTAACTTGCCCAGTTTTCTACTGCAGAGTAGAATTTCTGCATTCTGTACGGGGATGTACTAGACTCATGCTTGTAAACAAATTCAGTTCTAAACTCAAAATGAAGTCAAGTTGGTTTTGGTAAATGATGCAAGTGATATCAGAGCCTGTGTTAATGGGAAGTGGCGCACAGAATCTAATTTACAAGGTTTTTACTTGACAATTAAATGTTGACCTTAAAGTGTTTGCATACATGTAGACAAAATGCTACTAGGTTAAAATTCAATGTGGGGGTTGGTAAATGGAACTAGTAATTTTTAAATTCCAGCTTGTTGCAAAATCTGTTCAAATCAATCATTAATTGAATCTGGCATAATCTAACTGAAATGTAGTATGCTCTACTTCACTGTGCCTCCATTCTGTCTGTATAAGATGACTTTCTCACCAGTTGAATGCCTCCTAGTGTTTACAACTTTGGAAACTCGACTCATCCGACTGGACCAGATATTCAGTTTTCCCGGCGTGCGTGTGAACTCTGTGCCAGTCTTCTCTTCTGCCCCTCTCAGCCTGTCTCTCCTCCTGCCCTTTGACCTTCAGGTTTCCTTTCTGAGATCATCTTTCTCCTCCTGGGGGCGCTCAGGTTCCTGAATAGTGTGTGTTGGCATGGCGCAGTCTGCGTGAACTTGGCAACCGTGACTTAATTACCCTAACTGCATGAGGAGCAGTGTCAGATTTTAACAAGGAGTCTTCTTACAGTACTTGTGTGAGGACGGCACATGTTTTTGTAGCTAAGGTTGTGTAGTTTGGTATGTTAAACGTGCTGTACCTGATTTGTAGCCTTAAAAATGTGAAAAACAAGACTTGCTTTATTTTACTTGATTTGTAGCCGTCCAGAGTTATTCCGAGCATCCCATTCACACTCCACCTCAAGTCAAAGTTGCGAAAAGCGCTTCTGAATGCCATAAAGCTCACTAGCATGCTAACGGTGCGCTTCCTGATCACCAGACTGTAAACGACTTTCCACTCCAATGTGGGCGGGCTCGTTTTGATCACAAGAGCAGATTGTACAAGATCTACTGTAGTCAAATTCATGCCAATCGCATCAATTAAAGGAAAGGTAATGTTTTTTACAATCTGAGCCTTATTTTTGTAATAAACAAGTTGTTTTACTCACCCATAGTAATTTGGTGTCATATGGAGCACTTCCGGAGATGTTTTAGATTTGCGATCTCCATCATGTGAGTTCTCGGGGCACATGTTTGCGGTCTCCAAATAACACAAACTTTAGCACTTTTCACATCATAGAAGCCCGATGTCTTAGCCTACGATTTTGTGTGGTCAAAAGTGGCCTGTAATCCGAGATTTAGCCATAGTTTCGAGTAGATGAGGAGGCCAGTGCGGAGTGTGCTCTCAGCTCCCGGGACCCGAACATGAAACGCAAAGCTGTAAACTATGGATAAATCTCGGATTACAGGCCACTTTTGCTTCAAACGAAATCGTAGACTAAAACATCGGGCTTCTATGATTTGGAAAGTGCTAAAGTTTGTTTTATTTGGAGACCGCACGGGACATATTACATGCTTGGGGAATATATTATATGCCCCGAGCTATGGCTAGAAGTCGCGCTAGGGTAACGCAAATCTAAAACATCTCTGGAAGTGCTCCATATGACACCAAAGTGATGTGGGTGAGTAAAACGACTTGTTTTATTACCGAAATAAGGCTCAGATTGTAAAAACGTTACTCTTCCTTTAACTTTAAAATGGGAGGTAAGGGGGGGCATGCAGACTTTGACTGGCTTATGCAGTTTACAAGTTTCCTGGTTGGAGGGTTGATTTGCTTGGAGTGTTCCGTGGTACAGTATTTAATTTGTCTGCTGTGAATTGGTCACTTTCCCTGTCCGTGGTTGATTTAAATTGCCAAATTAAAGTTGCATGATTTGTAGTATTGGCAATTACCAGGCCTGAGCTGACTCTCTAAGCTGCAGTAGTAGCTGGAATCCTTTAGGTGGCGCTGTCATGACCTAGTAACAGTACTGATGTTTGTGTGGATGAAACCTTTTGGTCTGTCTAATGCTGTGTGGTTAACTGCACCAATCTAATCCTCATGCACTAGAACTTTTCTGATGAATCTGCTCATCTCCAGGGAAATGTTGCCGCCTTGTCTGGAAAGTTCCACAGTATGACTTTAAACATGTTGCCCAAAATTGAATAACCAAGACTGCTTTTTGCAGCTAAAACTACTTGTATAAAAAATAAAGGCTAGTGTTGTCACAGTACTAACATTTCAGTTATCTTGTGTCTGTGTAACCCCCAGTCATCCAGGTAGGTTCCATAGTGGTCCATGGTCTTATGCTTGTTCTGGTGCAGCTAAAGATCATTCTAAAGCTATTCAAGAAGGGCAAATTTGTCCTTTATGTAACTTTATCTATATTTGGTGAAATGAGTATTTAGTTCCCCCCTGTAAATGGACTATTCCACAAACCTAGCCCCACTTTAACTAACTTGACGCCATATTGTGGAACATGCCAACATCCAGGTGTCAGATACTTCATCAGAAAAGTTCCTTAGTAAACCTTAATTTTCCACATTGACTCATCCTTTGCATCTTCCATCGCAGATCATGTTTGAGACCTTCAACACCCCGGCCATGTATGTCGCCATCCAGGCCGTGCTGTCTCTGTACGCCTCCGGCCGCACCACCGGCATTGTTATGGATTCCGGGGATGGCGTCACCCACACTGTGCCCATCTACGAGGGCTACGCTCTGCCCCATGCCATCCTCCGTCTAGACCTGGCAGGCAGGGACCTCACAGACTACCTCATGAAGATCCTGACAGAGAGGGGCTACAGCTTCACCACCACAGGTACACGGGGCACGGGGCTGGGGAAGTGGTGGGACTTGAAATGAATGAGCTTTTAAAGTGGAAATAAACGGCTTCTGTTCTGATGTGTTTCTACTGGGGCAGAGTTTGAAGTGTGGCTACCTGTTGACACTGTTCCTTATAGCTCCTCCCCTTGAGTCCAGTGGAGGTTCAAGCCGCTTGCCTGTGTGCACCAATTTTACACAAGAGACTGTACTTCAAAGTACTAGATTAGAAGTGCAAATGGGTGCCCCAAGAAGTTACTCCAATACGATTACTCAAATTACGATACTGTCAGGAGGTAACATCTGATTTAGTTGAAGTTGATGAAATTTAAAGGACTAGATTATTCCCCCAACCTGAATTTTCAAAGGATCTACACAAATGAGAAACTAAATCATATCTGAATACTTGCTGCAAGAAACAGATGTTGATAACATTTAATTGTCAATAACATTTAAGTTTGTCGCTTGCAGTTTTAAAGGCAAATTAACGTTTTTTTTTACAATCTGAGCCTTCTTTCGGCAATAAAACAAGTAGTTTTACTCACCCATAGCATTTTTCTGTCAATTGGAGCAGTATCGCAGAACTTGTGTTGAGCCGTTCTGTTCTAGTAATGATCCCGTATCCGTTAACATGGTGCTGTATCATTTGCTCGGGGCATTACTTTGCGGTCTCCAAATAACACAAACTTTAGCACTTTTCAAATCATAGAAGCCCGATGTCTTAATGAAAAATTTCGTTTGACGCAAAAGTGGCCTGTAATCCGAGATTTAGCCATAGTTTCGAGTAGATGAGGCCAGTGCGCATGCGCGGACTGCTCCGGGGACCCAAACATGAAACAAAAGCTGAAAACTATGGATAAACCTCGGATTACAGGCCACTTTTGCTTCAAACGAAATTTTTCATTAAGACATCGGGCTTCTATGATTTGAAAAGTGCTAAAGTTTGTTATTTGGAGACCGCAAAGAAATGCCCCGAATACAAATGCTAACAGAAACGCCACAACATAACTTTCTTCAAACACCTCCAAATGACACGAACGTGCTATGGGTGAGTCAAACGACTTGTTTTATTACCGAAAGAAGGCTCAGATTGTAAAATAACGTTACTTTTCCTTTAAGCAAGTTTAGGTTTCTTGCTCAACTAGGAGTAAAAGTACTGTGGAAGTAAAGTTTAAGTAAATGTACTACCCACTTCTAGTAGGTTTACTCTTGATGTATGAATCCAGACATCTGTTCCTCTAACCTGTGACTGTCTCTTCCAGCTGAGCGTGAGATCGTGCGTGACATTAAGGAGAAGCTGTGTTATGTGGCTCTGGACTTCGAGCAGGAGATGACCACAGCTGCCTCCTCTTCCTCTCTGGAGAAGAGCTACGAGCTGCCTGACGGTCAGGTCATCACCATCGGCAATGAGAGGTTCAGGTGCCCCGAGTCCCTGTTCCAGCCCTCCTTCCTCGGTAAGCACTAGCACACTTTAAGGACTTACCAGGGCATCACATTGTATTGAAGTTGCTATTGGCATACTGGCATTCTCACAACCAAATACCCCTGAGACTGTCGTTTCACGTCGGTTGTAAAATGTTGGCCCCTTTTGGCAGGAATATCACAACTAAGGATAAATCTGCTTTCAATCACATGGTCTATTAGTGTTGGAAGCAACTGAATATGTTCTATTCTGTATTCAGAACAGTTGCTTAAATTAATAGTAGTACAACACATGCACTTTTGTCTTTGTACTAAAAGTTATTAAGGTAATTGTCATATTTTGCACTAATATAATGTAAAAATTCAAGTATTCAGAATATAGTACTCTGGACAGTGTAGCAAAATCCATCTTTCGCTTTTCCATTTCTGGGTCACGGGGGCAGCAGTCCAAGCAGACGGAACACGATGCACCAGCCCCCATGGATCCTCCCGCGGGTGGTGGGTCCATGGGAGGATGGCCCACAACTGGCCTTGATGCACTTTTGCCATGGGGGCTACCAGTGTCCAGACACTGGGGGTGAGGTGGGTTAAGTGTCTTGCCCAAGGAGACAACAGCAGCACTCATCTTTGGGAGCTGGGATCACGTGCAGTCAAGAGTGAGAGTTGTGCCCCCCCATGAAGTGTAACATGTAGGCTTTTTGTCTAGAAAACTTCCTTCTGAAAGTGTAGAAAAAATCTTTGAGAAGAATGTTACTCAATTATGACGTTTCATTAATTGCAACTATAATTTTTGGTCCTGATCCTTGTTAATCGAAGATGCAAAAAATCTGTCTAAAATTGACCATACCCTTGTACATGTGGCGTTAAAATGAAGAAATGCATGACCTGAAACCAGAGCCTAAGAAACTCCTTGTGCTTGTAGGTATGGAGTCCTGTGGCATCCACGAAACCACCTTCAACAGCATCATGAAGTGCGACGTGGACATCCGTAAAGACCTGTACGCCAACACCGTTCTGTCCGGAGGTACCACCATGTACCCAGGCATCGCTGACCGCATGCAGAAGGAGATCACCGCCCTGGCCCCCACCACCATGAAGATCAAGGTGAGTCTCAGGACCACAACTGGAACACTGCATTTTTAAGTGGGACTTCATGTAGAAGTTCCCAAGTTTAAGGTGAAATGGAGTGTCCTTTTACTGAAGGTAAATGGTTAAATGATGCTTGGATATTTCGGGAATATAAGGGGATTGTATGAAGTGTCGGTTTTCTAATGACTTAGGCATGGTTTGTCTTATTGCACAAAATGGATTCTTCTGAGCTTTAAACCATGTTGGAATGTTCTGACCTATTCAAAAACATACCTGGAGTAGTTTTTCATTCACATGTCTGGAGGTGTAGACTTCAAGATTACTCAATGCTGTTCTGCCTTGTGAGGTCATGAGGTGATCTTAAAGTTGACAATGACCTTTTACGTTTTGTTTCGTGGATTGGCAACTTCAGCCCTGGAATTGTCCAGATGATTCTCGTGAAGGTGTATAGTTTAAACAAAAAAAAAAGGCAGTTCCAGTTTTCTATTTGAGACAAGAACTAAAATGTGTAAATAGTCTAAATATGCAGAGTTTAAAAGTGTACAATTGTTCAATTTAAAACTAAAATTTCATCTCTTCTCCAGATCATTGCTCCCCCAGAAAGGAAGTACTCGGTGTGGATTGGAGGCTCCATCCTGGCATCCCTGTCCACCTTCCAGCAGATGTGGATCTCCAAGCAGGAATATGACGAATCCGGCCCCAGCATTGTGCACAGGAAATGCTTCTAAACTGACTTTCACCCCCTCAAACACCCACCCACTCCCCTCTACACACACTATGAGCCCGAACTACCGGCCCCTGCATTCCAGGGGTGCATGAGATGTTCCTAAACCACGCAGGGAGCAACCATGATTGTCGTTCCAGATGTTTCGTTCAATCTTATTTGCCTCTATGAAGGTTTTGTCCTCTGGGTCCTGACGGCTCTGTAATATTGCCTATTAATATGTAAATTATGTAATCTGAATTGTGTTTTTTGTACTTTCAGCCTTAAAGGAATAGTAACGTTTTTACAATCTGGACCTTATTTTGGTGCTAAAACGTGATTTACTCACCTATTGTACTTTGGTGTCATTTGGAGCATTTCTGGAGATTTTGTAGTTTAGCAATATCTGTAACTTGAGTACTCGGGGCATACGGTTGCAGTCACCAAAGGACAAACTTTAGCACTTTTCAGATGACAAAAGTTCAATGTTGGTCTCCACTTTTGCTGGAGTCAAAAGTGGCCTGTAATCCGATATCCATCCATGGTTTCATGTTTGGGTCCATTCTCAAAGCGACTAGCCACAGCTTCAATAACTCTGGATTGTGATGAGGAAGCCTGTGAAAACTCAACTTCATCCATGCTGTCGTTTTGTTTTCACAACCGGGACAAATGCATGTTCACACGATTTCGGGCTTTCTCAAGCAGAGATGTTTGTAACCGAGAGCTTGGAGCGTCGTTATCTGCAAATCGGCTGTGCATGCGCACTGTCCTCTTCACATTACTGCGCCCGGGGACCATCTCCATGATCTTCTTGCTTGGGTTTGGTCAGGACCTAAGCTGGAGGATTTTACCTGAAGCATGTTTTGGGTTAGTGGGGGAAACCGGAGTGCCCGGAAGAAACCCACCCAGAACATGCAAACTCCACACAGAAAGGCCCAGGCGACCCGGGGATCGAACCCGGAACCTTCTTGCTGTGAAGCAAGAGCGCTACCCACTCAGCCACCGCGCCACCTACATGGATATCGGACTACAGGCTACTTTTGACAGTGAAAGTGGAGACAACGCATTGAGCTTTTGTCATCTGAAAAGTCCTAAAGTTTGTCATTTGGTGACCGCAACCGTATGCCCCGAGCACTCGCATTACGGATATCTCTAAATTACAAAATCTCCGGAAATGCTCTAAATGACACCAAAGTACAATGGGTGAGTAAATCATGTTTTGACGAAATAAGGTTCAGATTGTAAAAACATTACTATTCCTTTTAAAGGGATGGGGTGTTTTATTATATATATTTTTTTTATTTGGCTTCCCCTTCAACAGTGTCCTGAGATTAACACCTTTTACCCATGACGGTGTGATCTGGTCCCGGTTCTCCTCCGGTAACGTAACTCGTGAACATGGTTCCTGTAAGTTGGCCAGGACGGTTGATGAAGCTTGTTTTTCTTCTCAAAACATTTGTCCAAAAAGTGATATTTGCATCACAAACAGTTGTCTGCTAAAAATTCAGCGTCATTCGCATATTCTCTAGATTCGTATCACTGCGCCCACGTTGGCTCTTTTAGCCTGTTCACTTGTAAACATCCGCTGCTTAAAGTGAACAGGCTAATAGAGCTAACCTGGGTGATGCGAATCTAGAGAAAGTATGCAAATTACGCTGCTGAATTTTTAGCGGACAACTGTTTGACGCAAATGTATTACTTTGTGGACAAATGTTGTTTTTGAGAAGAGAAACAAGCTTTAACTGTCCTGGTTAACTTACCGGAACTACGTTCACGAGCTACATTACCGGAGAACGGGACCAGATCATGCTGTCATGGGTAAGTCAGTGTTAATCTCAGGACACTGAAGGGGAAGCCATACAGATTAACATTAAAAAAAACACCCCATCCCTTTAATGATGCTTGGTCTGTGTGTTTAAAAGTGTCTACCTTGTCTAAAGGTGGACGGAGGTTTGTGTAAAAGACACCATGCAGATATCAGTCCAATAAAGCGCACATGTCTGAGTTCAAATGGTTGGTTTTTATTTGGGTGGTTCAGAAGTTGGTAGCAAAATTAATTGGTACTTGCCATAGCAATTAACAAAACTAATGTCTTGATACTAAACATCCTCCAAAAGCAACTTTAACAGGAGGCTGAAATCCATAAATGTATTATACAAAACTGACTTGTGTGCTGAAATCCATGTTGTAATGTTAATCAAAACAAAATTAAAAAAAACCTACATCTTCAAAGCTCGAAATGCTCTGTTCGGCCTTGTGGTGTCATAGTGGTGGTTTTCAAGTTACTTTTTCAGTGAAGACGGGCAGTTCCAAGGTTAATTATCCAAATAATTCCAGTGAAGAATTGTTCTTTGCATTACCCTATGACATCACAAAGTGGACCAGTGTTTTCAGTTTGAGTTCCTAAATATGCAGGATTTGTTAAACATGTAAACCAAAACCACTAGAAACCACTTCGAAAGCACTACGCTGGAAAAGGCAAACCCTGAGTCGTGAGCCTTTACTGTGAACTAGCTTTATAAAGCTAGCACTGAAACGATTACCGAATACATCATTCGAGCAGAGACTATTTTCACATCATTGAGAAGAGCAGACGAACAAATTAGTGATGGACTTCAGATAGCAATGGTAGTAAAGGGGCTACCCGAGTCATACAAGCCGTTCGTCGTGCACATCACGCAGACAAATTATGTCGTAACGTTTGGCGAGTTTAAGGCAAAACTACGCACTTCTCCAGATCATTGCTCCCCCAGAAAGGAAGTACTCAGTGTGGATTGGAGGCTCCATCCTGGCATCCCTGTCCACCTTTCAGCAGATGTGGATCTCCAAGCAGGAATACGACGAATCCAGCCCCAGCATAGTGCACAGGAAATGCTTCTAAACTGACTGTCACCCCCTCAAACACCCACCCACTCCCCTCTCCCCCTTGAAGAACCACCTCCACACACTGCTATGAACCCAAACTACAGCCCCCCCGGCCCCTGCATTCCAGGGGTGCAGGTGGGTGAGATGTTCCTAAACCACGCAGGGAGCAACCATGATTGTCGTTCACGGTCATTCCAGATGTTTCGTTCACAATCTTATTTGCCTCTATGAAGGTTTTGTCCTCTGGGTCCTAACACCCAACGGCTCTGTAGTATTGCGTATTAATATGTAAATTATGTCATCTGAATTGTGTTTTTGTACTTTCAGCCTTAAAGGGATGGAGATGACAAAACGACAACATGTCTGGGGGGTTTCACCGTGGTGATGTAGAAGGACTGACGTTTCCCCAACCGTATGAGGGCCCGTGCATTGCCTCCTGCTTTGAGCAGAGGGTCTTCTTACACTGCTCCTAACTCGCCAGAGCCCCTTCGTCCTGGAGTTTCTCCTTTGGGAGCCACCGTCCCGTTCCTATGCCCCAAAAGGGGTGTACGTGTGTAAGGACGTGGTGTTGGTCCTCCATTGCTACAGCACGTGTTGAACAACAATTGGGTATACATAGTTTGTTCACAGTTCGGGGCCATACAGCCCCAACTTGTGTGTAAACAACTAGATTTCTTGCACAGTTTTGGGCCACACAGCCCAAATTCATGTGTAATTACAAAATTATAATTGGATTTTCACAGTTCTGGGCCATACAGCCCCAACTTGTGTTTCAAAACAACTTAAATTTACGGCTACCAGCACGTGTAAACACAATATTTTACAGTGACCCTAAACCTGGCCCTAACCTTAACCAGACCCAGACCCAGTAACTGAACTTAACGGACACAGGGTTTGGGCCTAAAATTTAGAATTAAAAAATTTAGGAGAGACAGTTTGTCTCAGTGTTGGCCCGTCCCATCCCCTGTGCAGGCATGACACTACATGCCTTAGTCTCTTGTTCTCATTTGTGCTCAAGAACCTGAAGAAGGCAGATGAAAGCCGAAACGTCGTTAACAGAGCACACATTCTAAAAGAAAATAGTGACAAAACTAAAAATTGGGAGCAAAACAAAAGAAGAGAACTCAAATTTTAATAGGGAGATGACAACAACAAAACAACATGTCTGGGGGGTTTCACCGTGGTGATGTAGAAGGACTGAGCTAACGTGGGCGCAGTGATGCGAATCTAGAGAAAGTATGCAAAATACGCTGCTGAATTTTTTGCGGACAACTGTTTGACGCAAATGTATCACTTTTTGGACAAATGTTGTTTTTGTGAAGAGAAACAAGCTTTAACTGTCCTGGTTAACTTACCGGAACTACGTTCACGAGCTACATTACCGGAGAACGGGACCAGATCATGCTGTCATGGGTAAATCAGTGTTAATCTCAGGACATTGAAGGGTAAGCCATACAGATTAACATTAAAAAAAACAAAAAAAAAAACACTATCCCTTTAATGATACTTGGTCTGTGTGTTTAAAAGTGTCGACCTTGTCTAAAGGTGGACGGAGGTTTGTGTAAAAGACACCATGCAGATATCAGTCCAATAAAGCGCACATGTCTGAGTTCAAATGGTTGTTTTTATTTGGGTGGTTCAGAAGTTGGTAGCAAAATTAATTGGTACTTGCCATAGCAATTAAAAAAACTAATGTCTTGATACTAAACATCCTCCAAAAGCAACTTTAACAGGAGGCTGAAATCCATAAATGTATTATACAAAACTGACTTGTGTGCTGAAAGCCATGTTGTAATGTTAATCAAAACAAAATTTTAAAAAACCTACATCTTCAAAGCTCGAAATGCTCTGTTCGGCCTTGTGGTGTCATAGTGGTGGTTTTCAAGTTACTTTTTCAGTGAAGACGGGCAGTTCCAAGGTTAATTATCCAAATAATTCCAGTGAAGAATTGTTCTTTGCATTACCCTATGACATCACAAAGTGGACCAGTGTTTTCAGTTTGAGTTCCTAAATATGCAGGATTTGTTAAACATGTAAACCAAAACCACTAGAAACCACTTCGAAAGCACTACGCTGGAAAAGGCAAACCCTGAGTCGTGAGCCTTTACTGTGAACTAGCTTTATAAAGCTAGCACTGAAACGATTACCGAATACATCATTCGAGCAGAGACTATTTTCACGTCATTGAGAAGAGCAGACGAACAAATTAGTGATGGACTTCAGATAGCAATGGTAGTAAAGGGGCTACCCGAGTCATACAAGCCGTTCGTCGTGCACATCACGCAGACAAATAATGTCGTAACGTTTGGCGAGTTTAAGGCAAAACTACGCACTTCTCCAGATCATTGCTCCCCCAGAAAGGAAGTACTCAGTGTGGATTGGAGGCTCCATCCTGGCATCTGTCATGGTTCATGTTTTTTTTTGGCTGTTATTTCATATTTTGTGTATTTTATTCCTTTGGTGTGTCCTCGGTGTTTTATTTTGACATTTCTGGTCAGCTTGTTTTAGTTTTACTTCCTGTCTGTTGATTGTTTTCCCCGCCCTGATGTGCTACACCTGTGTCTGTCTGCATTTATACCCCATGTTCTCCTCTGCCCTTTGTTGGTCCATTGTCAATGTCTCGTCATGTTTTGTCATTAGTAGTCATGTCTTGCCTCTTTGGATTTTGGTCAGTTCTTTGTTTATTAAAGTACTTAAACAGTAGTCCTGCATTTTGGGTCATCCCTCCTGTTTTCTCGTGACAGCATGGACCAACCAGATCAGACCCAAGCAGACTACTCTCCTTTATTTTATTTTTTTTGTTAATGTGTGGGAAGTGGATTGTCTCCTGCAGCTGCTCTGCAGCAGGCCCGGGACTATGCCTGCAATGAGAACCTCCAGAAGAGTCACAAGGAGGAGACATGGGGCTTGCAGATGGTAGCCCAGCCCTGCTTGTTAAGCCCTCCTTCCTCCACTTCAGCTCCCACCTCCTTCTCAAGAGTCACTGGTGCCCAATGCCATTACAGACTGCCCACCATCCCTGAATTCTATTTTGCTGGAGCTTTTTTTTGGAGATTCCTGACCTCGACTTGCCTGCTTCTGTTCCTGAGCCACCGCTGGACACATCTCTCCATCCGGGGTAGTCGTTCTCCTGAGCCCCTGCAGCAGCTTCGCTGGACAAAGTTCTCCATCCAGGGAGCTTACCTGCTTCTGTTCCTGAGCCACCGCTGGACACATCTCTCCGTCTGGGGTAGTCGTTCTCCTGAGCCCCTGCAGCAGCTTCGCTGGACAAAGTTCTCTGTCCAGGGAGCTTACCTGCTTCTGTTCCTGAGCCACCGCTGGACACATCTCTCCGTCCGGGGTAGTCGTTCTCCTGAGCCCCTGCAGCAGCTTCGCTGGACAAAGTTCTCCGTCCAGGGAGCTTACCTGCTTCTGTTCCTGAGCCACCGCTGGACACATCTCCGTCTGGGGTGGTCGTTCTCCCAAGCCCCTGCGGTAGCTTCGCTGGACATTGCTCTCCGTCCAGGGAGCTTGCTGCCAGATCTCAGCCCTGCCCCTCATCCAAGTTGAGCTCCAGACATCCCACCTAACTTCACTGCCATCTCCATTGTGAACTGCCCTTGCCTTCATGACCCCAGATCATTCTGACTGTTTTTTCAGATCTCTTGTCCCTCCCGAGTTCATTGTGGCTCTTGGGGACGTCTGGGAGCCGTCCCTTGAGAGGGGGGTACTGTCATGGTTTATGTTTTTTTTTGGCTGTTATTTCATATTTTGTGTATTTTATTCCTTTGGTGTGTCCTCGGTGTTTTATTTTGACATTTCTGGTCAGCTTGTTTTAGTTTTACTTCCTGTCTGTTGATTGTTTTCCCCGCCCTGATGTGCTACACCTGTGTCTGTCTGCATTTATACCCCATGTTCTCCTCTGCCCTTTGTTGGTCCATTGTCAATGTCTCGTCATGTTTTGTCATTAGTAGTCATGTCTTGCCTCTTTGGATTTTGGTCAGTTCTTTGTTTATTAAAGTACTTAAACAGTAGTCCTGCATTTTGGGTCATCCCTCCTGTTTTCTCGTGACAGCATCCCTGTCCACCTTTCAGCAGATGTGGATCTCCAAGCAGGAATACGACGAATCCAGCCCCAGCATAGTGCACAGGAAATGCTTCTAAACTGACTGTCACCCCCTCAAACACCCACCCACTCCCCTCTCCCCCTTGAAGAACCACCTCCACACACTGCTATGAACCCAAACTACAGCCCCCCCGGCCCCTGCATTCCAGGGGTGCAGGTGGGTGAGATGTTCCTAAACCACGCAGGGAGCAACCATGATTGTCGTTCACGGTCATTCCAGATGTTTCGTTCACAATCTTATTTGCCTCTATGAAGGTTTTGTCCTCTGGGTCCTAACACCCAACGGCTCTGTAGTATTGCGTATTAATATGTAAATTATGTCATCTGAATTGTGTTTTTGTACTTTCAGCCTTAAAGGGATGGAGATGACAACAAAACAACAACATGTCTGGGGGGTTTCACCGTGGTGATGTAGAAGGACTGACGTTTCCCCAACCGTATGAGGGCCCGTGCATTGCCTCCTGCTTTGAGCAGAGGGTCTTCTTACACTGCTCCTAACTCGCCAGAGCCCCTTCGTCCTGGAGTTTCTCCTTTGGGAGCCACCGTCCCGTTCCTATGCCCCAAAAGGGGTGTACGTGTGTAAGGACGTGGTGTTGGTCCTCCATTGCTACAGCACGTGTTGAACAACAATTGGGTATACATAGTTTGTTCACAGTTCGGGGCCATACAGCCCCAACTTGTGTGTAAACAACTAGATTTCTTGCACAGTTTTGGGCCACACAGCCCAAATTCATGTGTAATTACAAAATTATAATTGGATTTTCACAGTTCTGGGCCATACAGCCCCAACTTGTGTTTCAAAACAACTTAAATTTACGGCTACCAGCACGTGTAAACACAATATTTTACAGTGACCCTAAACCTGGCCCTAACCTTAACCAGACCCAGACCCTGTAACTGAACTTAACGGACACAGGGTTTGGGCCTAAAATTTAAAATTTAAAAATTTAGGAGAGACAGTTTGTCTCAGTGTTGGCCCATCCCATCCCCTGTGCAGGCATGACACTAGTAAATAGTGACAAAACTAAACATTGGGAGCAAAACAAAAGAAGATAACTCAAATTTTAATCGGGAGATGACAACAAAACAACAACATGTCTGGGGGGTTTCACCGTGGTGATGTAGAAGGACTGACGTTTCCCCAACCGTATGAGGGCCCGTGCATTGCCTCCTGCTTTGAGCAGAGGGTCTTCTTACACTGCTCCTAACTCGCCAGAGCCCCTTCGTCCTGGGGTTTCTCCTTTGGGAGCCACCGTCCCGTTCCTATGCCCCAAAAGGGGTGTACGTGTGTAAGGACGTGGTGTTGGTCCTCCATTGCTACAGCACGTGTTGAACAACAATTGGGTATAGACGGTTTATTCACAGTTCCGGGCCATACAGCCCCAACTTGTGTGTAAACAACTAGATTTCTTGCATAGTTTTGGGCCACACAGCCCAAATTCATGTTTAATTACAAAATTATAATTGGATTTTCACAGTTCTGGGCCATACAGCCCCAACTTGTGTTTCAAAACAACTTAAATTTACGGTTACCAGCACGTGTAAACACAATATTTTACAGTGACCCTAAACCTGGCCCTAACCTTAACCAGACCCAGACCCTGTACCTGAACTTAACGGACACAGGGTTTGGGCCTAAAATTTAGAATTAAAAAATTTAGGAGAGACAGTTTGTCTCAGTGTTGGCCCGTCCCATCCCCTGTGCAGGCATGACACTACATGCCTTAGTCTCTTGTTCTCATTTGTGCTCAAGAACCTGAAGAAGGCAGATGAAAGCCGAAACGTCGTTAACAGAGCACACATTCTAAAAGAAAATAGTGACAAAACAAAAAATTGGGAGCAAAACAAAAGAGAACTAAAATTTTAATAGGGAGATGACAACAACAAAACAACATGTCTGGGGGGTTTCACCGTGGTGATGTAGAAGGACTGAGCTAACGTGGGCGCAGTGATGCGAATCTAGAGAAAGTATGCAAAATACGCTGCTGAATTTTTTGCGGACAACTGTTTGACGCAAATGTATCACTTTTTGGACAAATGTTGTTTTTGTGAAGAGAAACAAGCTTTAACTGTCCTGGTTAACTTACCGGAACTACGTTCACGAGCTACATTACCGGAGAACGGGACCAGATCATGCTGTCATGGGTAAATCAGTGTTAATCTCAGGACATTGAAGGGTAAGCCATACAGATTAACATTAAAAAAAACCAAAAAAAAAACTATCCCTTTAATGATACTTGGTCTGTGTGTTTAAAAGTGTCGACCTTGTCTAAAGGTGGACGGAGGTTTGTGTAAAAGACACCATGCAGATATCAGTCCAATAAAGCGCACGTCTGAGTTCAAATGGTTGGTTTTTATTTGGGTGGTTCAGAAGTTGGTAGCAAAATTAATTGGTACTTGCCATAGCAATTAACAAAACTAATGTCTTGATACTAAACATCCTCCAAAAGCAACTTTAACAGGAGGGTGAAATCCATAAATGTATTATACAAAACTGACTTGTGTGCTGAAATCCATGTTGTAATGTTAATCAAAATAAAATAAAATAAAAACTACATCTTCAAAGCTCGAAATGCTCTGTTCGGCCTTGTGGTGTCATAGTGGTGGTTTTCAAGTTACTTTTTCAGTGAAGACGGGCAGTTCCAAGGTTAATTATCCAAATAATTCCAGTGAAGAATTGTTCTTTGCATTACCCTATGACATCACAAAGTGGACCAGTGTTTTCAGTTTGAGTTCCTAAATATGCAGGATTTGTTAAACATGTAAACCAAAACCACTAGAAACCACTTCGAAAGCACTACGCTGGAAAAGGCAAACCCTGAGTCGTGAGCCTTTACTGTGAACTAGCTTTATAAAGCTAGCACTGAAACGATTACCGAATACATCATTCGAGCAGAGACTATTTTCACGTCATTGAGAAGAGCAGACGAACAAATTAGTGATGGACTTCAGATAGCAATGGTAGTAAAGGGGCTACCCGAGTCATACAAGCCGTTCGTCGTGCACATCACGCAGACAAATTATGTCGTAACGTTTGGCGAGTTTAAGGCAAAACTATATGGAGATAATTGTGTCTCATAAAGATTTGTATAAATAAAAAAAGGATATAAATATAAATACATTTATAAATATTCAAACACAAAATACAAATACAAAAACGCGACATACAAATAATTGATAGAATGTATATAAATACACAGGCATTTGTAAATGTATTTTCGAGATTTGTAAATATATTTTCGAGATTTGAAAACAAATGTAGTTGACTTTGTATGTGGAGTCTGCATTTGTGGATCCATTTATTGCTTTCGTGTCAATGACGTAATTGTAAGACAGTCCTAGCGCAAACCACGATTTGTATAAATAAAAAAAGATATATATAAATATAAATACATTTATAAATATTCAAACACAAAATACAAATACAAAAATGCGACGTACAAATAATTGATAGAATGTATATAAATACACAGGCATTTGTAAATATATTTTCGAGATTTGTAAATATATTTTCGAGATTTGAAAACAAATGTAGTTGACTTTGTATGTGGAGTCTGCATTTGTGGATCCATTTTTTGCTTTCGTGTCGATGACGTAATTGTGAGACAGTTCTACCGCAAACACACGATTCTCAAATAAATGTCACCGGATTTGAATACAAATAGCCTTCACTGGACATCCAGCAGATGGCAGTGTTGAGCAGGTTGTCGGTAGTTGCTCTTTAGTAAATGAGACTACAGTGGTCCCTCGCTCTATCGAGCGGGGGGGGGGCGCGGACATGTGAACATGGATATGCGTTGTTTTGGAACAACATATCCACGTGCGAAAGTCGAGTGGAAAACGACCTGGATATCATTTTGGGCAAAACTCGCTAACAGTGCCGAACTGACTGACTACGCACAACGCCTCTGAGCACCAGCCCTCAGGCCAGACCAGGTACGAACACTTCAGCGAGGGGATAGGTCTAAAGCCCCGATCAGCTCTCCTACAGTAGCTTTGTCAAATAAATTCAATGTCCTGGACCGTGAGGATTTTTCCCCACTAACCCGCGCTCACAAGGGTTAGTTGCATTTTACCCCGGCTCCAAAATCAGTCCACCCCGGAGTTCGGGGCATGGCTATCAATGCGTTGCCAATACTCCACAGCTCTCTAGGATGGGGTCGGGTTCGTCCGCTAGGCGTGACGGGGAAGACCCACTGTCCCCTCCCCGCTGCGGCTCCCACGCCGTGCGGCGTCCGGGCCCGTCCGTGTTGAGGATATTGAATTTATTTGACAAAGCTACTGATCTGATCGGGGCTTTAGACCTAGCCCCTCGCTGAAGTATTCGTACCTGGTCGGGTGGTGAGGGCTGGTGCTCAGAGGCGTTGTGCGTAGTCAGTCAGTTCGGCACTGTTAGCGGTGGCCTGAGTTTTGCCCAAAATGATATCCAGGTCGCTTTCCACTCGACTTTCGCACATGGATATGTGGTCCCACGCTCGATAGAGCGAGGGACCACTGTAGTCTCATTTACTAAAGAGCAACTACCGAAGCTGCTCAACACTGCCATCTGCTGGATGTCCAGTGAAGGCTATTTGTATTCAAATCCGGTGACATTTATTTGCGAATCGTGGTTTGCGGTAGAACTGTCTCACAATTACGTCATCAACACGAAAGCAAAAAATTGATCCACAAATGCAGACTCCACATACAAAGTCAACTACATTTGTTTTCAAATCTCGAAAATATGTTTATAAATCTCGAAAATATATTTACAAATCTCGAAAATATATTTACAAATGCCTGTGTATTTATATACATTCTATCATTTATTTGTATGTTGCGTTTTTGTATTTGTATTTTGTGTTTGAATATTTATAAATGTATTTATATTTATGTATATCTTTTTTTATTTATACAAATCTTTATGAGACAAAATTATCTCCATAAAACTACGCAGTTATGAGAGCACAGAGAAGTATGGGAGAGGTGACAAAATACTAGGTCATTGTAATTTTGATGACATAGCAAAACTGGAGAAAGTAGTTGAAGGGATGACCATTAAGAGGAAAAATGATAAGTCAAACCAGAACTGTGAAACTTGTATAAAGGGAAAATTCACACAAAACAGAAATGGACATGCAGATGCAAAAGCAACATCCATACTTGAGCTAGTGCACACAGACTTATGTGGCCCCATAGAACCAGCAGATAAAGATGGGTACAAGTATGCAATTGCATTTACTGATGATTACAGTGGGATGATTTTTCCATATTTTCTGAAGCGTGAAAAGTCCCTCAGTCGTCCAGGTAGAATCCATGATCAAAGGAGAAGTTCAATTTGTCAACTGGACAAAGTTTGTTTGGTTGAAAACGTTTCGCCGCTCATCCGAGAGGCTTCGTCAGCTCTGGTTATTGTACTGGTTAGACCCTGCTTATATCTAGCTGCCGGGAGGCACGTCCTAGTAGGACGTGCCGTGTCATTGTAGGACGCGCCTCCCGGCAGCTAGATATAAGCAGGGTCTAACCAGTACAATAACCAGAGCTGACGAAGCCTCTCGGATGAGCGGCGAAACGTTTTCAACCAAACAAACTTTGTCCAGTTGACAAATTGAACTTCTCCTTTGATCATATTTTCTGAAGGCAAAGAGCTATGCAACACAAACTACAGAAAAATTTATAGCAGGTGGTGGGTCCATGGGAGGATGGCCCACAGCCGGCCTTGATGCACTTTTGCCATGGGGGCTACCAGTCTCACTGGGGGTGAGGTGGGTTAAGTGTCTTGCCCAAGGACACAACAGCAGCACTGGGAGCTGGGATCATATGCAGTCAACCTGTCAAGAGTGAGTAGTGCCCCCCCACGAAACCACCTTCAACAGCATCAGGAAGTGCGACGTGGACATCCGTAAAGACCTGTATGCCAACACCGTTCTGTCCAGAGGTACCACCATGTACCCAGGCATCGCTGACCGTGTGACACCCACAAGGTGTGGTCACATAGTTTTTATTTAATGTAATTTTGTAAGTAATTTTGTAAGCTATCAAATGTGGTGTTTTATTTTGATGAATGAGTTGTAATTTCGAGTTTGTCCACTTGATGGCTGCACACACAGTGAGACGGTTTGACCCGCCCTGGCTTCTCTACTTCCTGTCAATCAGCAGTAGCAGGAAGCCAAGCCGAAAATAACGTGTCCGTGTCATTGGCCGTTTCCCAATTCACCGACGGCACACTTGTGAGCGTCCTTGGAACGGGATATGCGTCATATCCGGCGCGACAAGCGCCGTTCCATTCGTTTTTTCCCCCCCTGCACCGTCGAGACGAGCCCTGAACGGCGCCGTCGTTTCCATGGAAATCGGGGCGTGGACCAAGCGTGCAAACATGCACGCTCCGCACACTTAAAAGCCCCAGCATGCACAGCGCGGGACTACAAAGACCGACTCGCCAGCGACATCCACAAGTGAGAGTTGCGACGTCACTATAAAATATACGTACTGGTTCACCTCACCTACAACTATGCTACATGAAACTCTTCATAAACTACACTAAACATGTGTGACGGTAGCCGTAACGGCATAGATCACGGCACCTGTATTACCGTTCACATGCTTTTCCCCTTACACTTCTATATTTCCTTTGCTGTTGTAATGCTGGATATTATACAGTATCGCCATGTCCAGCGTTTACTCTAAGCTGCGCACTGTTCGCACATTCTCAGCGCACAAGAAAACTTGTGCAGCGCCCTGTAAATCAGGGATGAAAGAGCTTTTTATTCAGCCGCGGGGGCATTTTTTTTTATATCTGCAAAGTGCGAGCCGCGGGGGGTCATTTCGGATGTGGAGTTAGTGTGTGTTTGCTCAGACACATTAAAAATTAGGGGGAACATTGGCCATGTCCCAATTCCAAGTATTACTAGTCGCAATAGTATAATATTTTTGTCTTTAGGGAACAAGGAGCAGACCACCGGCTCATTGAGCTGAGGCGGGACCTGTTCAATTTCGCAGGCGGCCATGTGAGAAACGTAGTGCACTAAGGACAGAGCGAGTGTGCGCCGTCTCGACGACAGACCGAGTGCACACTCACAAGCGTGCCGTCACTGAATTGGGAAACGGCCAACGTGTCCGTGTCATTGTGTGTATTTTCAGGTTGGTACGGTCCCACCAAACAAAACACTGACTCAAATGAAGTCATATCTATGTAACTTTTGTTGTAATGGCCGCTAGTTAAAGCTAGACATTTTTCATAGTGGTATTTCTGTCAAATTGAATGATTAGCGCTCTATGCTAACTCCCGCGCTAGCATCGCCTAGACCTTGTTTCGCCCTACTCCAGCCACACCTTGTTCTTGTACCTATTTTGTTCACATGTAAGATTTTTGACACAGTTGTAAACAAATGGTATAATTATAAAGGTTATGTCAAGGCAAGTAATGCTATTCTGCTAGAGTCATTTTATGATGTATTTTTTAATTGAAATAGTAAATTTTAGATTGTTAGGGAATTAACATTCATCGATTTGTGGTTTTATTGACCAAAGACAATGTACATTTGAACCAGAAGCAAAGAGGGAATATTGTAACATATATATTGTATACATATGTATGTAAAAGGTCATTTTAATTGAAAATGTAATTGTCGTATTGTGCATATGTACAATTAAAGTCAGTCAGCAGTAGCAGAAAGCCGAAAATAACGTGTCCGTCTCATTGTGTGTGTATTTTCAGAGCCAGTCTTTCCCCACCTAAATATTTTAAACTGATAGTGGTGATTGTTCCAGCCCAATACCTGCTACAAACGCATGCAGAAGGAGATCCTGGCCCCCACCACCATGAAGATCAAGGTGAGTCTCAGGACCACAACTGGAACACTGCATTTTTAAGTGGGACTTCATGTAGAAGTTCCCAAGTTTAATGTGAAATGGAGTGTCCTTTTACTGAAGGTAAATGATGCTTGGATATTTTGGGAATATAAGGGGATTGTATGAAGTGTCGGTTTTCTAATGACTTGGGCATGGTTTGTCTTATTGCACAAAATGGATTCTTCTGAGCTTTAAACCATGTTGGAATGTTCTGACCTATTCAAAAACATACCTGGAGTAGTTTTTCATTCACATGTCTGGAGGTGTAGACTCCAAGATTACTCAATGCTGTTCTGCCTTGTGAGGTCATGAGGTGATCTTAAAGTTGACAATGACCTTTTACGTTTTGTTTCGTGGATTGGCAACTTCAGCCCTGGAATTGTCCAGATGATTCTCGTGAAGGTGTATAGTTTAAACAAAAAAAAGGCAGTTCCACTTTCCTATTTGAGACAAGAACTAAAATGTCTAAATAGTCTAAATATGCAGAGTTTAAAAGTGTACAATTGTTCAATTTAAAACTAAAATTTCATTTCTTCTCCAGATCATTGCTCCCCCAGAAAGGAAGTACTCGGTGTGGATTGGAGGCTCCATCCTGGCATCCCTGTCCACCTTTCAGCAGATGTGGATCTCCAAGCAGGAATATGACGAATCCAGCCCCAGCATAGTGCACAGGAAATGCTTCTAAACTGACTGTCACCCCCTCAAACACCCACCCACTCCCCTCTCCCCCTTGAAGAACCACCTCCACACACTGCTATGAACCCGAACTACTACACCCCCCCCCCCTCCCCCCAGGGAGCAACCATGATTGTCGTTCACGGTCATTCCAGATGTTTCGTTCACAATCTTATTTGCCTCTATGAAGGTTTGTCCTCTGGGTCCTAACGCCCAACGGCTCTGTAGTATTGCGTATTAATATTTATTTATTTATTTATTTATTTGTTTGTTTGTTTGTTTGTTTGACAGGGACAGTGTACATTAATGAACATTCCTGTAAATGTACCAGATTTAGCCAAGAGGCTAGTTTTCATCTGCAGTCCCTGGACAGATGTTAGATTGTCAATCTAAGAAAAAAACTGGTTAAAACAATGTACATACACTACATATTTACACTATTTACATGCTTTCAGGTTCACTCATAGTGACAGTCATGCACACTTGGTAAAACAATAATGCATACATACAACAAATACACAGAACACACATACATCTGGCACCCCTCAGTAACACAACACATGAAAGTGGCGTGTGTTGGAGGTGGTCGGAGGGGCCGATGGCGCAGATTGGCAGCCTCGCTTCCGTCAGTCTGCCCCAGGGCAGCTGTGGCTACAGAAAGTCGCTTACCACCACCAAGTGTGGAGTGAATGAACAATGAACTGTAAAGCGCTTTGAGTGTCATGAAAGGCGCTATATAAATCCAATGAATTATTATTATTATTATTATTAAACAGGATAGAACAAAAAGAAAATGAATGTGTGCAGTGCTGATTTTCAATTAGCCACTTTTAAATAGAATACAGCCGTATCACGCAGCACGCTGCCAGGGGAATCCCAGTTACGCACCGGGAAGGGAGTTCCCCTGTTGCACAACGTGGTGCGTGATACGGCTGTATTCTTCCGCACTGGAAAATAGTTCCCACCCAAAATGACCAAGGCAAGCTCTCCGTGTTGATTTGCACATTTATTTGCACTCGATATGAATGCGCACTACACATACAGTAATTGGGAAACGCATCGAGCAAATTAATTCCTTTTGGCCGAAATCTTTCTCTGGCGACGTTAGACTCCAGTCTAACGCGGAGGAGCACCAGATACCGCGGCGGTCAGTGGCGACAGACTCGGACAATGGCTGGGTGAGCAGGAAAACGCTTTCCACCACTTATTTTAGTCTCTGGACTGTGGGGAGATGCCCAAATTTGACCTGGGGGTGGCATATCCCTTTAAAAAGAGTCTTAAAAGTGTGATATGATGGTGAGTCTCTGATATGTTTGGGAGTATTGTTCCATTGATGTGCTGCAGTGATGAAAAATGAGGACTGTCTAAAGGTGCTTTTCCTGAGTGGGATTATGCAGTCCCCTCTAACTGCCCCCCTGGTTACCCAGCTTGAGGATGATCTTATTGTTATGAACTGTGAAAGTGGGGGTGAAGAGAGACCATGTATAATTTTAAACAGAAGGCATCCATTATCCATTTATTTGGTCAAATATGTTTCGCAGCTCATTCAAAGTTACTGCTTCAGTTCTGGTCAGATGGTGGTGGACACTGCCTATATCTGCCTGAAGGGAGGAGCCAACTACAGTGAAATTACTCAAACTACCACACCTATTTGTTTACAGGTTCTGTAAGCTAGGCCAATTGAATATGCTGAGTGTGGGGTCCTGTTAGCAGAACCATTCAGGGCCATAATGGGTGTTTTCACACCTCTGGACCTTACGTGCTGCCCTATTTTCTTTTTTGATTTAGGTTTGATTAGCAATTATAGATGGGAGACAAATTATGTCTGACTCCTCCATTTCTGTTCAAGGAAGGATTCTCTTTCTTGACAAAATCCTCTTTAACTCCCCTCTCAAACCAATTCTTTTCTCTGGCTAAGATGTGAACCTCACTGTCCTCAAAGGAGTAGCCCGTGGCTTTTAGGTGGAGATGTACGGCAGATGAAGGTCCACCCTGGCACGCCCGTCGATGTTGGTACATCCTCTTGTGAAGTGGCTGTTTTGTTTCCAATGTAGCGCTCACTGCAGTCTTCACTACACTGATTGGAGTAGTTAATAGTGTAAAAAATTTTTTATAGTGTAACATTGTGTTCTGCGTCCTGATTGGCTAAGAGACTGTAGACCTTTGCCGATTGATAGATGGGGGATGCAGGGGGGACCGGGACTAGACCAGGACTAAATGTGGACTAAACCAGGTCTAGACCAGGTCTAAACCAGGTCTAAACCTGAAATGGTCCTGGACTAAACTGGGACTAGACCAGGTCTAAACCAGGATTAAATCGCCCCGTGTGGCTCTTTGCTGGTTTCGTGCGGCTCTTGCGTTCGTTTGGTTTGTGGCTCGGGCTGCGAGGACACGGTCCTGAGGGGGAGGCATGGTCCGGGCGCCGCGGTTCAATCTCGTGCTCGCAGCCCCGGCCTTGCGCCGGTCGTGCCGCTCTGTCACGGATTTGACCACGCGCACTTCTCCAAGGGATTGGTGCGTGTCGCGTCCCGGGATGTGGCAGTGAGCGTGGTGCTTCCAGTGGATCCATTGACTCATGTCTCCACTCCCCACGCTTCACTATTAATACATTTAGTTGAAAATCTACAAAGTTTGAGTGTTTAAACGAGAGAGACGTGAGAAAACGTTAATTCCAGTGTTTTAAGGCATTTACAGCCTTAAAACATGTATAATAATTGTAAAATATAAAGTTGTCCTACTTTGCGGATTTCACTCATTACGGGTTATTTCTGGAACCTAACCCCCGCGATAAACGAGGGACCACTGTAATCTCCAATCTTACACAAACCATGCTTATTTAAAGTGCTTTAATGCCAGTCTTGGTCAGTGCTGGACAGTCGCATTCAGACTACACACAGGAGAAGTACAGTGGAGAGTGAAGCCAGTTTGCAAAGTGCTCATTCTGACAATAGGCCAGATGTTCTTGTACATCTTGCTCTTTAGAGTGCTTTTATGGGTTCCGGTGCACACATAGGAGTCAAAAGAAATGAAGCTGCAGATGAACAAGCAAAGAAATCTAGCAAGAAATCAAATGCGGATATAGAAGTGAAATTAAGTAAAAATCTATAGTTAAACAAAAGGTGAAGGAAAAATGGCAAAAAGAATGAAATATCAAGAGGAGAGGTTGGTGGTGTCATACATTTTAGAAAAAAAGTGGGATCAATGAAGTGTACAATGGGAAAAAGGAAAACAGTTTAATTTCTATATAAGGTTTGGACATTCAGGATTAAATTATACATTACATCAAATAGGAAAACATAACAGCGGGCATTGTGACAACTGTGGCCAACCAGAAACGGTGAGCATGTATTTATGGACTGTAACACATATACAGAGGAAAGAAACATAATAAAGAAAGGATCACATAAGAATATTAGACTTTATGCAGCAGCACCCAAGTAATAGTAGTTTCAAAGTTTTATTTAAGCATGTTATGGATATTAATTTGAACAAAAGTTTATTAATTATTTTTGCTTTAGTTATTATTTGATCACTGTTGTTATTAGTATTATTATCATTTATGTATTTATTTTTTTTATTATTAGTGAGTCGCAAGAAGAAGATGAAAAGAATGTAGGAAATATCACAAGGGACGATTTGGAAGTTACGCTGAAGGAGAAGTTGGGGTAGAAAGCTGATGGCTTAGTACTGGGTGTGCGTATTTTCTAAATTTTTTGTTGAGAAAAATATTGCATGGTTTTGCTTCACACTTATCACGGTGTATAATGTCCACTGAGAACATAAAACCAGCAGGTGGCGGCAGATGCACCAGTTAGGACGCCAGCTGCCAAAAAACTCCACATGAAGAAGAAGAAGGAGGAGGGCCAGGAGAAGCGCAGTGTGGAGACTAAATCCTACACTTTGTGGGTTGTGTTTTTGTGGTAATTATGGCGCAACGGACAGAAAAGAGGAGAGTTTCGGCCTTGGAAGCTGCCGAAATCTATACTCTATGTCTCAGTGAAACCTCGGATCAGGAGCTATCCGAAGCAGAAAGTGAAGTTTCCGCGGTGGACTCTGTGGCAGAGGAAATGTTTTTGGAGGGAATGGATGTTGTTCTTGATGGGTAAGTGTGTGTGTGTGTGTCTCGATATAATTGTAGGTAAAGTATAAGATGCGTAAACATTAGCATCTATGTACACCATGCGCACTGGGGAGGCGCACTTTTGGTAAGGTTTTTGGCTCAGACTTTTTAAAGGGATAGTGCGGTTTTTTTATGTTAAAGGAAAAGTAACGTTTTTTACAATTTGAGCCTTATTTCGGTAATAAAACAAGTTGTTTTACTCACCCATATCACTTTGGTGTCATATGGAGCATTTCCGGAGATGTTTTAGATTAGCGTTAGGCTAATGCCGTTAGCCTAGCGCGACTTATAGCCATAGCTCGGGGCATTCCCCGAGCATGTAATATGCCCCGTGCGGACTCCAAATAACACAAACTTTAGCACTTTTCAAATCATAGAAGCTCGATGTCTTTAGTCTACGATTTCGTTTGAATCAAAAGTGGCCTGTAATCCGAGATTTATCCGTAGTTTACAGCTATGCGTTCCATGTTTGGGTCCCGGGAGCTGAGAGCACACTCCGCACATGCGCACTGGCGTCCTCATCTACTCGAAACTATGGCTAAATCTCGGATTACAGGCCACTTTTGACCAAACAAAATCGTAGACTAAAGACATTGAGCTTCTATGATTTGAAAAGTGATAAAGTTTTTGTTATTTGGAGCCCGCATGGGGCATATTACATGCTCGGGGAATGCCCCGAGCTATGGCTATAAGTCGCGCTAGGCTAACGGCGTTAGCCTAACGCTAATCTAAAACATCTCCGGAAATGCTCCATATGACACCAAAGTGATATGGGTGAGTAAAACAACTTGTTTTATTACCGAAATAAGGCTCAAATTGTAAAAAACTTTACTTTTCCTTTTAATCTCTAAAAGTTACATGTGTTGACTCCGGCTTACCTCTGACAGTGTCAGCTGATCCCGGTTCGGCTCGCTTTCTGGAGCCCACGTAAGTAGGTCCGGTAACTTCCCTGGAACATGAAATAAAGCTTGTTTTTCTTCTCAAAACAAAACATTTGTTAGAAAGGTGATATATTTGCGTCGCAAACAGTTGTCCACGAAACATCCAACAGCGTATTTTGCATTCGCATATTGTCTCTCTCCACTCGTATCACTACGCCCATGTTGACTCTTATCAGCCTGTTCACTTGTAATCTTTGGCGTAGACATCCGCTGAAGGTGAACAGGCTGATGGGAGTCAACATGGGCGTAGTGATACGAGTGGAGTAGGGGTGGCACGGTACACAAAACTCATGGTACCTCGGTTCAGACCCCACGGTTCGGTACATTTTCGGTACAGTGCAGGAAAAAAAAAACATAACCAGAAAGGCTGTCCTCAAAGGCAGCTTTGAACACTGAAACACTTTATTATGGGAGTTGTTGCTTTAATGCAAATGAGAAGGAGAGAGAGAGGCCCGTGCAGCGGGTGGGGGCAAACTCTCCGCTCTTTCCTCCTTTCCTTTGCGCTGTGCGCTGGCTCCACTTCCGCGTTTGAGCTCATCAGGGCTCGCAAATGGCAATGGTTAAAGAGTCCTCAAGGAAACCCTTGCAAAATGAAAGTCCCGTGGTCAGTTCAATATTAAACTTTTGTACCGTATATTCTCCGTCAAAATGCACGCACCGAACCGTGACCCCCGTACTGTGACGGTTCAATACGAATACATATACCGTGCCACCCCTAGAGTGGAGAGGGACAATACGCAAATGCGAAATACGCTGTTGGATGTTTCGTGGACAACTGTTTCGTACGCAAATATATCACCTTTCGGACAAATGTTTTGTTTTGAGAAGAAAAACAAGCTTTATTTCATGTTCAGGGAAGTTACCGGACCTACTTACGTGGGCTCCAGAAAGCGAGCCAAACCGGGATCAGCTGAGACTGTCAGAGGTAAGCTTACAGATTACAGATTAACATTTAAAAAAAACGCACTATCCCTTTAAAAATTACTGTAGTTACAGGCGTGTATGCCCAGAGTGAAGTAGGCAGCAGCTTATAATAAGACATATATAATGGCAAATAAACACTGTTCTTTCTTTTACAGGCAAAATGACTCTGACCCTGATTGGGAACTAGACACTGAAGTTTTGGCTGAGATCCATGTGGAAATGGATAACCTTGAGTAAGTGACTTTATTTGATCAATAAATGCAATCTATTTTAAGTGCATTTGTTACTGTATGAGACTACAGTAGATGTGTACAATGTTGGAATGAACTTAGTTGCAAGGTGTAAATGTGGTGTGAATGTTTCCAAGGTGTGGGGGAGGGACTTAGACTTAGTCTTAGGCAAACTTTATTGATCGACAAGGGAAATTATTTGGGTACAGTAGCTCACTTGTCTAATATACTATATAACAGAGGGTAACAAAAAATAGATGGAATAGCATAAAAAAAGATAGCAATAGACCGGTGTCAAATGAGCCATAATTATGAACACTAAAAAAATAAGTGTATATGTACAAATCAGAATAAAACAGAAAAATAAGTAATAAAATATTAAATACAATATAAAATAAGATGTCCAATCACAGCTATATACAGTTGTAGGGAGTATTATCTGTTACATAAGAGTTGTTATACAGTTGTAGGGAGTATTATAGTATGAATGTAGTCCTGTATCTCTCACTGTTTGAGTGGAGCTGTAGGAGCCTGTTGGAGAATGAGCTCCTCTGTCCCTCTATGGTCTGGTGCAGTGGGTGAGCAGGAGTGTCCATGATGGAGAGCAGTTTGTCCAATGTCCTCCTGTCCCTCGCTGTGACAAATGTCTCCAGCTTACAGCCGATCACGTGACCAGCTTTGCGGATCAGTTTGTCAGTCCGTCCAATGTCCATTTTACTGGTGCTGCTCCCCCAACAGACCACAGCAAAGTACAGGGCGCTGGCCTCCACAGACTAGTAGAAGACCTCCAGTAACTCACTGCACACATTGAAAGACCTGAGCTTGCTCAGGAAGTAGAATCTGCTCATGCTCTTCTTGTAGACAGCATTACAGTTATCCCTCCAGTCCAGCCTGTTGTACAATTGGATGCTGAGGTACTTGTAGCAGTCCACTATTTCCACATAATGGAAAGGTAAGAGTGTGTAGTGGCTGAATATTATCAGGAGTACAGTAATCCCTCGTTTATCGGGGGGGTTAGGTTCCAGACATAACCCGCAATAAGAGAAATCCGCGAAGTAGGACAACTTTATATTTTACAATTATTCTACATGTTTTAAGGCTGTAAATGCCTCACCACACACATTATACGCTTTTCTCAGACTGGAATTAACATTTTCTCACATTTGTCTCTAGTTTAAACACTCAAACTTTCATAGATTTTCAACAAAATGTATTAATAGTGACACGTGGGGGGAGACACGTGACAGAGCAGCACGTGTCGCGCACTTCTCCCAGGGGTTGGTGCGCGTCTTGTCCAGGGACGTGGCAGTGCTCCTCGTGCGTCTGGCGGGTTTTCCGGGGCCGTGTCTCCCCCCACACGTCACTATTAATACATTTTGTTGAAAATCTATGAAAGTTTGAGTGTTTAAACTAGAGACAAATATGAGAAAATGCAGCGCGAGGCCGCGCGTACACCGGGGCTGCGAGCACGAGATAGAACTGCGGCGCCCGGACCGCGTGCTCTCAACCCGAGCACAAACCGAACACGCACAAACGGACGCAAAAGCCGCGCGGAGTGATTTAATCCTGTTTCAGACCTGGTCTAGACCTGGTTTAGTTCTGGTCTAGACCTGGTTTAGTCCACGTTTAGTCCTGGTCTAGTCCATGTTTAGTCCTGGTCTAGTCTCTTAGCCAATCAGCACGCAGAACACATTGTTACACTATATAAAAAAAAAAAAAGTTTTTAAAGTCTATAAATAAAATGGAAAAAAAAAAAATCCGAAACAGCGAGGCTGCAAACAGTGAACCGCGATAGAGCGAGGGTTCACTGTAGAACAGAAGTGTCTGTACGGTAATCTGTATAGTAGCACTTACTGTTTCATTTATAGTAGTATAATATGTTTTTGTGTTGTTTTCATTTTAGATTGACTTCAGTGCCTGCAGCTAAACCTGAACCAGGCCCTTCCTCCTCAAAGATTCCTCGGACTGAGACAACAGCAAAAAGAGGCAGGGGACGGGGGAGGGGCAGAGGCAGAGGCAGAGGCAGAGGAAGGGATCATGGCGCAAGACAGTCTTCACCTTCAAAGGGAAATTGGAATTGTACTGAGGTTGCTGATGTCACTCCTACCCCCCTCCCCTTTTGTCCTACACGTACTCCTGGACCCCAACTTATTAGCACCACAGACTACACTTGTTTGGAACTGTTCCAGCTGTTTTTTACTAGCACTCTGTTATCAACACTAATAAGAAACACAAATGCACATGGCCGATTAACATATAGAGCATGGAAGAACATTACACTTGAAGACATTTTCTCTTTTTTGGCTCTTGTTATATACATGGGACTCACAAAATTACCTTCACTTACTGATTATTGGAGAAGAGATAAGTTGTACAGCCTACCATTCCCTAAATCAGTCATGACTGAAAATAAATTCCTTTCTATTATCCATGCTCTTCATTTGAGTAGTCCAAAAGATGATGCTGAAAATAAAGGAAAAAGAGGCACTGAAGAGTTTGACCACTTGGGCAAGATCAAGCCACTGTACACAGAGATGAGAGATGCATGTCGCCAGAATTACCAACCTGCTCAGCATATTACTATTGATGAGAGGATGGTGGCTTCAAAGGCAAGAGTGATCTTCAAAGAATATTTGAAACGCAAATCTGTACGATGGGGCTTCAAGTTGTTTGTTCTAGCGGAGTCAGAATCAGGCTATACGTGGGACTTCTTTGTTTATGAGGGCAAAAGCTCTCAAACTAGCAAGAATGGGTTGAGTTATGACTCAGTTATGAACCTTTTGGACACTTCCTTACTGGGCACAGGCTATAAACTCTACGTAGATAATTTTTATACAAGCCCCATTTTATTTCGTGATCTTGTGCAGAAAAAAGTGTCAGCCTGTGGCACCATCAGAACGAACAGACAAGGATTTCCCAGGACTGCAGAAAATACGCTGGATTCCAGAGCTCCTCGTGGCAGTATAAGGTGGATTCGGGAGGACCCCTTGCTCTTTGTCCAGTGGAGAGATACCCATGATGTGTTCATCTGTTCCACCATACACGCTGCCCATGGAGAGGAGACGGTGGAGCGCAAAGTGAAGGAGGCAGGCCGTTGGACTGTGAGAGATGTTCCCATTCCACCAGCCATTAAGGACTATAACAAGTATGTACTGTATATGATATAATATTGCTTCACCCCTCTCAGTTTTGTGCTTTGGTTCTTGTTTGTTGCTAATGTATTTGTATTTTTCCTTAGGCACATGAGTGGTGTTAACCTGTCAGATGCCCCCATCGGATATAATGAGGTTTTGCACAAAACAAAGAAATGGTACAAGATATTTTTTTACCATTTTTTGGACATTGCCATAGTAAATGCCTTCATTCTTTATAAAGGACATTGCACATCAAAGGGTAAAATCCCAATGCACCAAAAGGCATTTAGAGACACTCTTGTCTTGGAGCTGGCAGAGGCAGGAGCCATCAGAAAACAGCAGGAAGAGGAGAGTCGGGAGGAGAAGCATCATCGTCTTGTGCACATCATCCCAAGCGGTGACAAGACACAAGGCAGGCTGAAGTGCAGGAAGTGTCATGCTAAAACACCTGTAAAATGTTCTACCTGCAATGTGCCCCTGTGTTTCCAGCAACAAAGAGACTGTTATAATAATTGGCACATAGACTAAAGACCATAGAAGTAATCAAAGCATTTTTACAGTTGGCAATGTGTGTTTGTTTACATTTTGCAGTGTGAGAACTTTTTGACTATACAGTATTTTATATAAAAATATACATCGTGTTTCTCAAAGTGTAGAGCCCTCACTGATGTCTGTGGATTGAAACATTCAAATGTTACGGCTTTTTTTTTTCCCCAGATGTTCTCCAAATGTCTCCATTTGGATAAAGCAAAAGTCCCTCTATAAAACGCCTGGATATACTAACAATAAAAGTAGTCTAAAATTTTCATTTTTATAAATATTGTCATCAAATTTGAAATAAGAGAGGTCAACATTGTTTTGAATTGAAATATAGAGTGTTTCAGTCCCCAAGTACCTACTGCAGCTTTCTACACCTTAATATTAACAAAAAAATTTAGGCGAGAATGACAAAAAGTAACTTTTTATGCGTGTTCCAAAGTGTATAAATACCTACCAGACATACAGTGATTCTGACATCTGAGCGTAAAACTATTGGGTGTTGGCATACAAAAAACCCAAACTTGTGTAAATGCAACTAAAGGTTCAATAATAATGGTAATCATTTAGATTTGGAGAGGTCAGAGCAAAAGCAATTTCACAAAAATGAACTGAAATTGTAAGGGGTTAAAGGACCCATATTACACTTTTTCTGATAAATGTTATAATATTTACTCTTCAAAAATATACCTGGAGTTGTGGTTCGTTTAATTTGCACATGTTTAACATGTGGTAATACAAGAAGTGCTCCAATGTGTTTTTAAACTCCACACACCTTCACTATTTGGATCATTTCAACCATGGAATTACCAATCTCAACTGAACTAAAGGTAAAAGGAGCTGTTAACTTGAAAACTACCACTACAAGACTTCACAAGGAGCATTTTGATCTTTTGAGATATAGACTAATAAAGGATTTCTCAAACATGTATGAATGAAAAAAACAAAATGTAACATTATAACATGGCTTAAAGCTCACAAGAGTCAAGTAATATAGGACCTACTGTATATTGCACTCAACTGTAGCTAGTACTTCAGAGTATATGTACTTTGCTCGACAGAGCAAGCGTATATTTTAACCATTTTAACCGCTGTAGCGGTCGAAGCAGCGAGAAGGAGTTTACTACAGGATTCCAAGCTAGAAGAGAGAACCAAACTTTCTCCTGACCAAATCTGCCAACTGCTGGAAATTTGTCTAAATACCACCTATTTCCAGTTCAGAGGGAACTTCTACAGGCAGATTCATGGCTGTGCGATGGGCTCACCGGTCTCCCCTATCATGGCTAATTTATACATGGAACAATTTGAACAGAGTGCCTTAGCTTCATATCCAGGCACTCCTCCCACACACTGGTTTCGTTATGTTGATGATAATTTTACAAAAATCAAAATTCAAGATTTGGAACCTTTCACTGCACATATCAATTCTGTAGATCCGAACATCAAATTCACCCGTGAAGATGCCAAGGATAACACATTGGCATTCTTAGATTGTGCAGTAACGATAGGAGGAGACCGGGGACTCCAAGTAGAAGTCTTCAGGAAGCCCACACACACAGACCAATACCTGCTTTTTGATTCACACCACCCACTGCAGCACAAACTGGGAGTTATTCGGACATTACAACACAGGGCCCAAGTGGTTCCCACAGGGCCCAAGTGGTTCCCACAAGCAAGGAGAAAGAAGAGCAACATGTGCAGGAAGCCCTCTCTGTTTGTGGATATCCTAAATGGGCTGTCAACAAAACCAAGAGAGACAAGGACAATAAACAAGACAACAGAGAATCCGAACCCAGGAGGAAAGGGGTAGCGATTCCGTACCTGGCCGGCGTTTCGGAAAAACTACAGAGGATTTTCAGACAATATGAAATTCCAGTTTCTTTCAAACCCACAAACACTTTAAGACAAAAACTGGTCCACCCAAAGGACAGAACACCGAGCCACAAACAAAGCAATGTGGTCTACTCCATTCAGTGTAGTGAAGACTGCAGTGAGCGCTACACTGGGGAAACAAAACAGCCACTTCACAAGAGGATGTACCAACACAGACGGGCGTGCCAGAGTGGACCGGCTTCTGCGGTACATCTTCACCTAGAAGCCACGGGCCATTCTTTTGAGGACAGTGAGGTTCAGATCTTAGCCAGGGAAAAGAACTGGTTTGAGAGGGGAGTTAAAGAGGCTATTTTTGTCAAAAAAGAGAATCCGTCATTAAACAGAAATGGGGGAGTGAGATATAACCTGTCTCCCATTTATAATGGGATTCTTAGACCAGTCAAACAGAGCCAGGGCAGAGGGGTGGAGAGGGCCGTTAGACGTTGAATAGGGGGTCGAAACAGCCGTCAGAGTAATTTGAAAAACAAAGAGACAGATTAGGGGGATCGTTTTCAGAGCTTTTGTCATTGTCAGACACGCCTCCCGGCAGCTAGATATAAGCAGGGTCTAACCAGTACAATAACCAGAGCTGACGAAGCCTCTCGGATGAGCGGCAAAACGTTTTCAACCAAACAAACTTTGTCCAGTTGACAAATTGAACTTCTCCTTTGATCATATACTTCAAACTGTTTAAAGAGCAGTTATTTGAAGTTACTGCTGATCAGTACAATCTTGTATTAAAGTAATAAGAATACAAAAACAATCTTTAGCTGTTTCTACCTGATCTTTAGCTGTTTCTACCTGAGACACAAACAAACTTTGTCCAGTTGACAAATTGAACTTCTCCTTTGATCATATAATTGTATTCAACCCTTTCCTCCACTATAAGTTGAAAGAAGCCATACCTTACAATCCAGGCAGTCTAGAAGTGCATAACTGCTGACAAAACTGAGTAAAGTCAGACAGGTTTAATAGATATAAACTAAAACCTCATCAACCATTCACATTCACACAGCCGTGCACTGCAGACACTGACAGCAAGACAGGTGAGAAGTGTCCTGCCCAATGACACAACATAACTTGTGGGAGCTGGAATACAAGCACTGACTTTTGCATCATCATCCCCTGTCCTCTCTTCACTCATGCTTAACCAACGGTAATGTGAAAGTGCTAACTATTGGAAATACTGTATGTTAGGAATGCAGACTGTACTGGGACACCTCATCCAAACAATACTCCGGTCACAGAGTAAATGAAGCCACTTGAATGGATTTGATGGATTTCCTATATCTTTCTGTCTGTCTGGTGTGTGTCCTTTCATCTGGTAATCTCTTTCATAAACACAGACTTAGGTTAAAGGTGATAAACTGAAGCTACAACAGTTAGGCCAGAAGTAGCAGCGTAAACATGGTGCTCCCAAGGAACCATGAACTGCCTAAGAGTGAACTAAATAAACTGTTAAACTAGGGAATATACAACACTAACTATATTGGCCGTTTTCAGATTCTAGAATGTCACACTGTCATACTTCCACATGGGGGCAAGAACAGGATTACGCAATATTTTGCCATAAAATATCCACAGTGTAAATGAAGGAACGTTGAATCATCAGCCAAGAACTCGCTGTACTACCACAAAATTAACATTTAATCTTGTAATAGTAAATAAGCAAGTTAAACGTACAGTGTTATAAAAGTATGAGAAGTATAATTTCTGTAAAAAAACAAAAAAAAAAAACAACAAAACTATGTATATATATATATCATAATTAAACCTACAGTTCAAATCTTTTTTTTTATTTTGTAAACCTCCACATGTACACCGGAAGAAGATCTTGCGTCATTTCCGGTGCGAATTTGGACTCCGCGCGCGAAACATTCTTAATGTTTACTTGAATTTTACTGAAGATTTTTTAGCTTTAAAGGTAAGAAAACTTCTTTATGTCATTTTGGAGACAAACGCACGCAAAATTTAGTAAGTCGTAATGATTTTGCGCCACATGTCCTTGTGTTTAACTTGTTTTAAAGACGGAAAAATGCCTTGCAAAACTTGCCTTTGGGCTGTGTGTAATAACGTTGTCATTTCGCTTTTGTAAATTGTCATGTGTTTGTTAAAGTAGCTGGTGTTACTGATCAGCAAAGAACACAGGACCAGCCCAGTTTAAATCAATCCTGGACGGACTAAAACGCAAATCGAAACTGAAACTAGGACAGGATTAGACCAGATTTAAACCAGGATTAACCAATCAGACATTGAATTAGTTGCTATCTGTTTATTTCAGTTCAATTTTTATTTTGAAATATGGAGGTGAAAATCCCACACATCACACTCTTTTTGCAGGTTATAACATTGCAGTAGCCTTGCAGAGAAGTTAAACGGTATACATAACTATACAGTTACTATATATACCAGTGGCGACCCGTATGGCATTAAACTTATGTATCATGCATTTATTTAATTACAGGTGTTTTCATTGTCCAAAATATCATGGAAAAAAACAAACATTCTTTTACAGTGAGTGGTGTCGCCTCTCCACAGATCTGACCTGTAACCTGACAGGCTTGATTGAGTTAAAGGGCCCATATTATGCAATTTTCTGATCTGTTATAATGTTTCCTCATTAAAAACAGACCTGGATTTGTGTTTTGTTTCATTCACACACATTTAACACACAACCCATGAATATTTAGTTTTTCTCTCAAATTATGAGAGATTATGAGAGGTTTCAGGAAATTCATAATTAAACCTTCTACAGTTCAAATCTAAATTGCAAAAAAAAAAAAAAAAAAAAGCCTTAAAAATGATTGTTCCAGCCATCATGTATTGGGAGACCGGTCCTTCTAGATCTGGAATTCCCTGCATCCCCCTATCCCTATGCATTTGTGATAGGGATGCAACTATCAATTAATTCATTAATTGATAGTTGATTGACTTTATCGATCGATTAACTGATAAGCGGCGTTTTTCACCTGAATTTTAATGTTTCAATAGGGTCTTTAAGAATATAAGCTATAGTAACATAACACTGAGTCAAAAATATATCATAGTATTATTATATTGTATATTCCTCAATTAATTATTCCTTAGTAAAAAGCAGACAAATGTATTGATGCTGAATAACAAAATACAGTAATCCCTCGCTCTATCGCGGTTCGCAGATTTTTTTTCTTTTTTCTTTTTTTTTTTATAGTGTAACATTTTTTTTTATAGTGTAACATTGTGTTCTGTCCTGATTGGCTAAGAGACTAGACCTGGACTAAACCTGGACTGGACCTGGACTAAACCAGGACTCAACCAGGTCTAGACCTGGACTAAACCAGGATTAAACCACCACGTGCCGCTGCTGGTTTCGTGTGGCCTGAGCCACAAACCAGCCGCATGAAACCAGCAGCGGTACGTCAGCGCGCATTCCGGGCGCCGCGGTTCGATCTCGCCTCGCGCGTACACCCGGTGCTGCTGAGCAGTGCCGTTGGCGCCTGCGGCCGGCTGTGAGTCGAGCTTGGCGCAGCGCGGTGCGCGGTTGCCTTGTTTCGTGACCACGTGGGTGCGCGTGTCCGTGGTTAGCGATGAATTACAATTAATGCATTTTATTCGACCAACGTCTTAATCGACAATTAATGGTTAATCGATTAATTGTTGACATCCCTAATTTGTAATGCTTTTTTCTGTTTCTCTTGAAGGAGACGTGTGATGTGCACCACAGTGGACAGTGTGGAGGTCATTATCTTGTCAAGTGATGATGAGCCAGAGGAAGGAGAGGCGTCTGTCCTGTTTGTGGAGGTAGAGCCTGTCCACAAGAATGGTAAACACCTCTATGACCTCTTCCTGTGGAAGTTTGACGTAATTATGTAAGTTTAAATAGGTCTTTAGGATTAATCGTCATCAGATAAAAATTGTGATAGTCACAATTAGCAAACTGATCATTTAAAGGGCCCATATGACACTATGTTCTGATCTATGTTAAAATGTTTTCTCTTTCCTCACAAACAGACCTGGAGTTGTGTTTTGTTTCATTCACACATGTTTAACACATAAACCCTGCATATTTAAGTTGAGTTCTCTCAAATGGATAGCACTCTGTTCCACCTTGTGATGTCATTTGGTAATACGGGGAGTGTTCCGTTTTTAAAGGGCCACTAAACATTTCTGTAAAATGGAGAACACTGGGTTGTTGTGATAATTCATGTTCTTGTGACAAACTTTTTTTTTTTTTAAGAAATTATACTTTTCAGAATAATTGAATTGTATTTGAAGTCACAGTACTCTTGAGTAGAAGTTGTGGTTCCTCTTCCCACTGTGAGTAAGTCTACAAGTGACAAAAGTTTTATGTGGACAATATGAAATGATTTGAACTTTTGTGTTTCTTGCACCTCTTCTTCAGATATGGTTTAGTTTATTCATTTTAGTGTCTGTCCTTTGAAAATACCAGATTTTCTGCACTAACTTTTCAGTTGTGGGTCCATCACCTGCTTGTTTCTATGGATATGTCACTGCTCTGCCTGGAACATTCCACAGTATGACATTAAACACTTCTACAGATGATTACAAATGGTTTTATAAAATACCTAGAAAAAAAGCCATTCTGACTATTAACGGGGTCGGCTCTCCACAGATCTGACCTGTAACTTGGTCTGATTTAGTCTCCATGAAATTAAGAAGGTTTAATGCATTCTACTCTACCTTCTCTGGCCCTACTAAAGAATTCTCAAATTCCTCATTTCTTTTATTTCAGACGGTGTATTATCCAGCACTGCCGTGGAGGAGGACTTGGTGGTGACATTCTCTCGGCGCGCTGACATACTGCCCCACGCTCGCTACGACTGCCCCATCCAGCCCTTTATGTACGCATGCACTATTCTTGTTCTGATGCAGCTTCAGATCATTCTAAAGCTATTCAGGAAAGCTTCATTTCTGTCTTGTCAATTAGAGACGCACCAATCCAGCTTTTTCTGTTCCGATACTGATGTTGATACTTTGGCTGATAACTGATACAAACTGATTAAACATAAAGTAATTGCAGAACCGGTTTGTTAAAATACAAGTTTAATATTTTGAGATGTTTGGTCAAGATTGGGCAGTAAATCATCTTATTTCACTAATGACCACAATGGGATATTGGCAGAAATGATATCTTGGAAGCCAATATCTGATCCACCAAAATTTTGGTTACTATGCTGATTATGACTTTTGTAGTATTGATACTTGCTCAGATGAATATTGAGTTTTGATGTTAGTTCTAGTATTGATTAGTACCTGATTTTCAATACTTTAGACAGCCCTACTGTATATACACCTAACCATATGTTTGGCTGTGGCGTTTAGGGCGACAGAGTGTGAGATCAGCGCTCCCATGCACAACAACCAGCTCATTTGTGAACAGTGTTTCTGCTACATCTGTGACAAGCTAGCCTCACAGGTGGGTCTGTCTAGAACAAAACCTGTTGTATTCTGTAGTCTTGAAGATTCATTGGAATTCAAATATTCTCTGAGTTAGTACTTGGTTTAAAATGTTCGAGGGCTACGAGTTAACCTGTAAATAAACAGGTCTATGAAAAAAAACTCACTCAGGAGTAGGCCATGTTTTGTGTATGTAAACTGTACCTATTCAGTGTTTTCTGATTGACAGTTGACTAGGGGTTGGCAATATTGACCAAAATGAATATCTTGATTTGGACCAAGCCCCTACAGGGCCTCTCGGTCCCCCCTGCATTAAAGGAAAAGTAACGGTTTTTACAATTTGAGGCTTCTTTCGGTAATAAAACAAGTTGTTTTACTCACCCATATCACTTTGGTGTCATATGGAGCATTTCCAGAGATGTTTTAGATTAGCGTTAGGCTAACGCCGTTAGCCTAGCGCGACTTATAGCCATAGCTCGGGGCATTCCCCGAGCATGTAATATGCCCCGTGCGGGCTCCAAATAACACAAACTTTAGCACTTTTCAAATCATAGAAGCTCGATGTCTTTAGTCTACGATTTCGTTTGGTCAAAAGTGGCCTGTAATCCGAGATTTATCCATAGTTTCGAGTAGATGAGGACGCCAGTGCGCATGCGCGGAGTGTGTTCTCAGCTCCCGGGACCCAAACATGGAACGCATAGCTGTAAACTATGGATAAATCTCGGATTACAGGCCACTTTTGATTCAAACGAAATCGTACACTAAAGACATCGAGCTTCTAGGATTTGAAAAGTGCTAAAGTTTGTGTTATTTGGAGCCCGCACGGGGCATATTACATGCTCGGGGAATGCCCCGAGCTATGGCTATAAGTCGCGCTAGGCTAACGGCGTTAGCCTAACGCTAATCTAAAACATCTCCAGAAATCCTCCATATGACACCAAAGTGATATGGGTGAGTAAAACAACTTGTTTTATTACCGAAATAAGGCTCAAATTGTAAAAAACGTTACTTTTCCTTTAACAGCAGTATCCCAGCCATATTTATGAATGGAAGTCAATGGCAAGAGGTCAGTGGGCGAATCAGATGAAATGGTGAATCACTGTGGGAATCTCGAGCTTTCCAAAAACATACAGTATATATGGCAGCACAGTGGCTGAGTGGCTAGCACTCGCGCCTAACAGCAAGAAGGTTCCGGATTTGATCCCCGGGTTGCATGTTCTTCCCGTGTCTGGATTATTTTTTTCCCAGCTTTTTGTGCGCTAATTTGACCTGCTAAACTCACCAAATGTTGCCTAAAATTCAGATGTACTGAAAATTTGACAAAATATAGGTTGCATGCATGGGGATGAAAAAAAATACAAAAATCAAAATACATTGTGCCTATAGGAATTGTCCTGACGTATATTTCGTCGTCGGATCCTCAAAATTCGATACACACATTCCTCATATGAAGACAAAATATTATTATGGCCACACCCCATGACAAACTGGAAGTCAGCCATCTTGGATTAAAAATTCAAAAATAGCTAATCAGCATTTTCACTGATGTCGCATTTTAATGTACTCCTCTGTAGGCTGAAAATCACTGTACATTTAGAGAAGTGGGAAATCAAAAGTTATCCAATTTATCATGATAACTATCATGGTTTACGTGCGGCGAATTTTTGAAATTCAAACTGGGCTCAAATTTGAATCAGTTGTAAAAAAGAATATGAAATACATTTGTATGGAGGGCCCAAAATGTAGTTTTTCAAGTACTTCAAGGACAAGGCCCCTGACAGATGACGTGCTCAGAGAATGCTTCAGACAGTGGAGTGCAGAGGAAGAGGTGCTGGAGGGACCATCATGGCAGGACAAGCCCCTACATGGGGCGTACCACCGAAACATAACTGAAGTGGCTGATATCAAGAAATCCTACCAATGGCTGGAGAGGGCTGGTCTGAAGGACAGCACAGAGGCCCTCATCCTGTCTGCACAGGAGCAGGTCTTGAGCACCCGAGCAATAGAGGCCCAGATCTACCACACCAGACAAGACCCAAGGTGTAGGCTGTGCAAAGAGGCTCCTGAGACAGTCCAGCACATAACTGCAGGGTGTAAGCAGGAAGTGTAAGGTGGAAAGCATACATGGATGGGCGTTTTTTTGTTTCAGTCAAACAGTCATTACAATGCAACACAATTTAGGTAGAAATGGATAAAAAGAATATAGCCTAACCTTTAAGCTGAGTTTTGCCTTTTTTAACCCAAAAGGTTATGTAAAGAAATTATATGCAACTAGCAGTATTTCACTGCAACTGTCTCCTGCTCTTTGTATAGGCCTAATGCCAATGAATGGACTTGATTATCTGTCCTTCTCACTCAGGGGCAACGCCAAAACTTGCCAGGCATGACCACTCCAACCCTTTTTCTGCTAACTACAATTACTGGCTTATTTAGAACAGATATGCAAAGATGGAAAGATACGTGTAGCAAAATTCAGGACGGTTAGTCCCATACATGGTTTGGGCCCTTTTGGTTGATGTTTAGGCCCTCAAAATCATGATTGTTTGCAAGGAAAAATAATAATGGAGAAATAGAAACTGTTAAAGAAGAGGCATCAACATTGAACGGCCCTCGCCTTTGCACTCAACTGACCCACCACTCCCCATGCAAGTGCTTGGGCTTGTGTAGCAATGCTATCCTAATGGGAGTGAGTGCAAAATTTCTAATTCATGAGAAAAATATTAGTTTCATGTAATAATATGAAATTTTGTCCCATGGCTCTTCATGGCACCTCAATCAAAAAAACACAGTGGAGACTGTATGGTATTTTCCACCGTGTTGCAATGGCGATGGCATCTATGTTATCCTATTGGCATTATTACTTTCACTGATAAATCTGTAATTTGGAACAGTGACTCTTCAAGTCGACCCCATCAAAAAAGTCTGGGAGCCAATGTTGTATTTTGCACGGTGTTGCCATGGCGATGCCTGAAAGCGCCCCTGTTTATCTATAGTAGCACATCACATCAATATTTGTTGACTTTGTCCATTTAGTGAAAAGTACAGCCCAAAAATATAATCACACACAGATAAGTGGCACATCAGTGCCATCCTGGATGAGTGGCTGGTCAGCTGAGTGCAAAGGTGAGGGCCATTTGATGTCGATGCTTCTTTTTGTCACGTTCTTTTTCTCTCTTATTATTTTTCCTTGCAAACAATCACAATACCCCAAACTGAGTATGGGGTCGACCATCCCGGCAAAAAATTTGATAATATTGCCATCACGTCAATGCCCAAAAATGACCAGACTCAACAACGCCACGTAGAAGTGGACCCCTATGGGAGTGGGGTCAAGCTTTTGCGTAGGCAAACGAAAACGAACACTGACAGATAATAACATAATTAAGATACAGTGGTACCTCACCTTACAAAATTAATTCGTTCCAGAAGTGGTTTCGTAACATGAATTTTTCGTAAGTTGAGTAGCTATTTCAATGGAAAAAGCCTGATTCATTCCAAGGCCCTGTTCCAAGGTTGTTGTTTTTTTTATAGTATAACATTTTTTTTATAGTGTAACATTGTGTTCTGCGTCCTGATTGGCTAAGAGACTGTAGACCCAGGGCTAAATGTGGACTATACCAGGTCTAGACCAAGGTCTAAAGCTGGACTGGACCAGGACTAAACCTGGACTAAACCAGGACTGGACCAGATCTAGACCTGGACTAAACCAGGACTAGACCAGGTGGATTAAAGCGCCGCGTGCGGGTCTATTTCCTGGTTTCGTGCTAGCTCTGCTATTAGCAGCAGCACTGTTGTACCTCACGAGTCACAGCTGAGGCGAGCAGCGACTGCATGCGTGGGGGGAAGGGGGAGGGCGGACACGTGTGTGATAGCACAGCATGACCCGGCGCGGGGCTGCAAGCACGAGACCCGTGCTCAAACCGTGCCTCCTCTAGACCAGGTCTAAACCAGGATTAAACCATCGCGTGCGGGTCTATTTCCTGGTTTCGTGTTAGCTCTGCCGGGGTACCTCACGAGTCACGGCTGAGGCGAGCAGCGAGGAGGGGAGGGGATGTGCCTCCCCTCGGGACCGCACGCAGTCCAAGCGCATGAACGAACACAGGCAAGAACACAGGTGGTTTAATCCTGGTTTAATCCTGGTTTAGACCTGGTCGTGCTCGCAGCCCTGCGCCGGGTCATGCTGCGCTATCACACACGTGTCCGCCCTCCCCCTTCCCCCCACGCTTCACTATTAATACATTTTGTTGAAAATCTATGAAGGTTTGAGTGTTTAAACGAGAGAAATGTGAGAAAAGTTTAAATCCAGTCTGAGAAAAGCGTATAATGTGTGTGGCTGAGCGCGCATTATTTGAATTTTTGAGATTTCGCGTTTCGTAACTTGAATTTTCTTTTGTTGGGTCTTTCGTAAGGTGAGGTACCACTGTAATATTCATTATTCAATATCTCCCACCTCTACAACTGACACATTTGGAAGTGCAACTGTAAAGTAAAGTACTTGTGTGTCCCAGTGTAAGGAGTGGAGCTCCAGTGGAGTGTGTCACTGCAACAGCCACAAGAAGAGCACTTTCTGGAACAACCAGAGGAACAGCAGCCTGCTTGGAGGTCTGCAGACCTTTAACCTGACACTGTGTGAGATTGACTCACACCTCAGGCATGCAGGTACCACCACATGCATGCAGGTACCACACAGGTACTACCTCAGGAACACCTCAGGAAAACCTCATGCACACAGGCACCACACGGGTAGCACATAGTTTCCACACAGGTACCACTTCATGCACGCAGATACCATCTCATGCACTCAGGTACCACCTCAGGAACAAAGATAGGCTACCATGTTTGTGTTGAGTTAATTATTTCAAACCTATGGAACCCTCTGAAAGAAGACCTCTGTCCCAGACTATACATCCATGTAAAGTATTAGAAAAACATGCATTCGGCTGGCCAGTCATCTACACACAGCCTTCAGACACCACCCTTTTTACCTCCTGCTTATTTGACGGTTTTATTTTCAGAAATGTTGCTGCAAAAGTTCAAAGAAGATCTATCTGTCAGATTCTCAACATATTTGAGTGGGAAACCAGCAGAAGAATACAGCCCCACAGGACAAGGCTGGGTTCATGAGTAAGTTATCAGTGCCATGTTCTAAAGGAGATACAGTATTCTAGTAACATTCAGATGTACAGTCCTGTATATGAATGTGGGGTTGTCTTACAGTTATACCCCGGTCTACGAGTGTGTTGTCTCCTTCCTGGACCTGGCAGAAAGACAGGACAGCAGAGCGGGGGCCATCATGCAGCTGGGGGCCGCAGAGGCCTTTGTGAGGCACTACCCTCTGGCTGGGTACAGCTCTCTCTATGAACACTAGAAGTAAAAGTTTAGACACATCTTTTCATTCAGTGTGTTTTTTTTTTTTTCTTCTTAATGTTTACTACTTTCTATGTTTTCTATGCACACAGAAGACATCAAATATATGGTGCAAGTTGTATGGAATTATATAGCAAAGAAAAACATAAATAACTACTATTTATTTTGTGTATTTTATATTAAAATCCTCAGAGTATCCACCCTTTGCTTTGTTGAAAAAAAAAGAAAAAAAAGACTGTGTCCAAACTTTTGCTTGGTAGTGGAGATTCTCAGACTGTTGTAGCTTTGATAAGTGACTCTAACATAGTTTTGTCCTGTCCTCAGCGCGGTTGCACTACAGACTCCAATGTCTAATGCTGCTGAAGCAAGAACTCAACTAATAAACAGGTATGCACTTATTCTCTTTACATTTTCTAAAAGTTCTCCATTTCAATACGAAGGAATAGATTGATACTCTATATCACTCATTAACACTTTTTGGACAACAGAATGTGATTTTCAGCATTAACTAATAGTACTTTCTTTTCTATTCCCATGTGGTCTTATATCTATGTAATACCTCAGTAGTCCATTTAGGTTCCATAGTGGTCCATGGGCGTATACTAGTCTATGTGCTCATATACTTGTTCTGATACAGCTCCAGATCATTCTGAAACTATTCAAGAAGAATGAGTATCTAGTTTCAAGACTAGTGTGGATTAATATCTGATTTTAGATACTTTTGACAATCCTAGTCTGCAGTCTGATCCTCTACTGGCATTGCTTACTGCTGCATGTGCTTTACCTGTGTACAGAGGTGGGAGCCATGTTGAAAAATTAATTTTATTTTTTTAAAAACAAATTTGAAATATTTAATACATGTATAAAGCAAGCTTATTTAAAGGTTGTATGGAGGATTTTTGTTTCAAATTGTCAATGATTGCATTATAGAGATGCAGCAGTCTTGTAATTGTGATGACCAAAAAAAAAAAAAAAGAATGAAAATCCATCAACTGTGGACATGGTGGAGCCAGGTAAACAATAGCCAATAGACCTAACAGCCAATAGATAACGAGGTAGCCTCGTTATCTATTGACTCCACGTTTCTAGTGTAACTGACTTGCTGGTGTGCTGGCATTACGTGGTTTACATACGCCTCTCACGCATTCCAGCAGTTCTTAGTGCAGCGGTTCTTAACCTTGTTGGAGCTACCAAACCCCACCAGTTTCATATGCACATTCACCGAACCCTACTTTAGTGTAAAATAAAATATGATTTTTTTGGGGGGATAATTTACCTTCGGCCACTGTTCCGAGTATCAGATTCGCCATCTTTAATGCAGCTGGTTTTACAAGTGTTTCACTAATGGTGTGTGGCTTGCCCTGCTTTGCGGTCAGGTACGCAACTTTGTACGATGCTGTGAGGATTTGTTTGTTTGTTAATTTGTTTGTTACAAATCCAAGAGCAGGCAGAGTGGCCTTATCATCGAATCTGGCTCTCTTCAGCTTGAATTCAGCAAGCGTTGTGTTCTTGTATTCCTCATCTCCATGCAGCTTCACGAAGTGTTCCTTTACTGTAGTTTTGCCAGTGCGAGGCTAGAGTTGCTCAACTTGGCATTGCAAATCATGCAGATAGGACGCTGACTCCCATCCCGTTCCATGATACATGAGAATCCATATTGTCCGACCAATTTCTTTTTTTGCTCGACATAGTTAGTATGGATTAAAATATTAAGAAAGAAATTACACGACATACTACGATGACAGTCACACGTTGACCACTCCTGAGTGCACTAAATTCCTCGCAGCACTGATTGGCCAAGCAATATAACGTGATCATCTGCAGCCAGTGATGGCCAAGCGGGGCATGTCATCGCGTATTGACATGATGAGTCGGTGTGTCTTGACCTCCATGGCAGAAGCTCCACCGAAGCCCTGAGACCGACTCACCAAACCCCTAGGGTTCGACCGAACCCAGGTTAAGAACCACTGTCCTAGTGCCTTTTTTCAGCTGTAGCTTCCTCGCAGTTTGCACACAAGTTTGTTGCAATGGCAAACAAGAATCCACTACCAGTTAGCTGCAAAAGAAAGTCCGTTTTTGAGGCCACTGAAAAAAGACGAAAAGGGGAAAAGGAGCGAAGCTAAGCTAAGGGTATTTTTTTTATTTTTTTTTATTTTATTTAGCACGTACATAACATAATAAAAAAAAGAAAACATTAGATAAAAAGTAGGTGCAGGAAGAGGCAAAAGCTTATATTAAAGCCTCCACCTTATGAATACAATAAACCTAATCATAGCTGTGCATTACTAAAGAGTTACATTTACACACATTAAATACGTTTGATTCAGTCAGGCATTAAAATACAATAAAACATCCCACAACTGAATGATTATCAGCCACCATCATGAAATATCAAACATTTCCCCAAACTCTTTTTAAATAATACTTCTGAAATGCCCTCACTGCCCAGATGAGAAAACTGACTCCACAGTTTACAGCCTCTGTATCGGAGGCAAAACTGACCTCTTGATGTGACACATTTTGGAACATGAAAATTACAATTTTGACAAGTTTTGTATCTATGAATCTCTGCATTGGTTTTAAAGTAAAAGGTGAAATGTTTAAGGATCGTCATTGGATTATAAAGAATTTTATATATTAAAATACAAATTTGATAAATATTAATATCATAAATATTAAGAATGATGATGATGTTAATGGCTTGGAATGAGTTGCAATACGAACAAAACGTTTTTGCACCAATATTTTGTTCAGAGTAGTTGAGAAAGTGCTTGCCCAGACTATATTACAATATGACAGATAGGGATAAATTAGACTATAGTAAAATGTAAGTATAGATTTAGAATCCAGAAATTTACAAACTTTTCTTATAATACCAAGAGATTTATAAATTTTTCTGGTCACCCAGTCGGTATGCTCTTTCCAGTTTAGATTATCATCGAGAATGATTCCCAGAAATTTGGTGGATGAGAGACGAGTTATTTCATTTGAATGAATTTTGATATTAGGGTTAGTTGAAATGGACTTTTTGCCACAAAAAATCATATAATTAGTTTTTTTGATATTAAGAGATAATTTGTTTGGGATGTGCTTGACCGGTGTATACGACAGCGTGTACCAGCTCCCACTAATATCCAGCAACTTCGCACAGACATTGAAGAGGAGTGGACCAACATTCCACAGGCCACAACTGACAATCTGATAAACTCTATGTGAAGAAGATGTGTTGCACTGCATGAGGCAAATGGTGGTCACACCAGATACTGACTGGTTCTGAGTCCCCAGACCCCCAATAAAGCAAAAAAAAAAAAAAATGCACATTTCGGGGTGTCCTTTTATTGTGGGCAGTCTGGGGCGCACCTGTGCACTGGTCATGATGTCGGATCGGCATCTTGATGTGGCGCACCTGTGAGGTGGGGTGGATTGTCTCGGCGGGGCAGAGGTGCTCGCTGTCACACATTTGGACAGATTTGTGAACAATGTTTGAGAGAAATGGTAGTGTTGTGTATCTGGAGTGAATTTTGGATCTTTGGGTCCATCTCAGGAAAAATGGGAGCAAAAACAATAGTGTTGCGTTTATATTTTTGTTGAGTGTATATTATACAAGTCATTAATGTACAATAAAAATAATAAAGGATCTAATATGGAACCCTGGGGGACTCCACACTGTAAAGCAGCTCGATCAGAATTGCAACCATTGATATAAACATAGTGGGATCGATTAGAAATATAATTCTGTAGCCACTTTAAAACTGTATTATGAAAACCATATTCATGTAATTTTGCAAGTAATATGATTGGCCGTGTCAAAAGCTTTTGACAAGTCCAAAAAAATACTACAAGTAAACTGATTATTGTCTAATGCCGAAGTTATCTCATCTAATAATTGAACTAAAGCCATGTAATAAAAGGAGAAGTTCAATTTGTCAACTGGACAAAGTATGTTTGGTTGAAAACTTTTCACCGCTCATCCGAGAGGCTTCGTCAGAGGCTTTCAACCAAACATACTTTGTCCAGTTGACAAATTGAACTTCTCCTTTTATCATGGATTCTACCTGGACAACTGAGGGACTTTTCACGCATCTAAAGCCATGTAAGTGCTGTGCAGGGATGAAAGAGTTCCGCTTTTTAGCGGATCTCCGCTTTTTTTTAGCCGCGTGGTAATTTTTTTTTTTTTTTTTTTTCCAAATACGTTGAAATTTTGGGTGTGTATTATATGTATAATTGTGTTTAGGGTTGCCAACCGTCCGTTGAAAAATGTAATCGTCCCGTATTCAGAAACAAAAGTACATGTCTCGTATTAAACTTGTACATGTGTGCGGGGCCGCGCGAGCTTGTGTGCTCTTCTGGTGCTGCGGACACCGCACGCCCTGAGCTGCGCCGCGAGTGCGCTCTCTCGGCTCGTTATCAGACTTTGATGTCGCAAAATCGGGGTCAGTGCCGTGTTTTGATATCAACTTTCAAAAAAAAAACACTACAATTGTTTAAAAATGTGTTTTATTGCTATTTATTAAAGTTTTGTGCCCCCCCCCCCCGGAATTTTCCGCTTTTTTCAGGATTGGCCACTTTCATCCCTGGCTGTGATTTTTACAGAAGCCATATTGATACTTATAAAGAATTGAATTATTATTTATATGAGTAAATAACCTTTTGTAAACAATTTTTTCAATTACTTTTGAAAAAGAGGGTAAAATAGAAATGGGTCTATAGTTATTGAAACAGGCTCTATCCTCTGCTTTAAACAAGGGAATGACCTTGGCTACCTTGAGATCCTCGGGTACAACACCTGTGCTTAAAGACAGTGAGGTAATGTAAGAAAGTGGCTTCAAAATGGACTGTTTGATTTGCTTCACAAGGAAGGCAGGAATGCCATCATGTCCAGCAGAGGATGGTTTTAAAGATCCCTTGACATGGTGCTTGTTGATGCTTTTATATGGCTCCTTAATGGTTCCCTAATACTGTAAATGAATCCTTCTTCAAAATCAACACTCAGTGCATGAGAAACAGAGATAAGATGAGAGAGTAATTTTTCTCTCTGAACACTCCATTATGGGCGTTGTTGCTTGAATGCAAATGAGGAGAAAAGAGCTGGCCTATAGTAGAGGGTGGGGGCGTGGCCAAACTCTCCGCTCTCAGCTCCAGGAATGAAAGAGTTCCGCTTTTTAGCGGATCTCCGCTTTTTTTTTTTTTTTTAGCTGCGTGGCAATTTATTTTATTTTTTCCCCAAATACGAGCTGCCCCGCGAGTGCGCGCAGCTCGGGGCAGTTAAGTTAAGCAGGACTGATATTTACTGTTAATCTTATTATTATATATGATTCTTGAAGAAAAGAAGACAAAACTGTCTATTATGGCTCAGAAGGAAATAAGCAGAGAGCACGAGTTCTTGTTGTGGCATCCGAGCAGAGAGCCAGGCTTGTGCACAAAAAACACCTTCAGCAACTTGCAGGGAGGAAGGGAGGGATGAAGGATAAGTAGACAGTAAATAAAAACCACTACAAATGTTTAAAAATGTGTTTTATTGCTATTTATTGGGGGGGGGGGGCTTTCAGTTTTTTTCATGACTTGGCACTTTCATCCCTGCAGCTCTCAGCTGATCCATTTCCGTGTTTTTGCACGGGGGGAGAGATTTTAAGCGTTCCATTGAAAAATAAACATTTCCACAGAAAATAAAATTAAACCACTGCTGTTCAAAGGTCCAGAGGCTCAGATAAAGGACTTCCGAGCCTAGAAACACTCGGACGTGCCTCCAGGCAAATAAAAAAACGCATTTCGCATTGCCTAGCGCATTCGCAGTCCAAACTCTCTGGGCGTGATTTACAGAGACGCTGAGTACAGACAGACGGGGGTGGAACTGCATTTGCATTTCTTTTTTCGATCTGACGTCAATAAGGTGCCTTGTTCAAAATCGCCCGTTTGAGCTCAGATTTTTTGTAACGCAGAAAAGGATCGTAAATGCTCAGTTTAGACATTTCACAACTTTTAACCATGGGGGGGGGGCCTAAACAGGGTAGGGGAGCTCACATTAATGTTTAAAAACCTCAGAAAGTGAAAATTTCATGCCATGGGACCTTTAATTCATCAATGATTTTACTTATTTCATTGATATCAGGAGGCTGAAAAGACATCATTTTAGGATAGCTGGATTGAATGTGTTCCAATGGATCTTCATAAGAGGTTGAAATATTCTTTACTAATTCTAAACCAGAATTAACAAAAAATGTGTTAAATTTCTGTGCTATCTCAGCAGGAGTTTCATTTGTAGTTGTACCATCCACAAAGACTAAAGGTGTTTGTGGATGTAACATCCTTTTGTAGTAGTTGGTTGATAACCTTCCAAGTACCTTTAATATTATTGGAGGTCTTGTTAATTTGGGCAAAATAATACTTCTTTTTAGCAGACCTTAGTGAGTGTACATAATTATTTCTGTATTTTTTATAAGTATCAAGAGTAAGAGAAGTTGGATTGGATAAATACTTTTTATTTCTTTCTACACATTCTCAACAAATCTGGAATAAACCAAGGATTATTTGGCTTCATATTTTCTTTCATTTTTTTTTTAACTAGGAAAGAATCAAATTGAACTTCTCCTTTGATCATAGGAAAGAATCACAAAAATGAATTTTGATTTGCTGCATGAAATACTTGTATCCCTCATCCACATTTGTATCTAGATACAAATGATCCCAAGATATATTGCTTATCTTAATTTTAAACTTTTCTGTTATGTTTGCTCATATTCCTCTTTGCTATGATTTTCTTTTCATAATTAGTACTCTTTACCTTAAGTGAGCAGTGTTGGAATATAGGAAAGTGATCAGACAAATCTGAATAAATAATCCCAGATTTATTTTCATGATTTAAATTGTTTGTAATTATATTATTATTATCAATCAAGGTTGAAGTCTTATCACTCACTTTTGTTGCTTTGTTTATTAATGGGAAGAAATAACTTGAGAAAATAGTATTTATAAATTCATCAGTATATGAAACAGTTTTGTCTCTATATCTATGTTGAAATCACCCGAAATATAGAAAAGTTTACTTTCAGAATTTAGTGAGTCCAGAGTTTTAGATAAACTTTCAATAAAATCTTTAATGCCAAAATCTGGTGGACGGTGGATGACTCTAACAATTGCATTCTTTTCATCACAACCAGAAAGTTCCACAGTGATTCTATTTCTCCTTTATCAGAAGTAAGCCTTAGGTCATTCCTTAGTTTGAATTCATAATTGCTCTGAATGAAGAGAGAGACACCGCCCCCTGCTCTATTATTTCTCACAAAATGGAATGCTTAATAATTTGACAACTTTAAAAAAATCACATGTGTCTTCAGTAGGGATGTCAACAATTAATCCACTAACGATTAATTGTCGATCAAGACGTTGGTCGATTAAAATGCATTAATTGTAACTAATCGCTAGAGGAGAGGGCGCTACTCTGGAATGTGAACACGAGATGTGAACCCACTCGCGAGAAGGACCATAGCGTTACATCCGCGTCCAGATCTAGAAGCAGTGCAAAATGTTCTCCTGCCCACTCAATTTTTGCGGCTGTGTTCACTCCGCGTCCCGCTGTCTGCGTGAACACGTGCGCGGCGCGCTGCACGTGCTCCTCCGCTCCGGGCCGCGTAACAGGCTCCACGTGAAAGTGCGGTGGAAGCAGCCCGCTGTCCGGCCCGTGTGCCGGTGTGTGCGACTGTGCGTGTGTGTGAGTGAAATGTTTTCCCCGATCAATTCATTTTTTTATCATTTCATATCACGGAGGTTTTACAAAAAACATCTACAATTTATTTTCAATAAAGAATGTATTTTGTTATTCAGCATCAATACATTTGTCTTGCCTGGAAGAATCCATGACTCATGGCTGTACCAGCGGCGAGTCTGGTAATGCTTGGTCCAGAATGCGCTGCTGTCGCACGTAGACAGACAGCTAAGTGAACCAATCAGAGAACAGTTAATGGACAGCGACGTGAACCAATGAAACAAAAGAAAAAAAAGAAAAGAAAGGCCTCTAGAGATGTCAGCTGCTGTGGTTTTAAGGAATCGATGTGTTTTAGGTCATTTAAGACCAATTTTACAGCTGAATGGAAGGGACGTTCAGTTCTCCGATGTGCCATCTTGATTCAAAACTGAGGAGGAACTTCCGCTGCCTAAGAGTGACGTTGCGGGCAAAGGCGGGTGCACTGACGTCACCATCTTTGAACGAATCAGAATCGCGGAGTCCGTTGTTAACCGGGGGAGCGAGGGTGTCCAAATGGTATCTCGCTGTATAGCAAATACAGAGAGATATCATTTGGCTGGCCAGGTAAACATTTGTCTGCTTTTTACTAAGGAATAATTCATTGAGGAATATACAATATAATAATACGATATATGATATATTTTTGACTCAGTGTTATGTTACTATAGCTTATATTCTTAAAGACCCTATTGAAACACAAAAATTCAGGTGAAAAACGCTGCTTATCAGTTAATCGTTAATCGATCGATAAGGTCAGTCAACTATCAATTAATGAATGAATCAATAATTTGCATCCCTAGTCTTCAGTAAGCAATGTTTCTGATAAGGCAATAACGGTAAACGTATAATTTAAAGAATAGAGGAAATGGGTGAATTCATCGTAATGTTTAGATAAACTTTGTATGTTTTAGATGAAAAGTTGAAAATACATTAGGCGATAAATTATAAAAAGATTCATTAAACTTCTTTACACTATAATAATCACACAGGTTAGAAGCATTATAAATAAAATAAAAAAAGTGTATATCAGGGTCAATTTCACCACTATACGAGTCAGTAGAATCAAAATGTCTGTTAGCAAAAATAGAGCTTTCATCCATGGGTAAAATGGTGGGAAAAACAAGCAAAGATTAACAGAGAACAGTGCAAAGCATTATCCTCTGAAGGACCATCACATCAAAACTTAAACATTAGAATTAGCTGGGTGAGGTAAATTACGAGGTGGATGAACAATCAGTTTATCATACTTTAAATAAGCCACATCACCTCTTTCCCGGGCTGCTTTCAGAGCTGGAAGAAGTTCTTTCCTTTTCTGTCGGATAGCTTCAGGAAAATCCTCATTAATGAAGATCCCTGTGCCTTTCAGCCTCTTGACCCGTTCCAGTACAGCCATTTTGTCCTTCAGTCTCAGAAATCTCACCACAACAGGACGAGGTCTGTGAGTTTCCAGGCATAGGCCTTCCAGCTCTGTGAACCCAGTCCAATTCAATTTTCAGATGATCTAGTTGCAGTTTCTCCATAGAGTTTTCTCACTTTGTCTTCACATTCGCTCACATTCAATATTATTGCGTTTAGATTGACCCTCCAAAAGCTTTGCCTTATCAGAAAATGCAAGAAGACTTTTGCAGATTGTGTCCAGATCAGATCTGAATTCATTCTTGGAGATTCCTTCCAGCGATGGCGCCATTGAACCGGAGGGACTAAAGACTGACGTGTTGGTCGCTGAATTACTTCTGGACAGGAAACTTCTGCTTATCATTTGAAAATGTACAGTATAGTTACAGCAGCAACAGCGATTCTGAAGGTAGACTTGCGCGATTTATCGATTAATTCGACTTTACAGTTCAGGACGATGTGCTTTATGAAAATCAATTTTTTAAAAGTTATTTTTTACATGCGAGCGGAACTAATGCGCGGCCACATTTTACGTTTTTATTAGTTAGCGGGGCGTACCCAAACATTGTACGAGCTAGCGCGGCTAGCAAGTGAGGTAAAGCCGGAGCTTGTACCAAACAAAGCTGTTGCTACATCTGTTATATGGAACTGGTTCGGTTTTCTTGCGTCTTGCGAGTGCTCGCTCTAAGGTCTGTTCAAAAGTTGTTGCAGCACGTTATCCTAGCACCGAAAGCTGTTGCACACAGCGGAATGGGAGAAGTGCAGGTCCCAATGGAATGAAAATAACCACCGTCCAGTCCCTAAAACATTTTTGAACTGTTTGCAGTATGATAAGCACGGCCCATGACAGAAGGCAATCACACACGCTGTTGTATGTTTTACCAAAAACATGATGTATGTTGTAAAAGACATGGTGCCCATATAAACTGTGGAAAAGCCCGAATTCATTAACATGGTGAAAGTTTTGGACCCGAAGTATGTGGTACCAAGCCGCAAATATCTTTCTGAAGTTGCCACAGCTGTATACAGACTGCACAAGCTAACATACACAAACACAGACAGTGGCTTTTCTGCATCACTCGAGGAAAAACTAAAACACAACACTACCCACTCCAGTCCATCTTTCCCACAATCAGGGAATAATTTAGCTCCATAAAATGCTTCTTTATAAAAGAAGGATATTTATATAACTGTGATTTTTTTTTTTTTTAAACAATAACAGCTTAATTGATGCTAGGTGTAATGTATTTGTTTTATAAAAGAACGTTGCATTGTTTTGAGCCATTTGTCTGTCATCTGTTATTTTTTTTTGAGTAGGGCAGAGAAAAATTGATTAAAATCGGAAATCAGATTTTTTTATTTTTTTTTTTTAATCTGAGATTTTATTTTTAGGCCATATTGCCCAGCTCTATCTGAAGGCACACCGGCTGTAAACAAACAGCGTAAGTGTAAGGAGGAGGCGGGAGGAGGCCTTTCAATATGGGGAGCTGTAGGGGAGGGGGGTGGTTTCACGCATGCGCGACATTTGAAAAAGGACAAAGAGTCACTGGATTTCTCCTTCCTTGGAAAATCCTCTGTATAACTTTTTAAAAGTGCGTTGTTTAACATTTCTGGTGGAGGGTTCGTCAAATATTTTTCTCCATGGAGATATTATTGCTTTGTCTGGAATGTTTCACAGTATGTTTCTATCTTCGTGGAGACCAAACCAGACTAAGTTACAGGTCATATCTGTGGAGTGGCGACCCTGCTCACAGTTAGAATGCCTGTTTTTCTAGGCATATTTAAACCATAAATCCACCTGTAATTGAACAAATGCATGCAGAGCTGTTTAATGTCACACAGTGGAACTTTCCTGGCAGAGCAGTGACATGTCCATAGATACAAGAAGGTGACGAACCCTAAACCAAAAACTTACGCAGTGTAAAGAAGACTTATTGTGCTTGTGTCTGCTCTATAGTTATAATTTATCACACCCATGGATAATTTTTTTAAATAATTTGCAAATTCTAAATCGCAATATTCCTCTAAAATGACTTGATAAAAGAAACAAGTCAAACTGATTGGTAACGGTTTGACTTATTTAACAATTAACTCTTATGTAACAGATAATCCTATGTCCTGTCATCTTTGTTCTGTTTCTCCTTACAACCCCTGAGATATATTTGTATTACTATATTTCTATATTTTATATACTTGTGCATACAGGTCCTTCTCAAAAAATTAGCATATTGTGATAAAGTTCACTATTTTCTGTAATGTACTGATAAACATTAAACTTTCATATATTTTAGATTCATCACACACAACTGAAGTAGTTCAAGCCTTTTATTGTTTTAATATTGATGATTTTGGCAAAAAAGTAAAGAAAAACCAAAAATCCCTATCTCAAAAAATTAGCATATCATGAAAAGGTACTCTAAACAAGCTATTAACCTAATCATCTGAATCAACGAATTAACTCAAAACACCTGCAAAAGATTCCTGAGGCTTTTAAAAAAAGTCCCAGCCTGATTCATTACTCAAAACCGCAATCATGGGTAAGACTGCCGACCTGACTGCTGTCCAGAAGGCCATCATTGACACCCTCAAGCAAGAGGGTAAGACACAGAAAGAAATCTCTGATCGAATAGGCTGTTCCCAGAGTGCTGTATCAAGGCACCTCAGTGGGACGTCTGTGGGAAGGAAAAAGTGTGGCAGAAAACGCTGCACAACCAGAAGAGGTGACCGGACCCTGAGGAGGATTTTGGAGAAGGGCCGATTCCAGACCTTGGGGGAGCTGTGGAAGCAGTGGACTGAGTCTGGAGTAGAAACATCCAGATCCACCGTGCACAGGCGTGTGCAGGAAATGGGCTACAGGTGCCGCATTCCCCAGGTCAAGCCACTTTTGAACCAGAAACAGCGGCAGAAGCGCCTGACCTGGGCTACAGAGAAGCAGCACTGGACTGTTGCTCAGTGGTCCAAAGTACTTTTTTCGGATGAAAGCAAAATTTGCATGTCATTCGGAAATCAAGGTGCCAGAGTCTGGAGGAAGACTGGTGAGAAGGAAATGCCAAAATGCCTGAAGTCCAGTGTCAAGTACCCACAGTCAGTGATGCTCTGGGGTGCCATGTCAGCTGCTGGTGTTGGTCCACTGTGTTTGATCAAGGGCAGGGTCAATGCAGCTAGTTATCAGGAGATTTTGGAGCACTTCATGCTTCCATCTGCTGAAAAGCTTTATGGAGATGAAGATTTCATTTTTCAGCATGACCTGGCACCTGCTCACAGTGCCAAAACCACTGGTAAATGGTTTACTGACCATGGCATTACTGTGCTCAACTGGCCTGCCAACTCTCCTGACCTGAACCCCATCGAGAATCTGTGGGATATTTTGAAGAGGAAGTTGAGAGACACCAGACCCAACACTGTGGATGAGCTTAAGGCCGCTATCGAAGCATCCTGGGCCTCCATAACACCTCAGCAGTGCCACCGGCTGATTGCCTCCATGCCACGCCGTATTGAAGCAGTCATTTCTGCAAAAGGATTCCCGACCAAGTATTGAGTGCATAACTGAACATAATTATTTGAAGGTTGACTTTTTTTTGTATTAAAAACACTTTTTTTATTGGTCGGATGACATATGCTAATTTTTTGAGATAGGGATTTTTGGTTTTTCTTTACTTTTTTGCCAAAATCATCAATATTAAAACAATAAAAGGCTTGAACTACTTCAGTTGTGTGTGATGAATCTAAAATATATGAAAGTTTAATGTTTATCAGTACATTACAGAAAATAGTGAACTTTATCACAATATGCTAATTTTTTGAGAAGGACCTGTATATATTTGTATAATTATGCCTTATTTTGACCCCAGTCTCTTGCTATGTTTGCCACTTTTTAGAATTGTATTACCATTTATATTTTTCTCTTTGTTATTATAATATATCGTGATGTGTGAGCTACTGTGTCCAAATCATTTCCCTTGTGGATAAGTAAATTCTGTCTGAAGGCTGCCACACACTACAGGAGAATTTTCCAGATTTTGGCTACGATGTGCTTCTCCCCGAGTTCAGGGAGACGTGACCCGACTTTGTGTCTCAGTGTGAGATTATGAAGCCGCTGTGCTCCTCGTGTGTGTGGTGTCACTGGCAGATTGTAAACACCGAACATTAGCAATGCTACGGTAACAGCCAATAAAACAGCGTCAGGATCAGACGGAGTGACGGACACAGACTCAGGAAGTAGCAAAAAATAATGAGACTTTATGGTACACCTCTCGTAAAGTTGTACATTCAAACTGCAGCATTTTCATTTATATTATCCATAGAATTTGTCCTCCGCAAATAATGACATCAAGTCCACAAAACCGCACTGTTAATCCAGTTTGAAGCAAATAAAAAGGCGAGAGTAGTTTCTCCCATGTGTCTGTTTACATCCACACGGATCGAGGTGATGCTGCAGATTAGCGCTAGTGACTCTACTTCCTGTGAACTTTATCGCCAATTATGTATCTGAAGTATTGCGTGAAGAATCCCTCAGTCGTCCAGGTAGAATCCATGATAAAAGGAGAAATTCAATTTGTCAACTGGACAAAGTTTGTTTGGTCGAAAACGTTTCGCCGCTCATCCGAGAGGCTTCTTCAGCTCTGGTTCTAGTGCTGGTTAGACCCTGTTTATATCTAGCTGCAGGGAGGAGCTCACTACACTGAAATAGTTCTGAAACTATCTCAACTAATTTGTTTCTTTTGTTTTTTGAATTTTTCTGGCGTCTAGTTTAGCATACCTATTCAGCCCTAGGAGGAGCTCACTACACTGAAATAGTTTTGAAACTATCTCAACTCATTTGTTTCTAGACGCCAGAAAAATTCAAAAAACAAAAGAAACAAATTAGCTAGATATAAACAGGGTCTAACCAGCACTCGAACCAGAACTGACGAAGCCTCTCGGATGAGCGGCGAAACGTTTTCGACCAAACAAACTTTGTCCAGTTGACAAATTGAATTTCTACTTTTATCACTTATCTGAAGTATTGTACCACATTTCACAAATAATACAGTTCTGACTTGTATCTAAACTAGAAGTGCAGTGCTCTGTTATTTTGAACACTTAAAGGAAAAGTAACGTTTTTTTACAATCTGAGCCTTCTTTCGTAGTAGTTTTACTCACCCATAGCAGTTTGGTGTCAATTGGAGCAGTATCGCAGAACTTATGTTGAGCCGTTCTGTTCTACTAATGATCCCGTATCCGTTAGCGTGAGTGCTCGGGGCATTACTTTGTGGTGTCCAAATAACACAAACTTTAGCACTTTTCAAATCACAGAAGATCGCTGTGTCAGGGTAGACTTTTAGTAGATTCCAAAACGGCCTGAAACCCGATATCGCAACAGAAAGGTAAAGTTCAGAGCGGTGTTAGCCTCTTTCGGACTAGCGGTGTTTACAAAACAGCTGAGTTCACGCATGCGCACTGTCCTCTCTGATGACGTCATCAAATGAAACTATAGCTGCATATCGGGTTTCAGGCCGTTTTGGAATCCACTAAAAGTCTACCCTGACACAGCGATCTTCTGTGATTTGAAAAGTGCTAAAGTTTGTGTTATTTGGACACCGCAAAGTAATGCCCCGAGCACTCACGTTAACGGATACGGGATCATTAGTAGAACAGAACGGCTCAACATAAGTTCTGCGATACTGCTCCAATTGACACCAAACTGCTATGGGTGAGTAAAACTACTTGTTTTATTGCCGAAAGAAGGCTCAGATTGTTAAAAAAACGTTAATTTTCCTTTAAGAGTCTCAAAACGAGTGGTTTTACTGTAGACAGGAAACAACTGACGTGAGGTGCACTCATTACTTTATAGCCTGTGGTCTGCAGCCATATCCCGCTGCAGTCTTTGCGATTGAAGATTTAAAATCTCATGAGATTCTCTTAGTGTCTCCTTCTCTCCCTCCTCTCTCCTCCTCTCCTCTTCCTCCTCACCCTTCTCTCTCCCCTCCTCCTCTCTCCTCCTCTCCCTCCTCACACTTCTCTCCCCCTCCTCTTCTTCCCTCCTTTCTCCTCCCTCATCCTCTTCCTCCTCACCCTCCTCCTCGCCTTTCCCTCATCATTTCCCCCTCCTCTCTTCTCCTCTCCCTCATCACCTTCCTCCTCCTCTCTTCTCCTCTCTCCCCTCCTCTCCTCCTCACCCTCTTACTTACTTTGTGGCCCGCAGTCATATCCCGCTGGACTTTTTGCGATTGAAGTTTTAAAATCTCATGAGATTCTTAGTTTAAAAATAATTTAAGACTGAAAAATTATGGATTAATGTCATTGGTACAACCCCCATAAAATGTAGACCTCTGCATTCAGTTGTGCTTGTGGTGTTCTAAACCGGAGCTCTTGTTATTCCAGAGTGATCTCGTGGTTACAAAGACTTATGGTGATGGGCGAGTTCACCTCAGAATTCACCCACAAATTGCAAGAGTTCTACAAGAAGTTGTCTCTGCCCCTTCCTCTCAAGGGCCTTAAGAACAGGTGAGTGTGGGTCACGTCCTACTTCAGTGTGACTGTACTCTGACTGAACCACTCCTCTCTCCGCTCTCATCTTTCTCTTCTTTACACCTCCCCTCTCTTTCCTTTTCATCTCTCTCTCTATAATCTCCACTGTCTCTTCTCTTCCCTGGCCTCTTTTCTTTCCTCTTTCTTCATCTTTGTTCTTGCTCTCCTCTCTCTCTTCTTCATATATCTCCTTTGTCTGTCTTCTGTCTCTTCTCTGTCCTTTCTCTGTTGTCCTCTCTTCTCTCTCTGATCTCTTATCTCTCCTCTCTTTCATCTTCACGCTTTTCTCTTTCTCTCTCCTCTCTCACATGTTCTGTCTCTTATTTCTTTCCTTTCTTTCCCTTATCTCTCTCCTCTTCTCCCCTCCTCCTCCTCTCCTCTCCCGTCCTCTATGCACCTCCTCACTCCTCTCTCCTCTCCCGTCCTCTATGCACTCTACTCCTCCTCTCCCTTCTCTCTCTCTCTCTCCTCACTACCACTCCCCTCCCCTCTCTCTCTCTCCTTACCCCCTCCCCTCCTCTCTTCCCTCCACTCATCTCCTCTCCCCTCCTCTCCCTCCTCTCTCTGTCTCCTCTTCCTCTCCCTTCCTTTCTCTCCTCACCCTTTTCTCTCCTCTCCTCCTCTCTTCTACTCTCTCCGCTTCCTCCTCCTCACCCTGCTCCTCTCCCGCTTCTCTCCTCTCCCCCCTCCTCTCTCCTCCACCCCTCTCTCCTCTCCTCCTCTCCTTCTCCCTCCTCTCTCCTTCTCTCTCCTCCTCTCCCCTCCTTCTCCCTCCTCTCTCCTTCTCGTTCCTCTCTCCTTTCTCCTCTCTCCTCTCCTCTTCTTCTTCCTCCTCTCTCCTCTCCCTCCTCTCTGTAGTTTGTGTGTGCGTCCGTGGGATGACGTTCTGCTGGGCTCTGTGCTACGGGGACAGAACGTGTGTGGCTATCGTAAAGAGCGAAAAGGCAAAAAGGACGTCCTCCTGGAGCACATCTCTGTGGTGCAGCTGAGGACGGAGAGGCTGCAGCACCAGGGCAGGTAGGAGCTGCTCAAGAATACATGCTTTGCAGAGACGTTATGCTGGGGGGGTTCTTCATGTATCTCTGTGGTGGAACGTTTGGCAGTTACCATGGAGGCACAATGCACACATTAGCAAGGTTTTAAGATTACAAAATGGATTTAAACAACACATTTTTAGGAGCCTGTGATCAATGCCAGCATTCATGGTTCTGTTTAGGAGTTTGATTTTCAACACAAAGGTGAGTCTCATGAGTCTCATTAAAATGAGATTATGCATGTATACAAATGTAACTGAAGACAGTTTACAATTTCTTAAATAAGAGCATATGATAAGAATAAAAATGTAAAGAGCAGTCCCTGCTCTGACTTTGGTTAAAATTAATTAAAATCATAATCGCTCGATTTTACTTTTTGGCCATATTGCCCAGCCCTAGTACTTAACCCCTAAGTACGGGTTAAACCCCACGGAGACATTCACTTGTCTTCAGTGGACTACGTATTACCTAAATAACTGCATTCATCCTCTTGTAATGTCAGATTTGTTTGAATGCATCTGTGTGTACAGGTACAGAGAGCTGTGCCGCTACCTCCGAGTGGTCCAGACCGATGACCCCACAATGTAGGTTTTCCACAACTATACAGTACTTACAACAATCGTCCTAGTTTGACAGTATGTTGTTGTTGTTATTGTTATTATTACCTTACTGCATATCATTTTTCTGCTGATTGAGTTTCACTTTGACTGCCACAGTATTGGCAGATCATTGTAATATATAAATTTGATTACCGCTCACAATTAGGGCTGTCACAAATAACACATTTTGAAGTAATATATATTGCTGAAGTAAATCTAGACGATAAACATTAGACTATTGAAAGTCATTTGACAACATTAAAAAACAGCAAATTATTACTACAGAAACTATTCTAAATCTACCGTATTGTTAAAAAATCACAAGCTGCCATAAATAAAGAACATTTTAGTACTCAGTTTGCATCTGTAATGAGTCATAGAAGTGAATAAGTCAACCTTAAAGAGATATGTGAATCTGTATGGGTTCCCTTCTAACCATGTCGTGCATTAACACTGGCGTACCGCTGACAGTCTTGTCTCAGCCCGGTTCTGCTCGGGTTCTGGAGCTCACGTAAGTAGGTCCGGTAAGTTCGCGGGGACAGTTAAAAAGCTTATTTTTCTTCACAAAACAACATTTGTCCAAAAAGTGATGTATATTTCCGTCACAAACAGTTGTCCGAAAAAATCCAGCAGCCTAATTCGCGTGGTGCCCTTTTCTCTCGGAGTTGTATCACTGCACGCGTAGCCTAGCCTAGCCTAGCCTATTTACTTGTAAACATCCACTTACGGCGGATGCGGGACAGAAACATCCGCTGACAAGTGAACAGGCTAATAGCGCTAACGTGGGCGCAGTGATATGAATCTAGAGAAAATATGTGAATGCGAATTTAGGCTGCTGGATTTTTTCTGGATTTTTTCTGTCTGTTTGTGACGGAAATATATATAACTTTTTGGACAGATGTTGTTTTGCGAAGAAAAACAAGCTTTATTAACTGTCCCCGCGAACTTACCAGACCTACTTACGTGAGCTCCAGAACCCGAGCAGAACTGGGCTTGAGATGAGACTGTCAGCGGTAAGCCAGTGTTAAAGGGATAGTGCAGGTTTTTTTTAAAATGTTAATCTGTATGGGTTTCCTTCTAAAAGTTACGTGCGGTAACACCGGCTTACCTCTGACAGTTTGCGCTCAGCCCGGTTCTGCTCGCGTTCTGGAGCTCAGGTAATTAGGTCTGGTAATAAAGCTGGGGGGACTGTTAATAAAGCTTGTTTTTCTTCTCAAAACAAAACACTTGTCCGAAAGGTGATATATTTGCGTCCCAAACAGTTGTCCATGAAAGATCCAGCAGCGTAGTTAGCATTCGCATATCTCGTCTTGATTCGTACTGTGCGCCTATTAGCTGCCTGTTGCCTGTTCACTCGTAAACTTCCCCTTAAGGCGGACCGCATCCATCGTTCACTTCCGCTAAAGGTTAACAGGCTAATAATAACTAATAGGCGCGCAGTGATACGAATCGAGACGAGATATGCGAATGCGAAAATACACTGCTGGATTGGATAGAGGGTGGGGGCGTGGCCAAACTCTCCGCTCTCAGCCCTCAGATGATCCATTTCGTTGTTTTTGCACGGGGGGAGAGATTTGAAGCGTTCCATTGAAAAATAAACACATTTCCACATAAAATAAAATTAAACCACTGCTGTTCAAAGGTCCAGAGGCTCAGATAAAGGACTTCCGAGCCTAGAAACACTCGGACGTGCCTCCAGGCAAATAAAAAAACGCATTTCGCATTGCCTAGCGCATTCGCAGTCCAAACTCTCTGGGCGTGATTTACAGAGACGCTGAGTACAGACAGACGGGGGTGGAACTGCATTTGCATTTCTTTTTTCGATCTGACGTCAATAAGGTCAGCCCGTTTGAGCTCCGATTTTTTTGTAACGCAGAAAAGGATCGCAAATGCTCAGTTTAGACATTTCGCAACTTTTAACCATGGGGGGGGGGGGGCTAAACAGGGTAGCAGAGCTCACATTAACGTTCAAAAACCTCAGAAAGTGAAAATTTCATGCCATGGGACCTTTAATGTATTGAACAAGAAGTTGATAGTAATTATGGCCCACTCACAATGATTATCAAGGCCAATACATGTCCTTGCATTAAAGGATTATTTTATCCATCACATTTTCAAAAAACAAAGCCCAGAGGCTCCAAAATGTTCTGAGAGTGTGTGAAAGCCCATCATGATCTCATATGTCAGTCACTGCTTCACTCTACCTCCAGTGTGTGTTTTAGCAGCATGTGTGTGTCCTGTGTCTAGTTTCCACCAGGTGCTGGACCTGATGCCCTTCTTCCTGTGTGCTGACGGACAGCTCAGTGCCGCCCTACAGAACCTCCTGACCTCCCAGAGCTCCCACCTCTCACCCCACCTCTTTCTGTCCTACTTGCACATCTTTAAAACAGCCACGGCTCCAGTGCAGATCCTGCGTGTGCACTCTGACCTCTGCTCCCCCAGTGCTGCCTGGAAGCCTATCCCAGGTCATAAAGAGCCTATAGATTAAAAACCCTATATTACGCAAAATTGACTCTTGTGAGCTTTAGCCATGTTAGAATACTGTTACCTCATCAAAAACATACCTGGGGTTGTGTTTTGTTTGAGTGATCTTTTTATTTTTAGTCTTGTCTAAATCTCCAAACACAAACATCTCCTTGTGTTAAATGTGTGTGAATGAAACAAAACACAACTCCCAGTATGTTTTTGATGCAGTAACAACATTATAACAGATCGGAAAATAGCATAATATGGTGATTTGTTTGTTTGTTTGTTTTTTAAACTGGAGGGCAGGTTTCTATGATTACCCTATTGTCAAAATGCTGTTTTTTTTCCCCAACATTGGTCATGGTTAAATGCATGTGCCTTATTTTCATGTCTTAAAGGAAAAGTAACGTTTTTTTACAATCTGAGCCTTCTTTCACCAATAAAACAAGTAGTTTTACTCACCCATAGCAGTTTGGTGTCAATTGGAGCAGTATCGCAGAACTTATGTTGAGCCGTTCTGTTCTACTAATGATCCCGTATCCGTTAGCGTGAGTGCTCGGGGCATTACTTTGCGGTGTCCAAATAACACAAACTTTAGCACTTTTCAAATCACAGAAGATCGCTGTGTCAGGGTAGACTTTTAGTGGATTCCAAAACGGCCTGAAACCCGATATGCAGCTATAGTTTCATTTGATGACGTCATCAGAGAGGACAGTGCGCATGCGTGAACTCAGCTGTTTTGTAAACACCGCTAGTCCGAAAGAAGATAACACCGCTCTGAACTTTACTTTTCTGTTGCGATATCGGGTTTCAGGCCGTTTTGGAATCTACTAAAAGTCTACGCTGACACAGCGATCTTCTGTGATTTGAAAAGTGCTAAAGTTTGTGTTATTTGGACACCGCAAATCAGTGCCCCGAGCACTCACGCTAACGGATACGGGATCATTAGTAGAACAGAACGGCTCAACATAAGTTCTGCGATACTGCTCCAATTGACACCAAACTGCTATGGGTGAGTAAAACTACTTGTTTTATTGCCGAAAGAAGGCTCAGATTGTAAAAAAACGTTACTTTTCCTTTAAAACGTGAAAAACAAGTAGCTCATTTTCAGCCGCATTGCAGTGGTCCATAGCTATTCCTCACTTAGCTTATGTATTCAGAGCATCCTAATCCTGTAAACTCAGAACCTCTAGAATTCCCTTCCTGAGCTGCAGAGGCTACACTAGCACTGACTCAGGATTGGCTGCAGGCGCTGGGGTTTAGGGAGTGACCAATCAGATCAGAGAGAGACATTTTAGATTTAAACCAGCTGGATTTCTGCATTGAAACTGGCAACCCAAATGAGAGACTTGTGTGAGGCTCATTCTGCTTTCTGATTGGATGATCGTCTTGAAAACCAAAAGACTAAATTATAGCACAAACAGCTTTGCCATCATGTCCAATGTTTTTGTAATGAAGAAGAAGTCAGTAAAAGCGATATTTCATTTGAACATATTCACCTCATATCTGGAGACACAGTTAGGTCATGTTATTATTATTATTGGAATTTAAAATGTAAATTTACATTCAGTTCCTTTTTAAACAATCCTCAACCCCCAGTTTGAGGAGTCTTTGGCAAAATGTAAAATTTTTACTTAATCACTACTCCTTTTCCAAATCCAATTCCATACAAGAATCCTGTCTGCTGCCCATGAAGTAGAACCATACTTCCTCTGCTTAGACTCCTGTCACTAAACTGTGTGTTGTTGACGTGCAGGTGCGGTGCCTCTGAAGCGTGTGGACTTGGTGAAGTTTGCTCTCAAAGCTCAGGTCTACTGCTCTGACATTGTCAATGATGTAAGCCCATCACATACTTACCATACTTAAAGGTCTTGTATTACACAAAATTGACCCTTTGTGAGCTTTAAGCCATGCTATAATGTTGTTACCTCCTTAAAAACACACATGGAGTTGTGTTTTGTTCATTCACGCATGTTTGAGTAAACCCCTTTATTATTAAAAATATGTGTCCTGAGGGCATGTGAAGCTGAGGGCACATGTCGGCATTACAGATTCTCAGGAAATGCGGGGGTTTTTTTCTTCAAAATTTGTAATTTTCGTTTTTTTGCATAATGTGCTAGTTGAGATCATGATGAAGCCTCTCCATGTTTCAGATAACAGCATTAGTTACGTTAAAAACATACATTTTTTATTTCAAAAATGCTTGTTAGGCAAGGAAGGCTGAAGAGACCAAACTTTGAGAGGCTGTTTCTGGAATTTCTGGGATCTGCTATGGCTGCTTTCAAATAGAGATAACTTTTTAAAATATTGTCAGATTTTCACATGTAAGACATCATTGGAAAGCTTAGAACCTGTACTTTCAGAATCTGTGAATAACTCAAAACGCCTCCGCGACTACTTGGTATTGGCTTTCCTGCGGTTGGACACATATGTAATATTTGTGTGTTCAACGTGTGAATGGAACAAAACAAACAAAACACATCTCCAGATATGTTTTAATCTGGAAACCAGATTAAATCAGAAAATAGCGTAATATGGGCCCTTTAAAGAACCCATATACAGTGGTACCTCACCTTACGAAAGACCCTACATACGAAAAATCCAAGTTATGAAACGCCTTCACGTCAAATTTTGGTCTCTACATACGAAAGAAAATTCAAGTTACGAAACGCGAAATCTCAAAAATTCAATTAAATTCAGATGCACGCCCCGAAACGTAAATACACTTTATCAACACACACGGGGTTAGGTTCCAGAGGCGGCCCGCGGTGGGAGAGGTCCACGAGGTAGGACAACTTTGTATTTTGCAATTGTTCTACATGTTTTAGGGCTGTAAATGCCTCACCACACACATTCTACGCTTTTCTCAGACTGGAGTTGGGCTTTTCTCGCATTTCTCTCTCGTTTGAACACTCGAACTTTCATAGATTTTCAATGGAATGTGTTGATAGTGAAGCGTGGGGGTAGACATGGCTCAATATAGCGCCGAACGCGCGAGGGGAGCGGAGACACAGGATTACTATCAACAACACATCATCAGTATGGTAAAACTCACCTGTCTCACGACGGTCTAAACCCCGCTCACGTTCCCTTAGTGAGTGAACAATCCAACGCTTGGTGAATTCTGCTTCACAATGATAGGAAGAGCCGACATAGAAGGATCAAAAAGCGACGTCCGCGCGGGCCGAGCACGGGGTGATTTAATCCTGGTTTGGTCCCGATTTGGTCCGGGTCTGGACCTGATCCGGTCCTGGTTTAGACCTGGTCTAGACCTGGTTTAGTTCTGGTCTAGACCTGGAAGTCACATAGAAGCAGAGCCTGCCCCGAGCGAGACCCCGCGGTCTTGCCCGCCGATAGAGCACCTTTCTCGGCCTGTTAGCTCACAGTGTCAGCCCCCCGGCTCTGGAGGTCACATAGAACCAGAGCCCGCCCCGCCCCGCTCTTATTCCCGCTGAAAGAGCGTCTTTCTCTGCCTCTTAGCTCTAGCGCGGAACGCGCAAGGAGCGCGGAGACACGAGCAACGCGCTCCTCCAACGGCACTGCCATGTCCCGGGATAATCCTGGTTTAGTCCAGGTCCAGTCCAGGTTTAGACCTGGTTTAGTTCTGGTCTAGACCTGGTTTATTCCAATCAGGACGCAGAACACAAATGTTACACTATTAAAAAAAGTTACACTATAAAAAAAAAACCTTGGAACGGATCAGGCCTTTTCCATTGAAATAGCTACTCAACTTACGAAAAATTCACGTTACGAAACCACTTCTGGAACGAATTAATTTCGTAAGGTGAGGTACCACTGTATGCCATACTGATGTTATAACCTTGTTCCCTCATCAATCACATACCTAGAGTTGTGTTTTGCTTCATTCATGCTTGTTTAATGAATCTTGTTCCATAAGCCTAAGCCGTCACAGAACACTTTAGTACTACTCCCAGTATTGTTACGTCAACAGTAAAGATACTGTTGTGTGTTGAGGTATTTTTGTTATTGGCTATACTGGTCCCCATGTTAATTCGCTTTGCAAACAGTGGAGAGAGCCCTGCGAATGATTCGAGTACAAGAGCAAAATTAAAGTCTCGTTCCTGACAAAGACTTTATTTAAAGAGAGGGTATTACACTTCTGTATGGTTTTAACTAGTAACTCAGTACGTTTAGATCACCGTGTTACCTTTTAATTGTTTTGAAAATAGCCTAAAATAACTCATAAATATGTTTCACTCCTCCCCTTGCTCCCTAAACTAAGCCACTCCTCCTTCAGAGTGCTGTCACAATCAGCTTGCATTTCACTACTGCGCATCTCATCAAGTTTGTGATGTTGTAGTGTGTTGTTTAGTATTATGCATTTGTATATTTATGGGAAATTGCCATGTGGAGGCAAGGGTTACGTAGGCCTGTGGGTCTTGTGCAGTCTTGCAGTGGGTTCAGATCATCTTCAGGAATGTTTTTGAGGGTACAACATTATAACAAGATGGTCACTTTTGCATAATACCCCCTATTTAAGTTCATATGTGTTCTTTAAAACATTGTGGCTCACTCATAGCATCATATTGGCCCTCCATAGATCACCAGAACAAGAACACAGCCTATGCAGTGTTGTCTGATCTATCTCCCTTTATGTGTGTGTGTCAGAGTAACTGCTGGATCAGTGCGCTCTCATTGGTCAGTTCACCTGAAGGACAGCTGGGTGGCCTTCTGGAGCCCAGTGCAGAGTATCTCCATGTACGTACCACCATGAGTGTTCTCTCTCTATCCTGGTCCTCTGAGTGTTCTTGGTCCTCACTATGCTTCATGTTCATGCAGGAGTCCAAAGACCTGGTCAAGTCCCTGGTGCTACTGAGCAAGAACACATGCAGCTTCCACATCCCTCGTCACGTCCAGGAGGTGAGTGCACTGTGAAGGGCTCCTAAACACTTACTAGAGCCGGGCAATTCAGCAAATTTTAATCAATATTCAAAAATATAATAAACAGTGTTCAACTCCAAAATTCTTATCTTAAAGGAATAGTAACATTTTTACAATCTGAACCTTATTTCGGTTACCTGGCCAGCCAAATGATATCTCTCTGTATTTCCTATACAGCGAGATACCATTTAAACACCCTCGTTCCACCCTCGCTCCTCCGGTTACAAACGGACTCCGCGATTCTGATTCGTTCAAAGATGGTGACGTCAGTGCACCCGCCTTTGCCCGCAACGTCCCTTCCATTCAGCTGTAAAATTAGTCTTAAATGACCTAAAACACATAGATTCCTTAAAATCACAGCAGCTGACAGCTCTAGAGGCCTTTCTTTTCAAAAAAAAGATTGCTTCCGACCGGCTTGGTTCACGTCGCTGTCCATTAACTGTTCTCTGTTTGGTTCACTTAGCTGTCTGTCTACTCGCAACGGCAGCGCATTCTGGACCAAGCGTTACCAGACTCGCCGCTGGTACAGCGATGAGTCATGGATTCTTCCAGGCAATTATTTCGGTAATAAAACAACGTAATTTACTCACCCATTGTACTTTAGTGTCATTTGGAGCATTTCCGGAGATTTTGTAGATTAGCGATATCCGGTTAACATGAGTGTTCGGGGCATATGGTTGCGGTCTCCAAATAACACAAACTTTAGCATTTTTCAAATGACAAAAGCTCAATGTGTTAGTCTACACTTTCGCTTGAGTCAAAAGCGGCCTGTAATCCGATATCCAGCCATGGTTTCGATTGGATGATGAGGACAGCGCGCATGCGTACATTCACAGCTGATTTGCAGATAACACGACGCTCTCAGCTCTCGGTTACAGTCAGAAAGAAGCTAAGAAGAAGAAAACATCTCCGCTTGAGAAAACCCGAAATGGTGTGAACATACATTTATCCCGGTTGTGAAAACAAAATGACAGCTTGGAGGAAGTTGAGTTTTCACAGGCTTCCTCATCACAATCCGGAGTTATTGATGCTTGCAGTACAGTGTGTTTGCAGTACCCACTTCAGTCCGGATGATTTTTTACCAGCAAAGGAAAAGAAGGAAGGACAGCGGATTCAGCGCACGGTTCTGAGAAGTAATGCGATACCGATGGCTGTTCTCTGGTGCGCTGCTCCTAAAACTGTCTCCGCTTCCTTCTTTCTAATACCTCCTCATCCGTATACTCGGGCTCAAAACGATATGGACGGCATCATACTCAAATAAGTCCTCTTCAGTCTCAAAGTTCAAATCTTCAGCCATGTCTTGCTCGCAATAGAAAGGTTCTGAGGGGTGTTTATCTGCAAATCAGCTGTGAATGCGCGCTGTCCAGGGTGATGTCAACTAATCGAAACCATGGCTGGATATTGGATTACAGGCCACTTTTGACTAAAGTTTGTGTTATTTGGAGACCGCAACCATATGCCCCAAGCACTCATGCTACCCGGATATCGCTAAACTACAAAATGCTCCAAATGACACCAAAGTACAATGGGTGAGTAAATTATGTTGTTTTATTACTGAAATTAGGTTCAGATTGTCGACCCTGGTGCCACCCCACCAGACCTGTCAAGTCTGTTCATGCCTCTGCAACCCCAGTGAGCCAAAGTAAAGCATAGTCATCTTTGGAGTATGTGGAACACAGACCAAGTCAAAGCTGTGTGCGCTGTAGGGCCTTCAGTAGAGGGTAGTGTACGTGCTTAGGAGGAGTGAGGAGGGGTAGGCTCTCTGGATTTCACAGCTCCTCACTGCCCTCCTGTGGACAGGTGTACCCAGACCAGACTCTGCTGCTGCTGCTTACTGAGGCTCTGGTTCAGAGGATCCAGGCTGGCCCCTTGAGTCCTGTGCTCCCTGTGCTCCGCTGCTTTCAGGTACTATACTGCACTCGCAATTCATTTAAAATCACACATGCCGTGATTATTTGGTTAAAGAGGGGATATCTGATTTTCAAACAGTGAAAGGAGAAAGTAGGTGTAAACCTGTCTAACTTGTTTCTAGCTCTCACAATGTCTTTATTCCCATTAGTGCTATCAGGATCCTAAAATTTAGATTTCAATACTAAGGAATAGACTCGATACTCAATTCCAATACCATGATACACTCTTTTGTTTAGACAATAGAATGTGATTTTCAACATTAAAAAGGTCTTATGTCTGTGTAATCCCTCAGTGGTCCTGTAGGTTCCATAGTGGTCCATGGGTGTATACTAGTCTATGTGCTCTTATGCTTGTTCTGATCCAGCTCCAGATCATTCTGAGGATATTCACCCGTTCGGTGCACTGTCCAGTACCCCTCCCAGACACTCCAAGAAGGCCGGGTACTCTGCACTGCTGTTCGGCCCGTAGGCCAACACAAAAGTGAGAGACCTGTCCCCGACCCGAAGGCGCAGGGACGCGACCCTCTCGTTCACCAGGGTGAACTCCAACACAGCGGCTGAGCCGTGGGGCAATGAGCCGGCCCACACCAGCCTGCCACCGCTCCCCGCGGGCAACGCCAGAGAAATGGGGAGTCCAGCCCCTTTCGAGGAGTTGGGTTCCAGAGCCCAAGCTGTGCGTGGAGGTGAGGCCGACTATATCTAGTCGATAGCGCTCAACCTCCCACACAAGCTCAGGCTCCTTCCCCCGAGCGAGGTGACATGTCCCCAGAGCTAGTCTCCATGTCTGGAGATCTGGTCGCCGTGGCATCTGCCTTCGACTGCCGTTCAGATCTCTCTGCACCGACCCCTTATGGATCCTCCTGCGGGTGGTGGGTCCACGGGAGGACGGCCCCACATCGCTCCTTCGGGCTTAGCCCAGCCGGGCTCCATGGGGGAAGGCCCAGCCACCAGGTGGTCGTTGGCGTGCATTCACCCCAGGCCTGGCTCCAGGGTGGGGCCCCGGCAACGCCAATCCAGGCGACGTAACTGGCCTCGGTCTATTACTCATCATAAAGGGCTTGTGAACCGCTCTTTGTCTGACCCTTCCTCCAGGACCTGTTTGCCTTGGGTGACCCTACCAGGGGCATAAAGCCCCCGACAACATAGCTCCCGGGATCATTCGGGCACTCAAACCCCTCCACCACGTTAAAGTGGCGGCTCAAGGAGGGGAGAGTTTCAAAGTAATTTCATTTAGTTAGCTCCTCCCTTCAGGCAGATATAAGGCAGTGTCCATCAGGGTCTGACCAGAACTGAAGAAGCAGCTTGGATGAGCTTTGAAACGTATTCGACCAAATAAACAAATTGAATTTTTCCTTTTGCCATCCCAAGTTATAGTTAGGATCCAGAGCAGTTTAATTACATAAAGGCACTTCCAACCAAGCAGAGACATTTACTCCTTGTTGTACAGTATATTTATATTTATATATTTCATGTATATATTGTTGTACATTGAGTGTTTTACTGTGTCCAGAACAATATGTGGGCTCTGTGCTGGCTCTGGAACACTCTGTCATCCTCTGAGCGCCTCAGCTCCTTCATGGCAGAGGTCACCCAGGAGATGGACCATTGCACAGGTCAGAGGGCAGGGGGCCAGGGAGGATGGGGGACAGGGCCTATGAGCTGTTCATGTTTTTCTGATTAATACTTTATTTTGTGGGACTGTACCTGTGGTAAATATTTATCAGTTTTACATCAGTTAAATGCCAGTTTGATAGCTAGGTGAAGATATGTTAAGTCAGTGATTCTCAAATAGTGGGGCGGGTTCCCCTGGGGGGGGTGCGGTGTGATGCGTGTGACCCTGGGAAACATGTTTTTTTGCCGTACTGTACTAGAACTGAGTGTAATTGCACATCAACAACAGTAGTTGGCAGTGGCGCTCTCATTGTTGCTCTGGGGCAGGGGTCGGCAACCTTAAATAAGCGATATACAGAAGAGACTCACCATCAGCAGAACATCCTCTGTCACAGAAAAAACACGTATATTCCACTGAGTCGTGTCCTTTAGTCCGACAGAAGCTGACGCATCAGCAGCACAAGGAGAGAGCGTGTTTTTGTTGTTGTTTTTTCAGTGCTTTTAGTTTATGCAAATTAGCCATGTGATTTTAAGTTTAGTTTCTGTAAAACGTAAACAAATGTGCGCAAAGCTGCATTAAAAACATTAATATGAGACCTCAGTGCAAAAAGACAGTGCAGTCTTTGTTGGAAGTTTCTTTCTTTTTTTGTTTGTTTTGTTTTTAATGTTAATAAAAGGATACAGTGTTATACAGAGGTGTACTAATAACAATTTTCTTGACAAATAATACTATTAATAGGGAGGGGGACGTGAAACGTTTTCTTCTTCCTAGGGAGGGCGTCACAGAAACTAATTGAGAAGCACTGTGTTAAGTGGAGAGTCGCTCTATCCACGTCAGTACACCAATGCAGGAATAATTTTAGCCAAAAAGTTTAAAATGGAACTAAACACTTTTTTTTTTTTTGCTATGAAACTGTGTATATGGTGTTGTAATAGCATTCTAGTCATTTTCAATTTGATGGTTTTTTGTTTTTGCAAGCTTTCTGGTAAAAAAAAATAAAAATGACTGTGTGCTGCCTTCAGTGGCTTCTGCATTTTCCAGTAGTTGGTGACATCATACATGACTGCCCTGATTACAGCACGTGCACAACACCTTACTGGAGGGGAGGATTTGGATACCTGTGGATTTGTTAGACCAATCACACTGCTCCTTATAGCCGCCCCTCCTCCCCCCTCACTCTCCCCTCAAATCTTTAACGTATAGTTGCTTGGTATTTGTGGAATCATCTCTCGCATTTGCTGGCTGTTTCCCATGTCCAACCCAGGAGTAAAATGATAAAGTTTACTGTCAATCTAATAATCACAATGGCTTCTTACTTCATAGTAGTCATTTTCAACTCTGACCCCTTTAGTGTTGTCATGTTACAAAACTTTCTAGACTAGACCCGATACTCCACACTGATTCTGATACCACAACGATAATAAAACACTCTTTGTTTAGACTAGGATTTGGTTTTAGTACTTTCTTTTCTAATCTAGTTCATGGGTGTATACTAGTCTATCTACCTTTCTGATACAGCTCAAAATCATTCTAAAACTATTTAGGAAAGGTTCATTTCTCTCCTGTGAATGGGTCTTTTTTTTTTTGTATCAATACCTGCTCAAAGCTATTTAGTTTGTGTTTAAGATAAGATAAGACTCACACAGGAGAAATTCACTTGCCACATTAGCTCCAGGCAGTTTAGTGCAAAAGAAAGTTTGAACAGAAAGTGCAGCAGACATTTAGTAATAATAATAAAAATAAGTTTAAAAAAAAGAGTACGTATAGAAAGTATTGCACGTCTGGACTATACAGTGGAGTTATACAGTCTGATAGCGGTGGGGATGAAGGATCTGTGAAGGTTTGTGGATAATTTTGACAACTCTCCTCTTTGTGTTGCAGACATGTCACTGGGCTTTCTCTACATGTTGATGTCTCACTCCAAACACTTAGATCAGTGAGTATTTACACTCTTCCGACTCTTACACACGGTCTGGCCCAAACGAGTGCAAGTGTATGTTTAAAGGGTCTATATTATGTAAATTGTTACCGCATCAAACACAGACCTGAAGTTGTGTTTTGTTTCATTCACACGTTTGAATAATCCTTCATTATTAGTCTGTCTTCATCTCTAAAGCTCAAAATGCCATCCTATTTGAAATGAAAAATGTATGCTTTTAACATCACTAATGCTGTTATCTGAAACATGGAGAGGTTTCTTCATTATCTCAACTAGCACATTCTGCAAAAAAACACAAAAAAAAAAAACACAAACGCATTACCTGAGAATCTGTAAGGCCGACTTGAGGGCTTGAAGTCCGTGGTGTGTCACATATTTGTGTTAAAACACAACTCCATGTACGCTTTGTGCTACAATTTTGTATGAAAAGCGCCTTATAAATGTTTGATTGATTGATTGATTATGAGGAAACAGCATAACACAGATCAGAAAATAGCGTAATAATTAAAAGTAGGATTCTTTCTACATGATTCCATACATCTTGCTTCCTATATTTGATGTCTTCCGTATCTACAATGTACCAAGTAAAACATATATAGAGAAAACTAAACATGAATTAGTCTGTGTTTGATGTCTCAGTTGTGCTTGTCTTGGGCTTGTAGGCAGTCCCGTGCAGAAGTGGAGTGTGTGCGTCCCAAATGAAAGCTGACCATGGTGAGTGATACTTGACTCCCTCATGTGTTAATGTATGAGAAGCATTTGTTTTAGGATGTATTGAGACAGAAGAATGACTTTTTTTTTCTGAAAACTGCTAATCTTTGTTTTCTGTGTGCTAGTTTAAAAGTCTCCATTTCAGGTTTCTTGGTTCACAAGGCAAGTATCTAGTCCGAAAGCAGAATGAGCCTCACATGAGTCTCTCATTTGTGTTGCCAGTTTTAATTCTGAAATCCAGTTGGTTTAAACCTAAAATGTCTCTCTCTGATCTAAATGGTCTCTACTTAAACCCCAGCACCTGCACCAATCCTGAATCAGTGCTAGTGCAGCCTCTGCAGCTCAGGGAGGGAATTCTGAAGGTTCAGAGCTTCACATGAGGTCTGTCCATATACTGAGAATGAGACAAACTTGGATGTGTCCTCTACCAACTTAAAGGAAAATTATCGTTTTTTTACAATCTTTCGGCAATAAAACAAGTAGTTTTACTCACCCATAGCAGTTTGGTGTCAATTGGAGCAGTATCGCAGAACTTATGTTGAGCCGTTCTGTTCTACTAATGATCCCGTATCCGTTAGCGTGAGTGCTCGGGGCATTACTTTGCGGTGTCCAAATAACACAAACTTTAGCACTTTTCAAATCACTTTAGTAGATTCCAAAACGGCCTGAAACCCGATATCGCAACAGAAAAGTAAAGTTCAGAGTGGTGTTAGCTTCTTTCGGACTAGCGGTGTTTACAAAACAGCTGAGTTCACGCATGCGCACTGTCCTCTCTGATGACGTCATCAAATGAAACTATAGCTGGATATCGGGTTTCAGGCCGTTTTGGAATCCACTAAAAGTCTACGCTGACACAGCGATCTTCTGTGATTTGAGAAGTGCTAAAGTTTGTGTTATTTGGACACCGCAAAGTAATGCCCCGAGCACTCACGCTAACGGATACGGGATCATTAGTAGAACAGAACGGCTCAACATAAGTTCTGCGATACTGCTCCAATTGACACCAAACTGCTATGGGTGAGTAAAACTACTTGTTTTATTGCCGAAAGAAGGCTCAGAGTGTAAAAAAACGTTACTTTTCCTTTAAGAGCGCAGACTACATACAGCCCCTTTAATTAAAACTGGCACGATTTAAAGTAATCCGTTTCAATGCTGGATTTCAGCATTAAAACTGAAAACCCAATAAATGGGACATATTAAGAATAAATCGACATTAGAATTGTTATCAGTAAGTGATATTTTATTTGAACCTGTATACCTCGTACCTGGGGACACAGGTCATTCTTATGGAATATAAAATGTAAACTTGTGCGTACAGATCCTTTGTCATTATGTCAGTGTCTAAAATCTGTCATAGTAGGAATGTTTCTTACTAAAACTGAACCAAATGAGACAAGACGAGATTTCATTTCAGTCACTTTATTTATCCCCGAGGGGCGATTAAAACTTAGAGGAGCAGAGTCAATCATTTTCTGACATAATTTTTAAATGCAGTTTGACGTTCATAATTTTGGCAGTGTTTCATTTAGTATTTTTGCTGTCATACATACATAGCACGTAGCACTACTTTTTTTAACTAAAAAGATATCGGAACATATTTTCTTTCAAGTTTTTTTTGTGTGCCTATTGTTGTACATGAATAGCGATAAAACTGAAATACAACCTTTTTGGGATATTTGTGTACATCTGTTTTGAAAGTTTATTCACAAACGATGGCTGCTTTGCCCACAGATGTCCAGTAGTGGTCTCAGTGAGGGGGAGGCCTGCTCAGATCTAACCCTGCTGCTAATGGAGTTCCTGTTTCAGTCACTTTAATCACTTCTGCTAAATGCCTAAAGTGTGTTTGTAAGGTTATCTAAAGTTTATTTTTATTTCGTTGGAGAGTTTGTATGCCAGTCATTTGAAGGCCTGTGACGCAGCATTGTTAAATAAAAGAAGAAATGTGTTCTCTATGCACTTTTTTTTTAAAATCACATCAAGTAAAAAAACTGCATCTACAGTCACTATAATTCAGTGCAAGTTTGTTTTGCTAAACCCTGAGAATGTTTCAGGGTCAAATGTTTTCTACTGGCAACAGACCACAATAAAACCCTGCAGGTGAATAAACCCTGTCTCAGCTGTGAAACAAGTGAGATTCACTCATCACACTAAGTGAACCTTTAGACTTTAATAAACACTACAATCAATCAGATTTAAAAGGAGTAAAATTTAAATATTGCACTGTACACAGTAAAAGCGGCATGTGCCATGTCCCGGGCTCTAGGGGGCAGCAGTGTTCCTGTGCAGCTGTGTGGAGCAATAGGTGAAGCCTAACACTGGGGGGCCACAGCCGGCATGATGCTGGGCCATGAGGTCAGACAGGAAGTGCAGTAATCTGCGGTCACAGTCTGTCAGGAGGGGGCACTGTCTGTAGGGAGGACAGAAGGCGTAGAGCAAAGCCTTGTTCTGGAGCGCGCTCAGTTCACTCTCCACGTGCAACAGGTATGACAGGCCTTTGCTGAAGCCACACTGAGGTTCTGCCAAGCGGCCAATCAGAGCTCCCGAATAGGCCGGGGCCCTCAGACTCCTATGGTCCAGGTCCAGGACTGACAGGTAGCGGCTAAAGTGGCTCAGAGAGGCCAGCACCCCAGCAGAGACATTGCCCGATGTCCTACACACACATAAACACCACTGATTACTACGAGAACAACGTCATCACACTATTGAACAGTACTTTTACTTTAGGACACTTTAGTAGTTCTGGGTTTATATCTTAAAGGTGCACTATGTTGCATCTGGGTTTTAGGGTCTGTTCTTGGACAGCAGATGGAAAAATAGCAGTTTAAACCAACATTGGTGCATTTATAGTAAGCAAGTTTATTAATGTAAATTTTCTTTGTTAAATAAACTAATACCATTTTTCAAGTCAGTTGGAGGGTTTGCCACTTGTTTGTCTCCATGTTATTGCTTTGCCTGGAAGGTTCCACTGCATGACAAGCAGGTGATGACCAGGCCAATTACAGCTCAGATCTTTGAAGAAGGTGAACCTGCTTAATCATGGCCATTTGAAAACAGATTCACCGGTGACCAGACACATCTTTCTAAAGTATTGAAGAGTGTGTATTTTGGATCCCAGGAAAGAAGAATGCATGTTTTCAAGATATTCAAGGTAACTCCTGTAATTTAATACATGAGAGATTGGAAGATGGAGAAGTTGAATGTCTTATTGTTGACCATTCCAGCAAAGCAGTAACACCTCTATGGAGACCTCTCCCAAACCCACTGGGACGTCACAGTGTATAAGTGTATCAATATATCAACTGATCAGCTCTCAGCCCAGTGTAATACCAGGGCTCTCAAGTTTTGAGCAGGGTCGTGCGTGAGACTGCGTAATTTCCCAGGAGGGGGGGTGCGAGTGAACAATTTTTCCCGAGGAGCGGGGGGGCTTGAATTGCGTGAGAAATGCCGTGTGAGCGCGTGAACGCGTCGAATTGTCTCTCTCAATCCGTGAGACTTGGGAGCCCTGCTGTAAATGTTTGTCTAAAGAGCAAACTTAAACTACAAAGCAACTAATGAGAGTTATATGATCAAAGGAGAAGTTCAATTTGTCAACTGGACAAAGTTTGTTTGGTTGAAAACGTTTCGCCGCTCATCCGAGAGGCTTCGTCAGCTCTGGCCCTCATGCTGGTTAGACCCTGTTTATATCTAGCTGCAAGGGAGGGGCTAACTACCCTGAACAAAGCTCTGAACCTATCCCAGCCACTCTCTTTTGTTTTACGAATTCCTCAGGCGTCTTGTATTAGCATATCTATCAGCCCTAGGCGGCGCTCACTACACTGAAACAACTCTGAAACTATCAACTAATCTGTCTCTTTGTATTTCAAATTTCTCTGGCGTCCAATTCCCTATTCAAGACAACGACCCTCTCCACCCCTCTGCAATGGCTTGTCTGTCCTAATGATTCTTTGTTTGAGAATCGAATTATAGATGGGAGACAAGTTGTGTCTAACTCCCCCATTTCTGTTTAATGACGGATTCTCTTTTTTGACAAAAATAGCCTCTTTAACTCCCCTCTCAAACCAGTTTTTCCCTTGCAGCTAGATATAAACAGGGTCTAACCAGCATGAGGGCCAGAGCTGACGAAGCCTCTCGGATGAGCGGCGAAACGTTTTCAACCAAACAAACTTTGTCCAGCTGACAAATTGAACTTCTCCTTTGATCATGGATTCTACCTGGACGACTGAGGGACTTTTCACGCATAATATATAAAAAGTTATATAAATGAAGTTATTACCTGATGGTTCTCAGTTTGTTTTATCATCACCGCAGTGTGCGCTTAGCGGCTGAAACTACACTCTACAACAACAAAACAATCTATTTTCTGATTGGCTGATTTTTTTTCCGGGGAGCGGGGCGGGGAGGAGAGGTTTTTTTTCACTGAAAACGTGCGGAGCCTGCATAAACTGAGCCACACAGACCGATTTTCTGGGCACAAAAAAAAAATCAGCGTGAAAAATGCCATGTGTGGCGTGTGAACACGTCGAATTGCGTGTGTCACACTCTCAATGCGTGAGACTTGAGAGCCCTGGTAATATAGCAAAGCACTGCTCTTCCTTCAGGTACATTTACATAGTACATTGGGGAAGTACCAATATCTACACATCACAGTACAATATTTTTTTTAATGACTTATTCTAAAGAATTTAGATTGTTCACCAAGTCTTATCTCAATGAACACACCTAACATGAGCTGATTAAACTGCTATCTATGATGCGTGCTACCGGTTGTGAGCGATGTTCTGGATGCTACCTGTGTATACCGATGAGCCTCCAGGTGAGCAGGTTGGTGAGCTGCAAAGGGCTGGTCAGACAGGGCAGAATGGCGCGCTCGTCGGGACCAGGCGCGGGCACAAACAGCCTCAGGCCGTCCACAACCTTTCTCACCAGGGCCTCCTCTCCCCCCAGCACCACCAGGGGGCGCCCCGACAGTAGGCAGTAGAGCACGGGTTGACAGAAGGAGTGCTGTTTGAGGAAGCGCAGTGCCCGCAGACCCGCCTTCCTGCGCCTCCTCATCCGCCTCCTCAGGCCCTGTGCGGAGGACAGCCCGGGGGGAGGGAGGTCAGAGGAGCCTGTGGCGCTGGTGCAGTCTGAGCGCTCGTCCAGGCTCAGCAGGCGGGCCGGAGTGATGCTTTGGGACCAGCGAGAGACCACTGACAGGGAGGGGACATGGAGGGACTGCACCAGGGACAGAGCACCAGGGACGGGCCAGTCTGACGGGTCCAGAGGAGGCTCCTCTGTGGGACAGACACAGAGGGGGCAATTGATACAAGCTTTGAGAGGAGGTTAGGGAATTTGTTTTGCCTGCAGAGAAGAGGTAGAAAATGAAACAAACCACGACTCCAGGTATGTTTTTGATGAGGAAACATAACACGGATCAAGAAAAAAAGTGTAATATGGGCCTTTTAAACAGCACCCACCTGCTGCTGTCCTATGCTCCTCCCACATGTGTGTGTTGTTTAGTCGGACCACTGGCTGTTGCGGCAGCTCTGGCAGGGGCTCAGGGATTACCCCACAGAGCACGTCTCTGTTGGGCAGAGGGGAATGCTCGGCCTCCTCGGTGATGGCGCTCAGGTCTTCGGGGATGATGGAGTCTGTGATGCTCAGGACCTCAATGCTGTCCTCACTGTTGGCTCTGCGGGCATACGCTCTGACCCGCTTCACGGCCGTATCTACAGGCATACGCTTGGATGAGGGCTCCCACATCAGGCCTGGAGGCTCTGTGCACATAAAAAAAAGCCAACACAAAGGAATAGGTTAGGGATATGTTGTTGTCATGAATTGCAGTGAATTCCTGTGAAGTAACAATTTCATAGGCCAACCCCCTTTTCATTTCAAGTGCAAGTTATATTTGGCAGATAATTAGTAGCGTAAGCATGATTAAGTGATAAAGTATTATGACAAAACATGAACAAAACAAAAACAATGATTTTGAATCATCATGATTATTATTGAATGTATTCAGAATAAGCAGCATCCATGATGACAACAATGCAAGTAAACCTCAGTCTCCTGCCTCATGTTTGTAACCTTATATCCAGTACATCAGTAGTACTGCACATGTTCATAGTAAAGGACCAGGTAACCTTATATCTAGGGATGGGGCCGATCCGATCCAGTATCGGTATCGGGTTCCGATATCAACATAATTCACGGATCGGAAATTCCGATCCAACCTGCGAAAATTTCCGATCCATGAGCCATGTCTGTAATATACACATTATCTGCTGAAATGACTCCACGAGTGATTCCCTCTTAGCTGCTCTGCTCCTGCTGCAAAATGTGGAATGGATTTCCTGAACTGAGGCGTATCTCAATGAAACACAGTGACGGAGTGCCTGTAGCTGCCCCCCGACCGGCGCTTCTCTCTCCCTCTCTCCCGAGAGAGCCTTAGACAGCAGAGCGCGCGCTGAGCCCTCCCTGTGGTTTGCGGAGCCAGGCTCCGGTGCAAACTGTTCCCGGCTACTGCAGGACTGCTTACAAACGGTTTCCCCGCTATCTGGACTCTGTTCCCCTCCCTAGTGCATGCGAGGGTGCACAGATCTACATGCTTTCCCTACCTTCCACTGTCTCCGCGCTGCTCTCTGGTTCAGGGGCCAAACTTCCTGGTCATGCCATAAATAGCGCATAGTGGTGCGCTAAAGGGGGCCACATGACCCGGACTGAACAATTAATGTTAATTTGTGGGTTTATTTTGTTTTCTTAAAGGTCCCATGGCATGAAATTTTCACTTTCTGAGGTTTTTGAACATTAATGTGAGCTCCCCTACCCTGTTTATCCCCCCCCCATGGCTAAAAGTTGCGAAATGTCTAAACTGAGCATTTGCGATCCTTTTCCGTGTTTGAAAAAAAATACAGCCCAAACGGGCGATTCTGAACAAGGGAAATTTCTGACGTCACACTCAGGGAAAAATGCAAATGCAGTTCCACCGCCCGTCTGGATGCTCTCTCTGGAAATCACGCCCAGAGAGTTTGGACTGCGAATGAGCTACGCAATGCGAGATGCGTTTTTTTATTTGCCGGGAGCCACGTGAGAGTATTTCCAGGCTCGGATGTCCTTTAATCGAGCCTCCGAACCTCTGAAACAGCAGTGGTTTAATTTTATTTTCTGTGGAAATGTGTTTATTTTTCAATGGAAAGCGTCTCACATCTTCCTCCGCGCTTAAACGCGGAAGTGGGGCCAGAGCACATCGCACCGCTAAAGAGGAAAGAGCGGAGAGTTTGGCCACACCCCCACCCGCTGCACTGGCCTGGCTCTGTCCTCCTCATTTGCATTCAAGCAACAACGCCCAGAATAAAGTGTTTCAGAGATATTTTTGACTCTGACTGTGTTCATGGGGCTATCTCATGCACTGAGTCTTGATTTTGAAGGATTCATTTACAGCGCCATATAAAAGCATCAAGAAGTACCATGTCATGGGATCTTTAAGTCTCTTAGTTAATCAAGTCATACCATATGGGGATTATTTAAGTATTTTCTTTATTATGTTGAATTGCAGATGTTTTATCATTATGGGTACCATTATTTGTAGTTAAACAATAATGATGATAATATTGAAAACAAACAGTTTTGGTATCGGAATAGTATCGGTATCGGCCAATATCCAAATCCAGGTATCGGGATCAGATCGGAAGTGAAAAAATGTGGATCGGTGCATCCCTAGTTATATCAACTGTATATAACCTGTGCTCCTACTTTTAAAAAGGTATTATAACTGAACCTGTGTCTCCAGAGCTTTCACCTGCAGATAGAGGACACATCCAAATTTGTTTCATTCTCACTACAGTGGTACCTCACCTTACGAAATTAATTCGTTCCAGAAGTCGTTTCGTAACGTGAAAAATTCGTAAGTTGAGTAGCTATTTCAATGGAAAAAGCCTGATTCGTTCCAAGGCCCCGATCCAAGTTTTTTTTTTTTATAGTGTAACTTTTTTTATACAGCAAGATATAAGCAAGTGTCTTACCAGTATTCTTATTAGAGCTGACGAAGCCTCTCGGATGAGCGGCGAAACGTTTTCAACCAAACAAACTTTGTCCAGTTGACAAATTGAACTTCTCCTGTTATCAACTTTTTTTATAGTGTAACAATGTGTTCTGCGTCCTGATTGGTTTCTCAGACTGGATTTAAACTTTTCTCACATTTGTCCCTCGTTTAAACACTCAAACTTTCATAGATTTTCAACAAAATTACTAATAGTTAAGTGTGGGGGGAAGGGGGAGGGGGGAGAAAACTGCGCTCTGACACGTGTGATATGACCCGGCGCGGGGCTGCCAGCAGGTCTAGACCTGGACTAAACCAGGACCGGACCAGGTGGATTAAAGCGCCGGTTTCCTGGTTTCGTTTCGAGTCACAGCTGAGGGGAGCAGCGAGGGGGACCGCACGCAATCTGAGCGCATGAACGAGACCCGTGCTCAAACCGTGCCTCCTCTAGACCTCCTCTAGACCTGCAGGTCTAGACCACCGCGGCTCTTGCATGCGTTCGTGGGTCTCGTTCATGTGCTCAGACTGCGTGCGGTCCTCCTTGCTGCTCCCCTCAGCTGTGACTCGAAACGAAACCAGGAAATAGACCCGCGCGCGGCGCTTTAATCCACCTGGTTTAGTCCAGGTTTAGTCCAGGTTTAGTCCAGGTTTAGTCCAGGTTTAGTCCAGGTTTAGTCCTGGTTTAGTCCAGGTTTAGTCCTGGTTTAGTCCTGGTTTAGTCCTGGTTTAGTCCAGGTCTAGACCTGCTGTCAGCCCCGCGCCGGGTCATGCTGCGCTATCACACGTGTCTGCGCGCAGTTTTTTCCCCCTTCCCCCCACACTTCACTATTAATAATTTTGTTGAAAATCTATGAAAGTTTGAGTGTTTAAACGAGAGACAAATGTGAGAAAAGTTTAAATCCAGTCTGAGAAAAGCGTATAATGTGTGTGGCTGAGCGCACATTATTTGAATTTTTGAGATTTCGCGTTTCGTAACTTGAATTTTCTTTCGTATCTAGAGACCAAAATTTACCGTGAAGGCGTTTCGTAACTTGAAATTTTCGTTTGTTGGGTCATTCGTAAGGTGAGGTACCACTGTATATGGACAGACCAGGTCTCATATGGAGCTCAGAACCTCCAGAAGCTTACTGAGCTGCAGAGGCTGCACTAGCACTGATTCACGATGGTGTGGGTTTAGGTGGTGAACATAAAGACAGTCGTTTTATCTACCAATTGGACTACTCCAATTGGATTTCAGAATTGAAATCAGCCCAAAATGACACATATGAGGCTCATTCTGCTTTCTGAAAAACAAATGGGATGTCCAATGTTTTTGTAATTAAGAATAAATCAGCATTACAATTGTTTTCAGAAAAAGTCATATTTGATATGAACATGTGGGGACACAGATAAGTCCTGTAAATTCAATTTTAAATCTAAATCTTACACACAGTTCCTTCAACACTAAAACCGCCGCAGCAGTCAAAATGACCGCAAGCCTATTAAATATGCCAATTAGTTATTAAAACAAAACGCCAGGCCGACCCTTTATGACTTATTACGTACTGTACATGTTTTCTATACTGTCATACCTGTTTGACTTATCCATTCTGTATTGTCATGCACCTGGGGCCTGTGTGCTCAGAATTTCTATTTTCCACCAACCCCCTATCCTCCAACCCTGTACTTAATTACAATTCTTTAAAAATATCCTTTGATATAATAGAATGTCCCAGTGGCCTCATAAGCAGAGGAAATGCTGTGACTACACTAGTTAAAAAGCCATTTTAAATTAAAGAAAATGTTTTTTGTAGTGTTTTTTTTGTAGTAAATGGTACCTTTGCCTTCACAGCCGTTGCTGATGCTCTGCTGTGTACGGAAGGACCTCTCTGTCCCCAGCACCTCGATGCTGTCACTGCTGCTCACGCTCCCGGTCATCTCCATGGAAACAGGCGGGTCAGGGGTCACCGTGTGTCTATACTCTGCCTCCATCTTTATGGGGAGCTCCTCCACACAGGAGAAGAAGGACTCCAGGCTGAGAGGGTCTGTGTCAGGGGCCGTGGAGCTGCACCGGGCTGTTCACAGTCACCACAGGGGGGCAGTCATCAGACACATACATTTTCATTTTGATTTCACGTTATTATACATGTCATCAACATTCCTTTGGATTAGGGTTTCAAGCTAACTGTAAGCACTGCCCTATCTGACGTTTCATTTCAACATGTTTAAATCCATTTTGTGTTTTGTGCATCTTAAAACTTTGATTTACATTACAGATTCTCACTGCAGGCATTAAATATGAATGACTATGACAAATGCATATGGAATGTAGTAAACAAAAAAAAATACACTCAAAATAACTCTTAACTTGTTTTAGATTATAATTATTCCTGTTCAGGTAAGAGGTGACCGAGCGTAGGAGCTTGCGGTGCGTGGCCACCCTTTGTTCTGAACCCTACTTTGCACTTTTGGCATTTCTTGACCCCGACATTGCACAACTGTGAAGTGAAAACTATTTCAGGAGACTTCATCAAGATCACTAAGGGAAGGCCAAGGGTTTGCAGCTCTGTCAACAAAGCAAAGGGTGGATACTTGAGGAGTTTTCTTTGCAACATAATTCCATAGATCTTGCTTCAGATATTTAATGTCTTCTGTATTTATAGAAAATGTAGAAAGAAAAACATTGAATGAGAAACATCTGATTCACTAGCAAGGACCACGCCACGACAATGAAATGCGATAAAGATATTTATTGACGATTGACGGTGGGTAGATGTGATGGCTGGGGGGAGACTTAGGGTGGCAGCTCCATCTCCAATCCAAAATGGTCATCCAGCTGATTAGGAACCCCCAAAAGATGGATTAAGATGAGTGAATAAGGAATGAGCCAAGGAGATGGTAGAGGACTGATGAACATATGAGAAGGTGGACGCAAGAGGACTGACAGTCAAGGGTGATGATGGTTAGGAATGGCTGCCCAGCCAGATGGGTCAGTTTGGACACAGATCGTGGAGGAGAGATTCTAGCTAAGGATTCTCTTTAGTGGACTGGTCGGAAAGTGTGGAGGAGATGGATGTGAACCGGGAGGAGAGGTTGCGTGGACTGGCGGAAGGAATTATGTTGCCTGAAGAACGGTCCTTGAGAGGTGGAAGTGAGAGTGAGATTGACTAAGGAGACGTCAGAACGATGGAGTAGAAATGACTAGAATTCGCGGGGACTTGAGAACTGGAAGAAAATGTGTGAGGACGAGGTTCACAATGCGGACTGAAGGAGCGTAAAACTGGGTCGAATTGGTGCTGAATGAATGTAGTAGGAGCTGATGTTTGTGAAAAACTGTGAGAAGATAGTGTGTGATGAGCTGGACCTTCACTGGACTGGAGATGTTGGGGTTGCACACGCTGGTACGGATTGTTGTCAGAGGTGACCATGATGATGTGTGTGCTTCGGCACAGGTGCGGATGGCATGGGTCGGGAGGGAGGGGGGGGGGACTATCGTGGGTGGGGAGAGAGGGAGGGAGACCCATCGTGGGTCGGGAGAGAGGGAGACTCGTCGTGGGTCGGTAGAGAGAGGGAGACCCGTCATGGGTTGGGAGAGCCGGAGGGAGACCCGTCGCGGGTCAGGAGAGCTTGAGAGCCCTTGTGGTTCGGGAGAGCTGGAGAGCCATTGTGGGTTGGAAGAGCCGTCATGGGTCGGGAGAGCCGCCGTTGGTCAGGAGAGCCGTCGTGGGTCGGGAGAGCCGCCGTGGGACAAGAGAGAGGTAGGGGAGAGAGACCCATCGTGGGTTGGACGGCTGAGGACCTGAGGATGGAGGTGCAAGCTAAGGGTGTTCGCAGGGCGGCTACTGCTTGAACGCTGGATGGATGAGAGCAGAGAATGATGAAGGATTGCGATGACGTAGCATGAGCAGGGGGAGGTCAGGACGAGATGGCGAGAGCATCACTGAGGAACGCGTCCTCAGTGAGCATAAGGATAGAACAGTGGAGAAGTCGTGAGCTGACATTGATGGTAGAATTCTTGATCGGGTAAGATGTGCTGAGGACAAGATGGTGTAACCCAGGGTGAGGGCAGAGCTGGGAGGGGCTTAAGCTAGCTTGTAATAAATGACATGAGTCGCACAAGCTATAATAGCGTGAGATAGCAAGACCGGAATAGGAGTTAATGGCGAGCAGGTGTAAAGACAGCTAGCGTATGTCAAAACTGCATGAGTGGCGCGAGCTGGAATAAAGTGAGCGACGCGAGTCAACGGGTGCTGAATATCAGAATACCAGAGAGTGGGTGTAGAGACTGCTTAGCTAGCATGAGCTAGAATGGGCAGATGCGAGTCGGTACGAAAGGTCAGGTCAGGCAGGTGCAGACGGGTAAACGATCGAATGCATCGGTATGACATTTGGGAGTGCAAACGAGAATTGTGTGAGTGGGCGTGGTCACTCGTGTATTGTGGAAAAGAAGGGGGGCTGTGGAAGCAGGCTGAGATGGATGCAAGGGGATTCAGAGAAGACTGCATAGTAGACAGAAGATATTTACCGGCCACTGGGGGTGATGCTACTTAGCCCCCAGCAGGGGGAGCTATGAGACTGTAGTGGAGGAGAGGTGGGAGTGCCGATGTCTGCAGTTGTGCATGGGAAATATGGCTGGAAGCTGGTTCGTCTCGTTCCAGAGCACTGGGGTTACGTTCATGATCTAAACTGTTGAAGGTCCTGTCTTGACGTGTCAGCCTGAAGGGGCAATGCCAAATGCTGTGGTTGCCGGAGGCCGGGCTGTGCCGAGTGTCGTGGTCGCTGGAGTTTGGGTCGTGCCGAATGCTGTGGTCACTGGGAGCCGAGCTGCACAGAACGCCTAAACAAGGAGGGGGAAGCGGACTAGGAGGATAACATGGATAAACCGTAGATACCGCCAGCTACAAAGATATTGACAGTGGACGCACGGTATTCCTTGGAGGCGAAGGTCCACTGTGTGGGTGCATGCCTGGAGCACTGGCTGGGCCGTGGGCTGAACGCCAGCCAGCGGTTCTTACGGGAGCGGACATGCGCTGGAAGATCCTCCGGCTGCAGATCCCTGGATGGGATCCTAATGGGATCCATCGCGGCATGAGGAATTCACAAACTGGAATTCGAACTAGGAAAGAACTAGGAAATGTGTGACAAGTTGGTGTTTGAATCTGACGGGTTGTTAGCAGCCTGGGTCAAGAGAGCTGACGCGGACCGGTCGATAGAGCTGACGTGTTGTTAGGATAGGCTGTATAAATAGGGCTTCTGGGTAACTGAAGGCATGGTCGAGATGAGCTGTGGTTGTCTGATGAGGAGGTTGAGGCGTGGTTCAGCTCCTGAATCTAAGTTAATCATATTAACTTCACTAGTGTACACCGTCGTTACCACAGCTGGAACAGACTGATGGAAGCGCGGCTGCCAATCTCTGCCATCTGCTCCTCAGACCAACACTCATGTGCACCACATTCATGCTAAGCACAAAGTGGGCGAAGTGTCTTGCCTAAAGACGCAACAACAATTCCCACTTACTAACCCATCAAAAATCAAACCATTCCTTTTTCTCCACCCACCTGTGGCATTGCTCTTCTCTCCCTCCCCCTCCTCGTCATCCTCTGCATCCTCGCTCACCCAAAGCTCAAACAGGAAGTGAGTAAGCGCCAGTCCCTTGGAGAGCGAGCCGAGTACAGATGAGGTCCTCAGTGTGCCCCTGTCCCCGCGCAGCCTTGTCTCTATGTCTGCCAGCCGCTCCTTTGTCAATGCCAGGAAGTATGGGTTACACAGCTCAGGCAGAGTCTTGAGCTGGTGCTGAGGGCATGGCAAGGGCATGCAGAGGTCACGGGGGTCAGGAGTCAGGGAGGAGGAGTCCGGGAGGGAGTTGGCAGGGTCATAGGGCAGGAAGTCGGGCTGCTTGAGCTTCCTATTGGGATAGGAGGTGACCTGGCGTAGGAGCTCACGGTGGGTGTGGATGGACAGCTCCACGGTCTCCAACTCTGTGGGTTCCCCGGTCAAATGTTTCCCCATGGGGCCAGGGGACAGAGCCGCCTCGTGCTTCAGAGACAGACGCTTGAACCTGGATACGGTAACGGCAACAAGGCAGTTATTAAAATTTTATAACTGCAGTTATAGTGATTAAGTAATGATTGCAGATACTGCAGTACAGTGAACCCTCGCTCTATCGCGATTCACTGTTCGGGGCCTCGCCGTTTCGCGGATTTTTTTTTTTTTTTTCAAATTTTTTTTTTTTTCATTTTTATTTATAGTGTAACTTTTTTTTTGATAGTGTAACAATGTGTTCTGCATCCTAATTGGCTAAGAGACTAGACCAGGACTAAACGTGGACTAAACCAGGTCTAGACCAGAACTAAACCAGGTCTAGACCAGGTCTAAACTAGGTCTAAACCTGGACTGGCCCTGGACCAGGTCTAGACCTGGACTAAACCGGGACTAGACCAGGTCTGAACCAGGATTAAATCACTCCGTGCAGCTTTTGCGTTCGTTTGTGCGTGTTCGGTTTGTGGCTCGGGTTGAGAGCACGCGGTCCGGGCGCCGCAGTTCTATCTCGTGCTCGCAGCCCCGGTGTACGCGCGGCCTCGCGCTGCATTTTCTCATATTTGTCTCTAGTTTAAACACTCAAACTTTCATAGATTTTCAACAAAATCCAGTGAGAACGGATTTGTCCACGATGAGGGGTTTATCGTGGACAAATCCGTGACAGAGCAGCACGTGTCGCGCACTTCTCCAAGGGGTTGGTGCATGTCTCGTCCCGGTAAGTGGCAGTGCTCCTCGCGCATCCGGCGGGGCTTCCGGGGCCGTGTCTCCCCCCACGCGTCACTATTAATACATTTTGTTGAAAATCTATAAAAGTTTGAGTGTTTAAACTAGAGACAAATGTGAGAAAATGTTAATTCAAGTCTGAGAAAAGCGTATAATGTGTGTGGTGAGGCATTTACAGCCTTAAAACATAGAATAATTGTTAAATATAAAGTTGTCCTACTTCGCGGATTTCTCTTATTGCGGGTTATTTCTGGAACCTAACCCCCGCGATAAACGAGGGATTACTGTACTTGTTGCTAAATCATTAGCATCAGTCAATTTTTGAGTGTGAGAGTGAGTGTGCGCATGTGTGTGTGTGCATATGCATGTGTATGTGCATGTCTGTGTGTGTGTCCTATACTCTTTACATATATACTGCAAAAAAATTATGTATTTTTTACTTTTATTCTTTCTCTCTTTTTCATTTTACATTGTATAATACATTTCATATTGTATTGTATTAAATTGACAATACAGGTGACTTTGACTTAACATATCCTGTCTATTATTGAATTATTTAATGATTATATGGACTTTGTTATAAAAGCATTTCCATTTTAACAAAGTACCTTCTAATTCTGACCTGCCCTGAAACACCACACCACAGTGACAGATGATCTGCAGGGAGAGGGCTTAGCTTAATGTCATGCAAATGAGCCCAGAAGGCTTAGACTGAGAGAACCTTCTAGAGCTTTTTTAACAGCTTCCCATAAACCCATGTGCATGCTTTCAAATGGCCACAAATTCTTCAAATGTTGTCAGATTTCCATGTGTAAGGCATCATTGAAGAGTTTAGAATCCACACTTTCAAAATCTGAATAACTCAAAACACCTCCGGGACAACTTGTGACTGTTTTTTCTGTGGCTGGTCACAAATGTATTTTTGTACTTATTTATTTACTACAATTTATTTTTTTGAAAAGATGCTTTGTAAACTGCTTTTCTCCATGGAGATGTTCCTGCTTTGCCTGGAATGCTTCACTATTAAACATTTCTATCATCAGGGACACCAAATCAGACCAAGTTACAGGTCAGACCCCACACAGTCAGAATGCCTGTTTTTCTTGGTATTTTTGAGCTATAAAATTACCTATAATTGAATAAATGTAAGGTAGAGCTGTTTAATGTCAACAGGCAGAAGAATGGCATATCCAAAGGTTTTAGATACTTTTGATTTGCTTTGCCATTTTATGGTTTTCTACTTGATGGTCACGCAAAAATAAGGTATCTCTATTTATGCAGCACAAAAAAATGATTCATAACATTGTGATTGGGTATCCACACTGTAGTCAGAAACACCTGGCTGTAATCAGGGCAGTCTTGTGTGACGTCACATAGTACTTGAAGTAGCAGTGGCCACAGGGGGTAGCACACATGTTTTGTTTTTACTGTTTTTGAACACAATGCTGCAAATATAGCTAGGTTGCAATGACTAGGAACAGTAGAAAATGTTCTTAAAACACCATATACACAGTGTAGTAGCAAAAAAAAGTTTGATTCAGTGTTAAAGGGCCCATATTACATTATTTTTTTATCTGCTGTTTCCTCATCATAAACAGACCTGGAATTGAGTTTTGTTTCATTCACATGTTTAACACGCAAATCCTGCAGATTTAGGCTGAGTTCTTCTCTCACACAGAAAATACTCTTGTGGTGTCAGACGGTAATACAAGAAGTGCCTCACAGGGTTTTGAACTCCATACGCCTTCAGTAGAATCATTTGGATAATTTCAGCTTCAGGATATCCCAAGGTGGAACAGAGCATTGGAGATGTAGACGGACTAATAATGCCGGTTTACTTAAAGGAAAATTAAGGGTTTTTTACAATCTGAGCCTTCTTTCGGCAATAAAACAAGTAATTTTACTCACCCATAGCAGTTTGCTGTCAATTGGAGCAGTATCGCAGAACTTATGTTGAGCCGTTCTGTTCTACTAATGATCCCGTATCCGTTAGCGTGAGTGCTCGGGGCACTGATTTGCGGTGTCCAAATAACACAAACTTTAGCACTTTTCAAATCACAGAAGATCGCTGCGTCAGGGTAGACTTTTAGTAGATTCCAAAACGGCCTGAAACCCGATATCGCAACAGAAAAGTAAAGTTCAGAGCGGTGTTAGCTTCTTTCGGACTAGTTGTGCGGTGTTTACAAAACAGCTGAGTTCACGCATGCGCACTGTCCTCTCTGATGACGTCATCAAATGAAACTATAGCTGGATATCGGGTTTCAGGCCATTTTGGAATCCACTAAAAGTCTACCCTGACACAGCGATCTTCTGTGATTTGAAAAGTGCTAAAGTTTGTGTTATTTGGAGAGCGCAAAGTAATGCCCCGAGCACTCACGCTAACGGATACGGGATCATTAGTAGAACAGAACGGCTCAACATAAGTTCTGCGATACTGCTCCAATTGACACCAAACTGCTATGGGTGAGTAAAACTACTTGTTTTATTGCCGAAAGAAGGCTCAGATTGTAAAAAAAAAAGTTAATTTTCCTTTAAACATGAATGAAACAAAACACAACTCCAGGTAAATTCCAGATTTTTGAAGAGCCAACAACATTCTATTATGGCTTTAAGCTCACAAGAGTCATTTTTCTGAAATTATAGGACCTTTAAATTCCACTTTGAGTTGTACTTACTCTAGCTCCTGGAGTTTCCTTTGCAGCTCCATGGAGAAGGCCTGCCTGTTGCCCGTCTTCAGACTTTCCGAGGCCCTGGAAAAGGCGCTGGACAACTCGCAGAAGTTGTCCATGATCTTGGTCTCGTCTGAGCACACGTAGGCCATGCAGAAGGGCCGCACCATACCCCGCGCCTCCAGGTCCAGCAGGGTCACGTGGTGGACATAGGCATAGGCGTCCTCAGCAGAGTCCCCGAGCACCACACGGGAGTCCTCACTGAAGTTTAGCTTGGGGTCGGGGCCCAAGGGCAGGGTTGGAGTAGGGCCAGACGCTTGGTAATCCACGGACATGATGCGCACAGAGAAGTGGTTCAGGTCAAAAGAGCCTATGAGGTTGGGGTCATCTGGGATGGTGAGTACGGGAGACGGGCCCACCTGGGGATGGAGCATGGGGATAAATTGACTCCAATTGACGTTTCTTATGCCATGTTTAAATAAAATACTTCAATTTCAGGGTCCATATTATGCTTCTTTCTGATCTATGTTATAAAGTTTCTTCATCGCAAATATGCCTGGAATTGCCAAACTCAACTGAACTCTTTCTCTTACTACCACTTCATGACATCACAAGTTGGAACAGAGCATTTTGAGCTTTAGCGATGTAGACAGACTAATAATAAAGGGTTACTCAAATGAAAGAAAACATGGCAAGCACACTCTCCACAAAGAGGAACTGGAGTGTGAAAGATAAAAAAACATCAATAATTAGGGCTGTCAGTTTAACGCATTAGATTAATAAATTACACTGCAAATTAATGTGTTATAAAAATTAACGCAATTAATTATGGGCAGCAATTCAATGCGCGTGTATTTTAAATTTGGCATGCGGCGAGCAAATCGCTGCCAGGGCCTTTGAACGGCAAGTTTATTTATAAAAAGAACGCAGTGATTTGGAGCTTTTGTCAAAAAGAATTTTCCGATCACTGAAGCTGCTCCAGCCTGACGGATCATTTGAACGATTTAATTGAACAGTTTAATTGAATAATTTACACCAGGGGTCTTCAACGTTTTTCAGGCCAGGGACCCCCAAACAGATGGCGAACTGGGCCAGGGACCCCCTACTATATATATGGCATAGAATTGTGTTTTATATTAAATTGAGCTTAGTGTCATGTATAAACATTGTTACTCTGTTATGGTACATCCAATACAAGGAAATAATACACAGGTTAATACTGTATTTTACACTATAAAATATAAAATTATATTATTTTAAACTGAAATCAAAAGATTTCGTGACCCCCCTGCAGTACCTCCACGACCCCCCTAGGGGTCGCGACCCCCCTGTTGAAGACCTCTGATCTACACAATCAAAAGTCAAAAGTTTGGACTCACCCTGTCATTCAATGTTTTGTTTGTTTTCTTTATGTTTACTACATTCTACATTCTAGACACATATAAAAGACATCAGATATTTTAAGTAAGATATATGGAATTATATAGTAAAGAAAAAACTGAAATAATTCAACTAAATATTTTATATTCAAATACAGTGGTACCTTGCCTTACGAAAGACCCTACATACGAATAATCCAAGTTACGAAACGCCTTCACGTCAAATTTTGGTCTCTAGATACGAAAGAAAATTCAAGTTACGAAACGTGAAATCTCAAAAATTCAATAAATGCGCGCTCAGATGCCCCAACACGTAAATACACTTTATCAACACACACGGGGTTAGGTTCCAGAGGTGGCCCACGGTGGGAGAGGTCCACGAGGTAGGACAACTTTGTATTTTGCAATTGTTCTACATGTTTTAGGGCTGTAAATGCCTCACCACACACATTCTACGCTTTTCTCAGACTGGAGTTGGGCTTTTCTCGCATTTCTCTCTCGTTTGAACACTCGAACTTTCATAGATTTTCAATGGAATGTGTTGATAGTGAAGCGTGGGGGTAGACACGGCTCAATATAGCGCCGAACGCGCGAGGGCAGCGGAGACACAGGATTACTATCAACAACACATCATCAGTATGGTAAAACTCACCTGTCTCACGACGGTCTAAACCCCGCTCACGTTCCCTTAGTGAGTGAACAATCCAACGCTTGATGAATTCTGTTTCACAATGATAGGAAGAGCCGACATCGAAGGATCAAAAAGCGACGTCGACACGGCGCAGGATGGAGCCGCGGCGCCCGGGCTGTGCCTTCCCCTCGGGGGCGGGCACGCGCGGGCGAGCACGGGGTGATTTAATCCTGGTCTGGTCCCGGTTTGGTCCGGGTCTGGACCTGGTCCAGTTCTGGTTTAGTCCAGGTCCAGTTCAGGTTTAGACCTGGTTTAGTTCTGGTCTAGACCTGGAAGTCACATAGAAGCAGAGCCCGCCCCGAGCGAGACCTCGCGGTCTTGCCCGCCGATAGAGCACCTTTCTCGGCCTGTTAGCTCACAGTGTCAGCCCCCTGGCTCTGGAAGTCACATAGAACCAGAGCCCGCCCCGCCCCGCTCTTATTCCCGCTGAAAGAGCGTCTTTCTCGGCCTCTTAGCTCTAGCGCGGAACGCGCAAGGAGCGCGGAGACATGAGCAACGAGTAACGCGCTCATCCAACGGCACTGCCATGTTATAATAATAACAGGGATAATCCTGGTTTAGACCTGGTCCAGTCCTGGTTTAGTTCTGGTCTAGTCCTGGTTTATTCCACATTTAGTCCTGGGTCTACAGTCTATTAGCCAATCAGGATGCAGAACATAACGTTACACTATAAAAAAAAATGTTACACTATAAAAAAAAACAACCTTGGAACAGATCAGGCCTTTTCCATTGAAATAGCTACTCAACTTACAAAAAATTCACGTTACGAAACCACTTCTGGAACAAATTAATTTCGTAAGGTGAGGTACCACTGTACTCAATCTACCTTTTGCTTTTTTTTGACAGAGCTGCAAACCCTTGGCATTCTCCATATTTGTAGTACTGTATAATAATTTATGTATACAATTATAATTATGTATATAATTATCCTTGTAGGGAAATTGTCCTCTGCAATTCACCCATCCTTCAGGAGCAGTGGGCAGCACTTGGGGGACCCATCTCCATGATCTTGTTGCTAGTCTTGGTCAGGACTACCTTAGCTGCAGGATTTTACCTATGGTCCATGTTTTGGGTTGATGGGAGAAACCGGAGTGCCTGGAGAAAACCCACCCAGACACAGGGAGAACAAGCAAACACCACACAGAAAGGCCCAGGTGACCCAGGGATCTAACTCAGAATCTTCTTGCTGTGAAGCATGCTGCCAAAACTCTTCTTGCAACCACCGTGCCATTTTCACTTCACAGCTGTGCCTTGTCAGGGTCAAGACATGCCAAGAATGTAACTCAGTGATCAAATCAAAGGGTTATAATCAGTGACGGACTGGGCTGTCTGGCATTTGGGCACATGCCAGAAGGGCTGCAGCCCCGACGATGCCCACCGTGGCCCCAAAACCGCATTGCCTCAGCCCACCCGCTAGGTATTCGGTCGTTACGTGCCTCCATCGTCTTAAAAATTCCGCCCTATTGCTATAATTGAAAGAACCCGTTCGGTATTTATACCCCTTACAACTACATATATTTTACAGTGACGGTGGCACCGTGATGATGTGTTTAAGGTATTACATTATTTTATTTTGCCGGGATATTTCTTCCTACGATGTTAAAAATGTGCACAGTTTGAAATCAAACAAATATATCTGTATTTGTTTGCGACAACTGAAGTAAAGCACTGCCTTATGGGAAATTTCCCACGGCCGGCCACAACTCGAGATCGCGCTACCACGATTTGACCAATGTCTATCCGAGTTGCTACCAAGAATTGACCAATCACGGCACGAGTTGCTACCAAGAATTGGTAGCGCTCGCATATGAAGTGGAAAACGCTTTATATGGAAGACAATAGTAAAACTTTTCGAGGAAGTTAGTACAACACAACATTTAATCACTTTCATGAGAAATAGAACGGTGAAGATTGTGGTAGTGTGGTCAAGTTAGTTAAAGTAGAAGACGAGACAGACGGACGGTCGGATACTTAGCATTATAGTTTAGTAAAATGAATCTAGGAGGAGGCACTAAAAGACACAAGGGGGGAACGAAGAGCATTTATTCAAGGAAAAGTAACGTTTTTTTACAATTTGAGCCTTATTTCGGTAATAAAACAAGTTGTTTTACTCACCCATAGCACTTTGGTGTCATATGGAGGATTTCCGGAGATGTTTTAGATTAGCGTTAGGCTAACGCCGTTAGCCTAGCACGACTTATAGCCATAGCTCGGGGCATTCCCCGAGCATGTAATATGCCCCGTGCGGGCTCCAAATAACACAAACTTTAGCACTTTTCAAATCATAGAAGCTCGATGTCTTACTCTACGATTTCGTTTGAATCAAAAGTGGCCTGTAATCCGAGATTTATCTATAGTTTACAGCTTTGCGTTCCATGTTTGGGTCCCGGGAGCTGAGAGCACACTCCGCACATGCGCACTGGCGTCCTCATCTACTCGAAACCACTGTTCCCTCTAAGGTGCGCGCGTGCGCAATTGCGCACTGCCCAGACGTTCAGCGCGCACATCAAATCCGTTTCAGCGCATAAAATAAAATCTAACCTGAACTCAGCGCTGGTTTGACACACGGAATCCAGTCTGATAGATTCAGTTTGCACATGTGAATGTGCACATGCGTTAGGGACAAGCCAACTACAAACAGATTCATTTCGATCGCATTTCGCTCGCTTCCTTCAGTAAGAGTTGTCGTGCGCATCGCCGTGGGTCAGAGCGGCGGGTCCGCACCAGCCGACGGGAGCGCCACCCGCACAGAAGAGGAGACAGGTAGAAACATAATGTCATCCTCGGCTGTTTTCTTTGTTTCTGTCCAAGCCATAGGTTTTTGTGAGCAAAAAGACGAGACTTTCTGTGTGAAGTGTGAATCCTCTCCCCAGAGCGTTAAACCACAGAGCTCTGTCACTGTCACAAAATTACTTAAACTGGGTAATGATTAAAAAGCAAGATATAAACTGATAAAAATGTATACTTATTTTGGAGATCATTATTTTGAGAAAGACCCATCTTATAGTGTCCTATAGGTCTTACAATCATCCCTAAAAAAATCTGCAGCTACATGTAGGCTATATTTATCAAGCTGAAAAGATCTCTCTTCATGTGGTTTTACAGGTTTATACACAGGTATATACACAGGTTATTTTTCAAAATATTGTAATGTTCAATGTTTCACTGACCACAGCAGGACCCTCACACTGACATACAACATGTACAAAGTTCATGAACAGATTTTTGAGAAGTGGACCAAAAAAATCTGTTATATTAAAAGTAATCTAACAGAAATAACAGCAGTAATTTGATTCATAAGCTGTAACTTGCCATGATCTCAGGTGTGATACTGGTGTGGCCACAGTGTGCATGTCGGATGTTGCTCACAGGAGTCCAAGGAACGCTCAGGGAGTTAGTGTGTTTGCTCAGACACATGAAAAATTAGGGGGAACATTGCTCGAAACTATGGCTAAATCTCGGATTACAGGCCACTTTTGACCAAACGAAATCGTAGACTAAAGACATCGAGCTTCTATGATTTGAAAAGTGCTAAAGTTTGTGTTATTTGGAGCCCGCACGGGGCATATTACATGCTCGGGGAATGCCCCAAGCTATGGCTATAAGTCGCGCTAGGCTAACGGCGTTAGCCTAACGCTAATCTAAAACATCTCCGGAAATGCTCCATATGACACCAAAGTGATATGGGTGAGTAAAACAACTTGTTTTATTACCGAAATAAGGCTCAAATTGTAAAAAACGTTACTTTTCCTTTAACGGCATGAAGGTAAGACACTTTTTTTAAATTATGGCTGGGTTGAGCATTGATTTCCATGATTTTAATGCAGTTGTTTAATGCGTGTAGCCCACTGTTTTGGTATTTTATTCTGCGCGGTTCTGTGCTGGCATGTTGTGGACTAAAGTCACGATTGATGGGTTAATCAGAGCGTAATGTATGGTATTGCGCGTGTCCATAAATGCTTAATGTATAAACGCCCCCTCCGTTCCACGGTCTACGGGTACGGGGCCGCTTGTAGGTGCAAAATGCCAGGGCCGTTTTTTGGTCCCTGTCCGTCACTGGCTATAATGTTGTTTCCTCATCACAAACAGACCTGGAGTTGTGTTTCATTCACACGTTTAACATGCAAACCTGTATATTTAGGCTGAGTTCTTCTCTCTCAAACAGAAAACACTCTATTCCACCTTGTGATGTCATGTGGTAGTGCTCCACTGTGCTTTTGCATCTCGACCACACCTTCACTAGAATCATTTGGATCATTTCAGCCATGGAATTCCAGATGTCTACTCAACCAAAGATAAAAGGAGCTGATAACTTGAACTATAGCTTCATGACATCACAAGGTGGAACAGAGCATTTTAGCTTCAGAGATGTAGACAGACCAGCATATGTGAATAAAACAGAACACAATTCCAGGTATGTTTTTGAGGAGGTAACAATATTTTAACCTGGCTCAGAGCTCACAAGAGTCAATTTTGAGTAATTTTGGATCTTTATTCTAAAACAAGCTTTAAAGGGACAGTGGGACAGGGACAGATTTTTACCCGTTAATTACTGAAATTGAAGATACCCATTCAAAAATACATTGTTTTCCAAGCCTTTTCACTTCCATCATGAAATCAAAGTATTCTTTTGGACTTAGATATAGTCACATAAAAGGGGGATCTTCCCCATGCAGAGGCAGCCATTTTGAATACGAGAGCCGCAGAAGGACATTTGGACTCCGCTTTCGCCTTCAGCAAGGCTCGTGGTTTTGGGTAAACAACACAAGCATGCTGCCGGATCAGACGTCGTAATGGATCTAACACGTGTTTTGGACTAAATTGTTTTACTGGATTTTATTCGCTGGATCCTTACGGACAAATTGAGAGCAAGTTTATGGTGAAATACAGAGTTTGACCTGTGCAAAGCATTCTAAGGTAAGCTAACCTCGTTTTGTGCTTTTCCGTATAAAAGCCCCATGTGCTCGGGGAGTGATTGTTTTGCAGGGAAATGAATTGCATAGTCAAAAAGAGGAGACTGTAAGGTTTCATTTGATGTGTAGAGTGTCATGGTACATGATCGGGAATGTGTGTTTTCATGAGAAAAGAAAAAAAAATAATAACCGGGACCGCGTTTTATTTATACAGTAGCGGCTCGTGCGCGCGCCCGGGTGACCCTCGAGGTCTGCCGTAGCTAAAACAGAAAGTGCAATAGCACCATCCACCTATGCGCCACGAATCCTACACACTGGGGCTTTAAATTATTTTGAGTTTTTTGTTTTGTTTATTACGTTCTATATGTGCACAATGATAGTTTTGATGCCTCCACTGAGAATCTACAATGTAAATAGATTAGATTAAGCCTTTATTTGGTCTCACACACAATGACACACAGTGACACACGGGAGAATCTCCCGTGTGTCACTGTGTGTCATTGTGACTTCTGCATTTGACCCATCCTTTTCAGGAGCAGTGATAAATAATCATGAATCTAAAGAACAAACAAAGTAAATGTGTCCAAACTTCTGACTGGTAGCAACCAGTGGTAAGACAAATGATGTTCCAATTGTCTTGCAGGTGGACAGGTTCTGAAGCTAATCAAAAGCACTACACACCTGTTCGGAGAACTCGGCCACCAGGATGAAGTCCCGACTGAAGCGTGCGCAGGAGCTCCAGGGGTTATTCGGACCCATCAGCGGGACAGACAGCTCCTCGGGCAGACTCGCAGCCTCCAGGTCCTCCTCCTCCGAGCCCTCCGCGAAGCCCTCTGCCCCGGAGAAGGCCAGCAGGTCCGGGGAGCCGATCATGGTGGTGGCCCCGGTCCGGGAGGGGCATCAGCGGAGTGTGCGGCACATTCTATGACCGTGTGTGCGTCAGCGGTTCAACGTGAAAATAAACAGCCCAAAACACATTAAGCTTTGGTTGACATGTAAAATATAGCGATGCAGTGTTAAATTTAACATATATGTTGTTGTTTTTTTTTAAATAAAAAGACGCGCAGATCAACTTTACAACTTCAAACCTGGAAGTAAACAGGCGGCATAGCAAAGAAAAGAGAAGCGAAACTACTTTACAAGAGTACATTTGGGTTGATCAGTGAATAGCAGCAACGTTGTGTTCATTTCTTAAAATATTAACGGTGTTTTGCGCAGATTACAACTTCAAACTGAGCGGTAAACAAGCGGCATACCAAACTACTCCCCCACGGGCGCGCAGCACTCACACGATTCGCCGCTGTTGGTCACCTCTGTCCCGGGATTTCTTCAGTTCCTTTGAGGAGAGAAGTCAACCATTATTTGACAAGCATGAACTCGTGTTGTGTGGTCACGCGTTTAGCCGGCACGCTGACCCCCTCGGGGCTGTCCAGGACGCGCAGTGCCGCTCCGGACATCTGACACTGGCTCAAACTGCACCTTTGAGTCGCCACAAGGTTAGGTGACATCCGGTTAGCCTTTTCACAATAAAAGTACGCCTCTGATTTGGGCCCTAATGTATGGAAGCCCATTCCTGCCAGTAAAAAAGAAAAAGTTGGTTACACCAAGTCATAATTATGAGATAAAAAGTCAAAATTATGAGATAAAAAGTCAAAATTATGAGATAAAAAGTCAAAATTATGAGATAAAAAAGTCAAAATTATGAGATAAAAAGTCAAAATTATGAGATAAAAAAGTCAAAATTATGAGATAAAAAGTCATAATTATGAGATAAAAAGTCAAAATTATGAGATAAGAAAGTCAAAATTATGAGATAAAAAGTCAAAATTATGAGATAAAAAAGTCAAAATTATGAGATAAAAAGTCAAAATTATTAGATAAAAAGTCAAAATTATGAGATAAGAAAGTCGAAATGATGAGATAAAAAGTCAAAATTATGAGATAAAAAAGTCAAAATTATGAGATAAAAAGTCAAAATTATGAGATAAAAAAGTCAAAATTATGAGATAAAAAGTCATAATTATGAGATAAAAAGTCAAAATTATGAGATAAGAAAGTCAAAATTATGAGATAAAAAGTCAAAATTATGAGATAAAAAAGTCAAAATTATGAGATAAAAAGTCATAATTATGAGATAAAAAGTCAAAATTATGAGATAAGAAAGTCAAAATTATGAGATAAAAAGTCAAAATTATGAGATAAAAAAGTCAAAATTATGAGATAAAAAGTCAAAATTATTAGATAAAAAGTCAAAATTATGAGATAAGAAAGTCGAAATGATGAGATAAAAAGTCAAAATTTTGAGATAAAGTCAAAATTATGAGATAAAAAGTCAAAATAAAATGTTTAACTAGATACAAAATACAATCAAATACAATCAGTTTACTTACTAGATATCTCAAAATTTTGACTTCTTATCTCACAATTTTGACTTTCTTATCTCATAATTTTGACTTCTTATCTCACAATTTTGACTTTCTTATCTCATAATTTTGACTTTTTATCTCAAAATTTTGACTTTCTTATCTCATAATTTTGACTTTTTATCTCATAATTGTGACTTTTTATCTCAGAATTTTGACTTTCTTATCTCATAATTTTGACTTTTTATCTCATAATTATGACTTTTTATCTCAGAATTTTGTCTTTCTTATCTCATAATTTTGACTTTTTATCTCATAATTATGACTTAGCGTAACCAACTTTTTCTTTTTTACTGGCGGGAATGGGCTTCCATACTAATGTAAACAGCTCCAATAAGACAAAAGGAGAAATTCAATTTGTCAACAGGACAAGTTTATTTGGTCAAATACATTCCACAGCTCATCCAAGCTGCTTCTTCAGACAAACTGAATTTCTCCTTTTGCCAGGATTTTACCTGGACGACTGAGGGATTCTACAGAACTCCAACAAGGCCTATTATTTTCTCATCTATGTTATGAATTGTGTTGTGTTTCATTTACACAGGTTTCATGTTTCAGTCATGCAAACAAAGATAAGCCTGTGTTTCTGTCAATCATCATATCATCTTGCACTGTTTTCCTTACGACCACTTGTATATAGGCTAACTGTGATATACTGTACTTGTATGACAATTTGTGTAATGTGTGCACATTTCCCTTGTGGATCAATAAAGTTTGTCTAAGTCTAGGTGTAAGTCTAAGTTTTTTATAGTTAATGTCTTATTGATACTTGATCGCTTGCTTTTTAAAAAGTAAGTTTATTACTATATATATATATATATATATATATATATATATATATATATATATATATATATAACTTTTGTATTATTGTAGTATAACATGATATGTGAGCTACTCTGTCCAAGTCCAAGTGGATGAATAAAGTCTGTCTAAGTCTAACACAAACCCTGCATATTTAGGCTGAGTTCTTCTCTCTGTACCACCGTTACCTTGTGATGTCATGTGGCAACACAGGAAGTGCTCCTCTGTTTTTTGAACTCTATATACCTTCACTAAAATCATTTGGATGATTTTAGCCCTGGAATTAGAAGGTATTGCTCACTTAAAAACTACAGCTTCAAGGTGGAACAGAGCATTTTGAGCTTTGTAGATGCAGACAGACTAATAACAAAGTGTTACTCAAACATGTGTGAATAAAACAAAACACAACTCCAGGCATGATTTTGACATGGCTTAAAGCTCACAGGAGTCAGTTTTGCATAATATAGGACCTTTAAATAACTGATCCTTTAACCCTCCGGTCGTGTTCGCCTCCAGCCCCCTACTTTAGTGTTCCCGGTCAAAAGTGACCGGTCTGTTTTAACTGCTCTTAAATTAGCACAAAACATTTTTTTTCAACACCATTTTTTTTATTAAACATTCTTTAGTTGAGAACAATGTTTCAAAGTAGTGTCTAACAAATATTTATAGAAGTAAACATTAAATAACATCAGTGAAAATACAATTGGGCACTGAAAATGAACTACAAAATGAACATATAATACAAAAAATAAATGGAAAACCAAACACCAAACTCAACTGTGTGTGTGTGTGTGTGTGTGTGTGTGTGTGTGTGTGTGTGTGTGTGTGTGTGTGTGTGTGTGTGTGTGTGTGTGTGTGTGTGTGTGTGTGTGTGTGTGTGTGTATTTTCATGCACATGAGTGGCAAGTGACACTCAGGTCAGAGTGGGCCTTGCAAACATAAGCATGACATTTGCAGCATGTCAGGCTTGTTTTGATGTCTCTAGAGGCACAGAGGCCACAACGCTTCCTTTTCTGCCCATGTCCTTGTTGGGGGAGAGCAGCCAGGGCAGCGGCTGGGGCTGGAGCTTGCATGCTCCTAACCAGACTGGCGGAGGCTGGTGTGCGGGGAATGTGCTGGCGTTGCTGTATAAGAGGAGTCACCAAAGCTTTCCCCAGCTCTGCGAGGAAAAGTCTCCTCTTGAAACTTTTCCCCTGATTCCAGGTTGGGTCGATTGCTGTCCACACCACATACGCGTTGAAAGCTGACACATCCAGGATGTTGTGGGACAGTGCCACAGGCCAGAGAGCAGTCATCCGCTTACAGGTGTATGTACCAGTAAGCTGCAATAAAGGAACAATAAATAATAAGAGATTAGGAACAATATTCAATCTGTCGTACACAAAATGCTATGATTCACCTAGATAAAAATAAAATAAAATGCATGATGAGACTTTACATTACCTTATCAAGGCAGTCAACGTCTCCCTTGTTCTTGTTGTAGTCCTGGATCATCAGGGGCTTCCTGTCCTCTGTGGTGCTGACAGCGGCGTCTTTGTGTACTGTGCTCATCAAGATGACATTTCTGTTCTTCTTGGGAACGTATGACACAAGAGTGTGAGTGTCAGTGAATGTAAATTGTGATGAGAGTGCCTGTCTTCCTCTGGTTGATACCAGCGCAGGGGGAAGTTCGGGCTTGTTCCTCACTGTCCCTACCATGGTGAGCTTTCTTCTCAGTAGCTCCTGACCAAGAGCATGTGATGTGAAGAAGTTGTCACATGTGATATTATGCCCTTGGAGACCGGTTGTCATGTCCAGCACAACACACAAACCCTGGTTTGTGTGTGTGTGTGTGTGTGTGTGTGTGTGTGTTGGGGCAGTGTGTATGGGGATGTTTTCTGTATGTTGAATGAATTTACTCTGGATACCCATTCATTTCCTATGGTGGTCACTTTTGACCGGGAACACCACAGGTGTAACAAGGTTGATTAAAACACTCAAAATTGAATGAAATAGGTGATCATCACTTTTATATGTTCAAGTCCACAGTGTGGAGGATATCATAAGGTCTTGAGGTAATCAGATGAAAAACATAATATTTATGAGTATTATAAGTTGTAAAACGGTCAGATTTGACCCGAACACGACAGGAGGGTTAAGAAGGTTATGATTTTTTTAAGCATATAGACGACATAGATCATTATTTTTATTTTTTTCCATTGTAAATGAAAATACTTATTCAAAACAACTTAAAATTTAAAGTTAACATTTAAACTGTGTACATGGTGTTTTAATAACATTATCTACTGTGTTATTTTTGGGCAATTTTAGTGCAAACTAGGCAAATGGGTCATGGGCGCATTTTTATACAGTGGTTTTCCACCTTCAAGGCAATCAAAGCATTCAAAGCTCTTTACATCAAGGACCCACTAACCCATTCATACACCAGTGTACGCAGACACTGAGGTGGGCTACGTGTCTTGTTCAAGGACACAACAACAGTATTGATCTGTGGGAGCTGGAATCACGCTTCCAACCTGTGGGTCAGTGGCTCTGACCACTCAACCAATGATGTTTATGTCGAGAGTGGGATTCAAATTGCCAACCTGCTGATCAGTGGACAAATGCTCTACCAACTGATCTACTGCCGCCTCATTTTGCAGTTTTCTCATAAAAAATGCCTAAATCTAAGTTTGTGCTCCCTTCAGGGGCCTCTGCAATTTAGTAGTTTGTGACATCATCAAAATTTGTGGTTTTGGGCGGATTTTAGGTGTTAAGTCTCTGTGTGAATATTCTGGTGAAGGTAAGGATCCGTCACTTTCTTTCCATGGAAATATGGAATGTTCCACAAGACATACTTATCTTTGCGGAGATAGCAGTTGACACCACATGGCCAAGTTACATGTCAGGTCTGTGGAGAGGCGAGCCCACTCACAGTAAGAATGTTTTTAGGTCAGTAAAAACCCAAGGAATTGATCAAATGTAAGATGGATATGTTTAATGTCATACCTGGACATTCCAGACAAAGCAATAACATCTTCATGGTGACAAGCAAGTGACGGACCCACCACCAGAAAATTTACACAGTGTGTCTTTAATTTGAGTTAATATGATTAACTTAGATTCAGGAGCTGGACCACGCCTCACCCTCCTCGCCAGCCAACCACAGCTCATCTCGACCACGCCTTCAGTTACCCAGAAGCCCTATTTATACAGCCTATCCCGACAACACCGTCCGCATCAGCTCTCTTTATCTGGGCTGCTAACAACCCGTCAGATTCAAACACCAACTTGTCACATGTTTCCTCTTTCCCTCCAGTTCGCCAGGATCCCACCAGGATCCCATCCAGGGATCTGCAGCCGGAGGATCTTCTATGGCATGTCCGCTCCACTTAGTGATGGTGAGATGAAGCCTCATGCCTCATTGAACCACTTGAGCCAATTGGTTCGAGAAAGAGTTCATTTCTCGAAGCTTCATGTGCGCATGAAACCACCTACTGGCCAAGTGTATAATCACAGGCAGCTGTATCTGAACCACAGAATGTGTGACGCATTGAATTTTTGTGTCTGTTATGTCTGTTGGGAATGACTATGAAGTACAAAACATGTATGACCAAATACTTTCTCTACATATATTATCACATATGTGTAAAATACATTTTGTATGTATTCTGTGTGTGTAAATTTTCCCAAAATGATCATATACTGTATGACAGGTTGAGCTGTTTTTCTGAAAATGGCAAGGGTGTAATCGGACAGTGAAAGTGCTTGTGGAACTAGGAAAAGGGCACAGATTATGCTGTGTAACTTGGACAATGATGTACAGGACAGGGGAAATTTGATTCATTTTTATTCAGAAACAAGAGTTTCTCAACAGTTTTTGGTTTTCAGATCAAAGTGTTCCCACACAGGGGAAAACCTCTTCTCCCTCGCTGGCTCCATCCTATTACCTATCCTACTCTCCTCACTCTCCTAAATCTCTCTCCCTAAACGCTCCAAACTCTCCCCAAACTCTCTCCAAAATATCTCCAAACTATCTCCAAACTATATAAATGCTATGCAAACTCTAGTATGCAAACTCTCAACTGAACTCTCCTTCAAACACCCACATTTTGAATGGAGCCTGAGGGGTCTATACAGCTGGAATAGCTCGCGGCAAAATCTGAACCACTTCCCGACCCAATCACATGGTACAGCCGGGCAGCGAGGCTTCAGACGTCATTTTGGCTCCTCTTCCAAATGAAGAGAGCCTCGATACGCGCTTCACGAAAACACCCCCTTCATTACTCAACACATGCATCTCGTAACATCACTAATCACATCTACACACCGTCAATAAATATCTTTATTGTATTTCATTGTCCTGGCATGATCCTTGATAGTGAAGTATATTTTTAGTAATTCATCCGATTTTTTTTATTGCATGTTTTTAATTCTCCTGCTGTTTGTGTTGCAACAATGGCATTTCCCCCATTGCGGGACAAATAAAGGTCCTCTAATCCTAAAGCCACTGCCCATGAACAATTGGAGAACTGACAGAGTTTAAAGGGACAGTGTGTAAGATTTTTACCAGTTAATTAGCGTATCTGTAACTCACTCATGTCCTTCTTTACATCTAAGATCACTAATATCCACCAACAGCTGATTTCATGCGGAGCTGCAGTTTCTACAGTTTACTTTACCCCTGCTTCATACCCCGGTACCCAATTTTTCAGCTTTACCCTCCCTTCTGTCATGGACATCATTGAAATTATTAAAAAATCCAAATCCTCCACCTGTCCCCTTGACCCACTCCCCACAGCCCTTGTTAAAACCTGCCTCCCTGTACTAGCTCCCCTCATCACCAATATTATCCACTCTTCTCTCACCTCTGGTACTGTCCCCTCATCACTCAAAACTGCCATAGTCACTCCAATTCTTAAAAAACCTGGAATAGACCCCAACGATTTCAATAACCTCCGCCCCATTTCCAACCTACCCTTCATCTCCAAAATTCTTGAAAAGACTGTTGCCTCTCAACTTCACACCCACCTCAGCAATAACAATCAGTTTGAACTATTCCAATCAGGCTTTCGACCCCTCCACAGCACAGAAACTGCACTAATAAAAATCACCAATGACCTCCTTATAGCAGCTGATACTGGTTTACTTTCCATCCTCATCCTCCTTGATCTTACCGCAGCTTTCGACACTATCTCCCACAGCACCCTCCTCCATAGACTATCTTCAATCGGAATTACTGACACCCCCTCACCTGGTTTACCTCATACCTCACCGACCGCACACAGTATATTCATCTCAAATCACACACATCCAACACCTTTCCTGTCTGCGCGGGGGTGCCCCAGGGCTCTGTCCTGGGGCCCCTCCTCTTTATCATCTACATACTCCCTCTTGGCCATATCTTCCGTAAGCATAACATTCATTTTCATTGCTACGCGGATGACACCCAGCTCTACCTTTCCTCCAAACCCTCCTCATCACTCCCACCATTCTCCCTTACCCTCTGCCTACAGGAAATCAACTCTTGGTTCTCCTCCAACTTCCTAATGCTCAATAGTTCCAAAACAGAAGTCCTCCTAGTAGCACTCCATCCACACTCTCCAAATCTAACAGTTTCTCCATTAACATTAATAACTCAACTGTCCATCCCTCTCCTCAGGTCAAGAGTCTGGGTGTCATCCTCGACAGCACACTTTCATTTCATTCACACATCAATAATGTCACCCGGTCTGCATACTTCCACTTACGCGACATCTCTCGTCTCCGCCCTCACTCCTCACACCACTGCCGTCCTAGTCCACAGCCTTGTCACCTCCCGCATCGATTACTGTAACTCTCTTCTTTTTGGTCTCCCCAACAAATCCCTTCAGAAACTGCAGCTCCTACAGAACTCTGCAGCCCGGATCATCACTCGGACCCCCACTCTCCATCACATCACCCCCGTACTACCAGACCTCCACTGGCTCCCCATAAAACAGCAAATTCACTTCAAAATACTCATTACCACATTCAAAGCATTACCCAACCTAGCACCACCATACATATCTGACCTCATCCACCTCCCCCCTCCATCCCGCACCCTCCGCTCTTCCTCCTCTCTTCAGCTCTCTGTCCCCTCCGCTCTTCCTCCTCTCTTCAGCTCTCTGTCCCCTCTGCTCTTCCTCCTCTCTTCCTCCTCTCTTCAGCTCTCTGTCCCCTCCGCTCTTCCTCCTCTCTTCAGCTCTCTGTCCCCTCTGCTCTTCCTCCTCTCTTCAGATCTCTGTCCCCTCTGCTCTTCCTCCTCTCTTCCTCCTCTCTTCAGCTCTCTGTCCCCTCTGCTCTTCCTCCTCTCTTCAGCTCTCTGTCCCCTCTGCTCTTCCTCCTCTCTTCAGCTCTCTGTCCCCTCCGCTCTTCCTCCTCTCTTCAGCTCTCTGTCCCCTCCGCTCTTCCTCCTCTCTTCAGCTCTCTGTCCCCTCTGCTCTTCCTCCGCTCTTCCTCCTCTCTTCAGCTCTCTGTCCCCTCTGCTCTTCCTCCTCTCTTCAGCTCTCTGTCCCCTCCGCTCTTCCTCCGCTCTTCCTCCTCTCTTCAGCTCTCTGTCCCCTCTGCTCTTCCTCCTCTCTTCCTCCTCTCTTCAGCTCTCTGTCCCCTCTGCTCTTCCTCCTCTCTTCCTCCTCTCTTCAGCTCTCTGTCCCCTCCGCTCTTCCTCCTCTCTTCCTCCTCTCTTCAGCTCTCTGTCCCCTCCTCTCTTCCTCCTCTCTTCAGCTCTCTGTCCCCTCTGCTCTTCCTCCTCTCTTCAGCTCTCTGTCCCCTCTGCTCTTCCTCCTCTCTTCAGCTCTCTGTCCCCTCTGCTCTTCCTCCGCTCTGCCTCCTCTCTTCAGCTCTCTGTCCCCTCTGCTCTTCCTCCTCTCTTCAGCTCTCTGTCCCCTCTGCTCTTCCTCCTCTCTTCCTCCTCTCTTCAGCTCTCTGTCCCCTCTGCTCTTCCTCCTCTCTTCCTCCTCTCTCCTGCTCTCTGTCCCCTCTCCTCTTCCTCCTCTCTTCCTCCTCTCTTCTGCTCTCTCTCCCCTCCGCTCTTCCTTCTCTCTTCAGCTCTCTGTCCCCTCCGCTCTTCCTCCTCTCTTCAGCTCTCTGTCCCCTCTTCTCTTCCTCCTCTCTTCCGCCCTCTGCCCCCCCTGCTCTCCCTCCTCTCTTCCTCCTCTCTTCTGCTCTCTGTCCCCCCCGCTCTTCCTCCTCTCTTCCGCTCTCTGTCCCCTCTGCTCTTCCTCCTCTCTTCAGCTCTCTGTCCCCTCTGCTCTTCCTCCTCTCTTCCTCCTCTCTTCAGCTCTCTGTCCCCTCTGCTCTTCCTCCTCTCTTCCTCCTCTCTTCAGCTCTCTGTCCCCTCTGCTCTTCCTCCGCTCTTCCTCCTCTCTTCAGCTCTGTCCCCTCCACTCTTCCTCCTCTCTTCAGCTCTCTGTCCCCTCTGCCCGTCTCGTCACCATGAGGAGTAGAACCTTCAGCCGCTCTGCTCCTCAGCTCTGGAACTCTCTCCCTCCTGACCTCCGTAATATAGACTCTCTCCCACTCTTTAAATCCAGACTCAGAACCTGTTCAGACTGTCCTACCTCTCATATCCAATCACTCCACTCGGATTTTGTTTTTATCTTGTTTTATATGTTTTATTGTATTGTTTGTTTGTGCTTTTTATTCATTTTAATCTTGTACAGTGTCCGTGGGTGTTCTGAAAGGCGCTTTTAAATAAAATGCATTATTATTATTATTATTAATTACTGAAATTGAAGATACCCATTCAAAAATACATTGTTTTCCAAACCTTTTCACTTCCATCATGAAATCAAAGTATTCTTTTGGACTTAGATATAGTCACATAAAAGGGGGATCTTCCCCATGCAGAGGCAGCCATTTTGAATATGAGAGCCGCAGAAGGACATTTGGGCTCCGCCTTCGGCAAGGCTCGTGGTTTTGGGTAAACAACACAAGCATGCTGCCGGATCAGACGTCGTAATGGATCTAACACGTGTTTTGGACTAAATTGTTTTACTGGATTTTATTTGCTGGATCCTTACGGACAAATTGAGAGCAAGTTTATGGTGAAATACAGAGTTTGACCTGTGCAAAGCATTCTAAGGTAAGCTAACCTCATTTTGTGCTTTTCCGTATAAAAGCCCCATGTGCTCGGGGAGTGATTGTTGTGCAGGGAAATGAATTGCATAGTCAAAAAGAGGAGACTGTAAGGTTACATTTGATGTGTAGAGTGTCATGGTACATGATCGGGAATGTGTGTTTTCATGAGAAAAGGAAAAAAAAAAAAAAAAAACGGGACCGCGCCCGGGCGACCCTCGAGGTCTGCCGTAGCTAAAACATAAAGTGCAATAGGACCATCCACCTATGCGCCACGAATCCTACACAAATGTCAAGACTTCCATATTCAGCCGAATGTGTTTCTTGCCGTTTTATTACAATCACAGCAGAATATTCCTAACCTGGGAAATCCCAGGCTGCTTTCGTTCATTCCAATCTGAAAGACAGCCTGGCAACTATGGAAAGCTCTCCCGATTCTGGGAGCCAATCAGAGAGCGGGGAGGGGTGGCAAGACGGTGACACGTACTACGTGACAAACGGAAGCTTGTAGTTTGAACTGACAACTGACATTGGCTCTGGGCTACGTATACTCCAAATGATAGACATTCATAAAGCTCAATAAACGGCCGTTGGCGATCGTAAACCACACCTCCGCTACGAGATATTTCGAAGGTGGTTCCCAGACCATATCTCACTTGTGATATGGTCAGGTGTAAACCAGGCAAGAATATTCCATATAATTTACACACATTGTTAACAACAGCATAAAATACACTTAATTTACACATAAGTTTTATTACATCGAGTACATTTTAGGGAAAAGCTGAACACAAAGTGAATCCTCAAAAGTAAAAACATAATCCCAAATCTTTATGAATTATTTATTTTCTGTAATAGATACAATGATTTTCACACAAAATCTTAAATTATAATAAAAATTAATTTGGGGGGAAAAAAGGTGGTTAAAGGTGCTATATTCATCCAATTTGAGCATTAAGCCATATTATATTGATATGGCCTCAAAAACATACCTGGAGTTGTGTTTTGTTTGAGTAATCTTTTATTATTAGTCTGTCTATATCTCCAAAGCTCAAAATGCTCTGCTCCACCTTGTGATGTCATGAACCAATCATTTTCAAGTTAACAGTTGCATTTACCTTTTATTCAGTAGAGATTAGAAATTCCAGATCTGAAATTACCCAAATGATTCTATTGAGGGTGTATAGAGTTTAAAACACAATGGAGCACTTCCAGTATCACCACATGACATCACAAGATGGAGCGTTTTCCATTCGAGAGAACTCAGCTTAAATATACAGGATTTGTGTGTTAAACGTGTGAATGAATCAAAACACAACTCCACGTATGTTTATGATGAGGAAACAACATTAAAACAGAGATCAGAAAATAGTGTAATATGGGCCCTTTAAACACTGAGCTTTGGACAATTGTAGGCCATTTAAACTGAACTGGTCCTGTTTTGCCACATATTTAAAGGGATATGCCACCCCCAGGTCAAACTTGGGCATCTCCCCACAATCCAGAGACTAAAATAAGTGGTGGAAAGCGTTTTTCTGGTGACCCAGCCATTGTCCAGGTCTGTCAGCAATGACCGCAGCGGTATCTGCAGCTCCTCCGCGTTAGACTGGAGTCTAACGTCGCCAGAGAAAGATTTCGGCCAAAAGGAAGCACACACCACGCTGACAGGGGAATCCCTGTTACGCACCAGGAAGGCAGTTCCCCTGTTATGCAGTGTGCTGTGTGCTTCGGCTGTGTTTTTCCGCACTGAAAAATATTTCCCACCCAAAATGACCAAGGCAAGCTCTCCGTGTTGATTTGCACATTTATTTGCACTCGATATGAATGCGCACTACACAGAAAGTAATTGGGAAAAGCATCGAGAAAATTAATTCCTTTTGGCCGAAATCTTTCTCTGGCGACGTTAGACTCCAGTCTCCAGTCTAACGCGGAGGAGCTGCAGATACCGCGGCGGTCAGTGCTGACAGACCTGGACAATGGCTGGGTCACCAGAAAAACGCTTTCCACCACTTATTTTAGTCTCTGGATTGTGGGGAGATGCCCAAGTTTGACCTGGGGGTGGCATATCCCTTTAAGATCAGGACAGGTCAAAATCACGTATGGCGCTTTTAAGCAGATAAAGTAGTAAATAGGATGCGCGGTCATTTTATCATGTTATAAATCTAACTGAACAGCGGTGAATAAGGTCTGGGCCACTCTGGAGTTGATGCTTTTACGTCGTTGTCTTTGATCATAAACCGCACTTGGAATCCTGGAGCAACTACTGTACCAGTGCAATGCAAAAGGGGTTCTGATTGAATCAAGGCTATGGTTGAGCTGGGCTGTGGTTGGCTGGTGAGGAGCAGGAGGAGGTTGAGGCATGGTCCTGCTCCTGAATCTCAATCAAATTAACTGCACTAAACTGCACTGCACTACTAACTCCACCCTGGAGTTCTTGCATTGACATTATAGAATGTGATCATAAACCGCGCTTGGAGTCCTGGAGCAACTATTGTACCAGTACAGTACTCATAAGTGTTATCCTCACCAGAATCAGGGCCTGGTGTAAACTTTATCGCCCACTGTCACTGCCTGGTATAGTAATTAGCTGTGTCTTCTCTAAAAGACTCATACAGCCCAACCATGAGTTATCAAACCTAGACTTCCTAGTCTACATCTGGTTGTTGATGAGCAGTAGAACGGCACCGTCTTTCACATAGTGCTGAGATAAGATAAGATAAGATAAGACTTTATTGATCTCACGCAGGAGAAATTTACTTGTCACAGTAGCTCCAGGTAGGGACAGTTTGAACAAGAAAGTGCATGCAGGCAAGAATGGCATAAAAATAAGTAATAATAATAATAATAAAATAAGTAATAATAATAAAACAGTAACAAGGAGAGTATTGAAAAACGATATTGCACGTTAGGAGTTATACAAGTAATAATAATAATAAGTTATACAAGTAATAATAATAAGAAACAGTAACTAGGAGAGTATTGAAAATGATATTGCACATTTGGATTCTACAGTGGAGTTATACAGCCTGATGGTGGTGGGGATGAAGGATCTGCGGTAGCGCTCCTTCTTGCACTGGGGGTGCCTCAGTCGGCTGCTGAAGGAGCTGCTCAGCTCCTCCACAGTCCGGTGCAGAGGGTGAGAGGTGTCATCCATGATGGACGTGAGTTTGTCCAGTACCCTCCTCTCAGCCACCTCCTCTACAGAGTCCAGAGGACAGCCCAGGACAGAGCTGGCCCTCCTGACCAGCTTATTGAGTCTTTTTCTGTCCCGTTCTGTGCTGCTTGGGGCCCAGCAGAGGAACATTTCTCCACACAACAGTGGCACATTCATTGTTTCCAGTCACCACATCAACATAAATCTGTTGTAACTCACAGGTTTGCCACTCAGCTTCAGCTATGTCAGTGTTATAACTGCGTTTCATCCTTTTTCTGTATAGGTTGAGAAGTAACATAAGCAGCCCTAGAGGAGCTTGCTCTCTCCCCCATGTGTTTGTAATGTTGTTTAACTGGGAGTTCTCGATGTTCTGGTTGTACCGGTCCCTCAGCCGCTGCAGTGCTGCCACATTGTCGTTGAATGAAAACTCTTTGAGTTCTCTGAGCCGCTTGGGGCTTATTTCAAAGGTGCACCCTGGGTCATACGCAGTATTTTGGGGATTGAACACGTTCTATTCGCTATTGTAGTTTATGCAGACATATAGAGGAACTTTCTTGGAGTTGCTGCATGTGTTAAAGTTGAAATTACCAATAGTGTAGTAACAGCAACCTTTAGGGGGAAGGTCCAGCAAATCTTCCTGGTTTCTGTAATAATGTGAACCATAATCTATAAATGGGTCAAAATCCGGATAGACATTGTTGTTATTGTCGATATAAGCGTTGGTGAGCAGGTGGAGCAGAGGGAGGCTGTGCTCAGGAATAGGCTTTTTTGCATAAATGTTTTTCAGATCATTGGTGGAGTTGAGCATTGGATACTTCTTCAGTCCAAAGACACAGCTCGATGCTGCCAGAATGAGGAGACAGACGAGGATGGCTCTTCATTGTTCTGTTCACAAAATAAAACAGTAAAAAATGTCATTTATATATATTTCATTTATACCTTAATTTATAAAGCACCTTTTATACAAAAAAATGTAACACAAACTGCTTTACAATGATTAAAAACAACCCACCCACCCAACCAGCCCCCCACAGCTGCCTGACACCAGACAACCAAACAACCCAAACAGTAACACACACACACACACACACACACACACACACGCACGCACACACGCACACACGCACACACGCACACACGCTAAAATATATAAAACTACACATAGTCAAAAAGTGAGGCTGAATACAGGCAAACCATCAGAGCCTCGGCCTGAGAAGCATTTTCTCCCGGGAAGAGCAGAGGACGGACCGTTAAGAACAAAATACCAAACTGATAAGAAACTAAACCGTGCCTTTGTCGTGCTTTTGTCCTAATGCTTTGCATCACCTCATTATTGTCTACACCAAGAGCAGAGAGCCATCCACCGGCACCAGGAAGCGCCATAGGGCCCAGGGGATAGATGAGACACAAACACCATCCCCCCACCAGGAGCCCACAGGACAGACCCCGGCAGCCGCAGCCGACCACTGCTCCCGGTGCAGAGGGCTCCTACAGAGGGAGCACTGGAAATCCTAAAAAAATGGTAGATGAATAGTAGTTCAAGCTAATGAAAAGTGTAAAATAAAATATGAATAATAAAACAGGTAAAAGTATAAAATTTCAATCAAAGGCCAAGCTAAACAGATGAGTCTTGAGCCCACTCTGAAAAACATGAACATTCTCTTTGGCCCTGAGCTCCTCCGGCAGGCAGTTCCATAGATGTCATCTAAAAAGTACCAGCTTCGAGTTACCACTAACTGTGAAAAGCTCCAACTGAACACTCCTAATGAGTGCTGTCTATTCTGTAGGAACTGTAGTTTTAGCTGTTCGCAGCACAAAACTCAGACGTGGACTGACAATCTGTACTACCGGGTGGCTGGGTTGGTCCACCTCAGACCACATTTGGGCCAGTGCAGTGGCCTCTGATTCAGGGGTGGACCCCCCCTGCACCTCTTAATGAGCAAACTTTATCAGAGTTTCAGAGAATGTGGATTATTGTTGCACCAGGAGGAACACATGATCAAAGATAGAAGAAAGCCTGAAGCTTTTGCCTGATTTACAAAGCTCCAGATTGACGAGAGAAGAAGTGGATTTCTGCAACTAAACGGGATAGCAGCTAACGTCAATCTTGAGCTTGACTTGGTCATTTTGGGTGGGAACTATTTTTCAGTGCGGAAAAGCACAGACGAAGCACACACCACGCTGACAGGGGAATCCCTGTTACGCACCAGGAAGGCAGTTCCCCTGTTACGCAGTGTGGTGTGTGCTTCGGCTGTCTTTTTCCGCACTGAAAAATAATTCCCACCCAAAATGAGCAAGTCAAGCTCTCCGTGTTGATTTGTACATTTATTTGCACTCAATATGAATGCGCACTACACAGAAAGTAATTGGGAAAAGCATCGAGCAAATTAATTCCTTTTGGCCGAAATCTTTCTCTGGCGCCGTTAGACTCCAGTCTAACGCGGAGGAGCAGCAGATACCGCGGCGGTCAGTGCTGACAGACCTGGACAATGGCTGCGTCACCAGAAAAACGCTTTCCACCACTTATTTTAGTCTCTGGACTGTGGGGAGATGCCCAAGTTTGACCTGGGGGTGGCATATCCCTTTAAATAGTCTATTAATGAGACAGAGAGTAGACTGAAGAGAAACGATCCCAAACCCTAACGTTAACTGACTGATTATAAATGTGTAATGTAGAAAACAAAATCACAAACTAAATTTAAAATCGTTTTTGTGTATTTATTACATATATTTTTGCTATTTTATGGATTTCACATCATTTAAAATGTCAGTAAATGTTGTATATGTATTTATAGCTTTAGTTTTTTTTTCACAAACATCTCCAGAGGACCTTTTTTGATGATATAAAAAGATAAAAAATAAACCAAATCTCCAGATATTGTAGAGTTAAGGCAAAATATACACGTTCTATAGTTAAAATGACACTTGTGCCAGAGTCTAACCTGCAGAGCACACATACACTACCAGTCAAAAGTTTGGATACACCCAGTTTTTTTTTACTACTTTCCACAATTTATACACACAGAAGACATCAAATATATGAAGCAAGATTGAATAGATCAGTAACACACAGTACTCAAGTTGAGGGGGGATGGGGGGGTGGCACCCTTCCTGTGGGAAAAAATATTCAAAATCATCCCTCTTCTAAAACGGGCATCCCTTCTTCCATCCCTTATGGCGTTTTATCAATCAGGCATGAAAATCCCTAAACTTTTGGCGAAATTCGCCGTTTTTAAGTCAAAATGGCCAGTGCCCAAGAGCCAATCATAGGCCAATCATGTTGCAGCATAATTACGCACCGATACGCGCTCCCGCCAATCATGACGATTGCCGCTGTTGTGTTTGCGCCTGTTCGCCGATCAGCTGTGAGCGAGCCGCGTGATATTTACGCGGCATTTCCAAGAGAAGAAGAATCCTTAACTTGCTACGTTAATGCTACGTAAGAAGGAACTCTCGCCTCGGGACACGGGATAAGTTCAGGATTATGTCCTTTTCTCCGGAGCTCCGGATTATTAAAGACAACACGGCAAACTGTTAGAATGGATCTGACCGCATTCTTATGGGTGAGTCATATTATCAGATTATTTCTGCATCTATTTCGGCACTAAACCAGGACTAAACCAAGACTAAACCAGGTCTAAACCAGGACTAAACCAGGACTAAACCAGGACTAAACCAAGACTAAACCAGGTCTAAACCAGGACTAAACCAGGTCCAAACCAGGTCCAAACCAGGACTAAGCCAAGACTAAACCAGATCTAAACCGGGTCTAAACCAGGACTAAACAGGACTAAACCGGGACTAAACCTGGACTAAACAGGACTAAACCGGGACTAAACCAAAACTAAACCAGGTCCAAACCAAGACTAAGCCAGGACTAAAACAGGTCTAAACCAGGTCTAAACCAGGACTAAGCCAGGACTAAACCGGGACTAAACCAGGACTAAACCAGGACTAAACCAGGACTAAACCAGGACTAAGGTGTGTGTGTGTGTGTGTGTGTGTGTGTGTGTTGGTGAAAAATGTCACCATCCCCCCTGGTTTCATTTTACAACTCGACTACTGGTAACAGTTGTTATCAATAAATGCTCTTTTTGATTTGAACAGGTTTACCTCATATCTGGGCACATACAGTTGAAAGCAGAAGTTTACATACACTATACACGCTTTTTTCCCCTCACTGTCAGACATGATATAAAAATAAACATTTCCATTCTTATGTCAATTAGAATTAACACAATTATTTCTATTTGCTAAATGCCAGAATAATGAGAAGAGTATTTTTTATAGAGTTTTTATTACTTTTTTCCAAAGTCAAAAGTTTACATACAGTTCATTTAATATTTGGTACTATTGCCTTGAAACTGTATGACTTGGGTCAAACGTTTTGGATATCCTTCCACAAGCTTCTCACAATTGTTTGTAGGAATTTTGGCCCATTCCTCCTGACAGAACTAGTGTAACTGAGCCACGTTTGTAGGTCGCCTTGTTCGTACACACCTTTGTATGTAAACTTCTGGTTTCAAATGTAGATAGGCCATGTTTATGCTAATTAAAACCCAAATCTTACACACAGTTCCTTTAATCAAATACCAATTTCTCAGTGATCTTGTACATGTTAGAATAACTTCAGGTGATAGTTTCTACACATGAAGAGGTGCTCACCGTCAGAAGTGAAGATGACAGAGACAGATGTGCAGCAGATTCCACACAGACGGGAGCCACAGCCGAGGAACTCCAGGTCCTCAATGTGCTGTGGTCCAACTCCAACCAGATGAGACAAGGACAGCTACAGGGCACACTGTGCAAGTGTGACTACTGCAGAAGAGCACAGTCACCGAGGTTTTTATAAGGCCCAACAAATGTGCTGTGGATAGAGGAGGAGACTTCTTAGAGGAAACATTTCTTAGAGATCCTGAATATGAAGTACAATCAAAGGTCAAGTATTAAAGGAACGTGAAGAAGTTAAGAAGGAACAGAAATGAGGATGGAGAAATGAGCATCAGCATTTTAGCAGTTCATCCTGAAACCACAGAAAGAGGAACAGCAGCAACATCTGCTAGATCTGAGAAATCTTACTCAATTTATTTTTGCCCAACATCACAAAAGCAGTTCCCTCTGAAGACTTCACCAGATAACAGAGTTAACCAACAGAAAGTTAGAAAATCCAACAGTTAAACAGACATCGGTCAATAACAGAAAGTTATTCAGGTTGTTCCATGGCAACGGACTGGAGGGCTGCTTTTGCTACTACCTGAGTTTTTAACATATTTTTTTAACATATCATGGGATTTTAAAAGACTCGGAAGTGCAGCATGTGCAGGCCACAAGTTGCTGTTGCATTTTGTGAAGTGAACAAATGAAATGAACTGAATGTTTTTCCTGTGTCCATGGGTCAGCCCGATGTTCCCCGGGGGAACAGCAGTACCTCCAATTACGAAAAGGTAGCACAGTCCCCCGTACTGCTGTTCCCCAGTGAGAATGTGCAGTGCACTATAGGTCCGAGCAGGTTGCTCTTGTCCTCCGTGCTTGAGGACTGCAGTTGGTTCTGAGGTGATGCAAAGCAGTAGGACAGAAGCATGAATCCGGTTTAGTTTCTTATCAGTTGGTATTTTGTTCTTAACGGTCCGTCCTCCGCTCTTCCCGGGAGAAAATGCTTCTCAGGCCGAGGCTCCTAATACCACTCCCCACTCCAACTCATCTGAGCCCTGAGTCTGGGTTTGGACCTGACAGTAGCATTTCTCACACTAGGCTAAATGCAGTGTCATTTTATATGACACTAAGTTTAATCAACTGTAGTCTTTTAAGTTTCATATCGACTCTCTTGTCAAAAAGTTGCGTTTTAAATTGAGTTTTTATTTTAGAAACAAGTTGTCTTTTTCATTCAATGCCAGAAAGAGGCTTGTTGCTGCAACATTCCTCCCTGTGCTAGACTACGGGGATCTTTTGTATATGCCCCAGCCCAAGCTCTGCGCTCTCTGGACTCAGTATTTCACGCCTCTTTGCGCTTTATTACAAACTGCAGTGCTCGGACCCATCATTGTGAACTCTACTCTCGTGTTGGATGGCCTGCTTTAGCGACCCGGCGGCTCACACACTGGTATAAACTTATTTATAAGGGACTTGTTGGGCTGCTCCCTTAATACCTCAGTGTGTATCTTCAGCGGAGGCCTGACGGACCCCAGAATTTACGTTCTCAGGATGTTTTCACGTTGTTGGTTCCTACTGTGAGAACAGAGAAAGGAAAACTGTGTTTTCAGTACCGTGCTCCAGCAGACTGGAATTGTTTGCAGAGAGTTTTAAAACTTCAAACACTCGTACCTATGGCTTCTTTTAATACTCTTTTAAAGGACCTGGAAACGCAATCGATGATATGCCAATGTTTTTAAACTGTTTTTCATCATTTTATTTGTGTTGATTTTATATTTATTTGTTGTCTGGTGAGTCGTATTGTGTTTCTAATTGTTTTTAACATTTTATCTGTGTTGACTTTATATTTAATTGTCGTCTTGTGAGTTGTATTGTGTGGGCCTCTTGGCCAGGACTCCCTTGAAAAAGAGATCTTTGAATCTCAATGGGACTTTTTTTCCTGGTTAAATAAAGGTAAATAAACTGAATATAGCCTATTGCCATATTAGGTTAATTAACAGCCTAAAATAACAAATGTTCAAAGTCAAAGTTCAAAGTCAGCATTATTGTCAAAAACCATACAGTATGTGCAGGTTGCGCACACAGGATTTGAAATAGTAGTAGTAGTAGTAGTAGACTTGTATATATATGGTCCCTCGCTCTATCGCAGTTCACTGTTCGCGGCCTCGCTGTTTCGCAGAATTTATTTTATTTTTTATAGTGTAACATTTTTTATAGTGTAACATTGTGTTCTGCGTCCTGATTGGCTAAGAGACTGTAGACGTTTGCCGATGGGATGCAGGGGGGACTGGGACTAGACCAGGACTAGACCAGGACTAAACGTGGACTAAACCAGGTCTAAACCTGGACTGGTCCTGGACTAAACCAGGTCTAAACCTGGACTGGTCCTGGACTAAACCAGGTCTAAACCTGGACTGGTCCTGGACTAAACCAGGACTGGACCAGGTCTAGACCTGGACTAAACCGGGACTAGACCAGGTCTAAACCAGGATTAAATCACCCCGTGCGGCTCTTTGCTGGTTTCGTGCGGCTCTTGCGTTCGTTTGTGCGTGTTCAGTTTGTGGCTCGGGCTGCGAGGACGCGGTCCTGAGGGAGAGGCATGGTCCGGGCGCCGCGATTCGATCTCGTGCTCGCAGCTCCGGCCTTGCGCCAGTTGTGCTGCTCTGTCACGGATTTGACAGAGAAATGTGATGAAACGTTAATTCCAGTGTTTTAAGGCGTTTACAGCCTTAAAACATGTATAATAATTAGTGCTGTCAGGCGATTAAAAAAATTAATCTAATTAATTACAGGATTTGTAATTAATTAATCTAATTAATCACATTTTTTAAATATTTTTTTTAGGTGGTTTATTGTGCTCTCCCACAGTGCAAAAAAGGTGTCAAACGTGTGATTTATAGTGGTACAGTGAAAAGACTGCAGACTTCCCCTTTAAGTTTTTCACTCACTCTCTTTGTCTCCACTGTAAACATGACAAGACGCCCATTCCCCCTCCCACATTATGTAACATTCATTGGAAAGCTCATTTACACCATTCCACTAATACATGGCAAATATTTCTGGTCCCAAAAGGTGAGCACGTGCAGCAGCTTTCATGCAACGTCAATAAATAATATTGTAATGACCTGGGTTAATGGTGTGTGTGCCTTTAAGGGGTTGGCTGTTGGGCGCATGCGGTGGGACAGGTGTGGCTGTTAATGTTGAGTGAGTCTGAACTTCTGTTTAATAAAGTTCATTGGAGAATAAGAGAAGCCTGGAGTCATTACAATATACAAGGCTTCAAATATACAGAGAATACAAATAATTGCCCGTGAAAATTACTCATGGCTCACATGAGCCCCAGAACCTGTGAGGAGGATTTAAACTCCCGGTGTGGATGTGTCCGGACCATCGCACCACGGGAGGAGGGAGGAGGCAGCAGCACAGGGGTGAGTAAATGATCGGGTTTAGCGTGATTTAGCGTGATGGGCAAAACTGACAGTCAAAACTTCTAAGTAGTGATGGTGAGATGATATGAGGGGCCGTTCAAGACATTATTCATTCTGGTCCTCTCACATACATACATTCTCCTCGCACATACATACATTCTCACTCGCACATACATATATTCTCACTCTCACATACATATATTCTCAGGGTGAGAATATATGTATGTGCGAGTGAGAATATATGTATGTGCGAGTGAGAATGTATTTATGTGAGAGTGAGTATGTATGTATGTGCGAGTGAGAATATATGTATGTGAGAGAGAGAATATATGTATGTGAGAGGAGAATGTATGTATGTGCGAGTGAGAATATATGTATGTGAGAGTGAGTATGTATGTATGTGCGAGTGAGAATATATGTATGTGAGAGGAGAATGTATGTATGTGTGAGTGAGAATGTATGTATGTGCGAGTGAGAATGTATGTATGTGCGAGGAGAATGTATGTATGTGAGAGGTAAAGTATGGTTGAAACGGAAGCTAGTTTGGTGGAAACGGAAGCCAAGGCATTTATCAGGCAGTGATTGGCTGAAAAGATTCTGTTTCAAATGGGACCGGAGAATCGTAACTCATATGGTATTATGGAGGAACACGAGGCGGGTGCACTAAAGCCGTGTCCCAGTTCGAGGGCTGCAGCCTCCGTTGGCTCCATTTTTGGCCGCACGACGGCATGACACGGCCTGTCCCATTTCATACAGCCCAAAACACGGAGCGAAAACACGGAGCAAAAAGCCCGTCCGGAGAGCGGAGAAAACATGTGAGTATACGCTTTTAACTTTAGGAAATCATTACTAACACAACCGTAAATGTAAAATACGGCCACACACCACAAAACTGTCAAATAAGGTTTTTTTTTAACTGCGTGAACCTCGGAGCTTTGAGGGAAAGGTTTAGCTAGTAATCTGCTAACTCGATGGAAAGTCAGTTCAAACTTTCTTATTTGGACAGATGTCCATCAAACACTTTTTATATTTTTACTGTCAGGGGAAAAAGACTACAGAGGCATTAATGAAGCTACGAGGAGGAAACTCCTTCGCCTCGTTTTCACGGACAGGGGACTCAACACTTGGCCAGTGTAGCTCGTATGATAAAACCCACATTATTTCATGCAGTAAACTTAAAAGACACAGTTTGACTATATCAAAGTTTATTTTTTACTTGTAAATAACGTAATATAAGCCTCCATTGTATGCATTTAATTCTGGGAATGCATTACTTGTTTTACAATCTGTGCATGTTTGTAAAGTGAAGAGTAAATACCACTGCCTGGACAGGTCAGTTTTAAGATGGACATTAGGCTCATTTAACAGGTGCAGACACTGGTGTAGATACTAGACACCTGTGTCTGTTATGTTCATCACATCTAATGTAACAATGAGAAAACTGTTTGAAATGTTTTATATGAATTTTCTTTTCTCATCTGCAGCCTCCTATATGAGGACACAACACTGCTGGGGCCACAGAACTGTTGGCTGAGGAGATGCTCATGGGTCATGAAATGGGTCAAATGCAGAAGACAAGGTAAAGCTACTAAACTGCCCTGGAGGTGTGCTGACCCAGACGTCATGCTCATATTGAAACCATTATTTAAATAGTAAAAATACACATTACTCATATTTGTGGGATTCCTCTATTAATTTAGCTGCTTTGATTATTTAAACTAGCTTTGGATCTTGATGTACATGTACTGTGAACCTAATTTTCCTGTAATAGTTTTCTTAATGTGTAATTATGTTTCTACATTGCAGGACAGGGCTTTGAACCAATCAGACATAAGACACATTCTGCTCTTCCTCCTCCAGAAGACAAGAGATGCAGCTTACTGACTGGCCCAAGTACATTGGATCATGTCTCCACTGTTTTGTGTCCAGACTCACTGAGGAGGAGGTCCAGACTTCATTAGAGTCTGTGATTGCATCAGAGTTCAAAGTCAGCTTTATTGTAAAAAAAAAAAACATATGTAAAGGTTGCACACACAGGATTTGAAATTGCAGCACTCCCTAGGCCCACGGTGAACATAAATCATCTTATAAACAAGACAATAACAAACAAGACAAGACGACAAACACAATGACTAAAACATCACATATACCCATAGCAAATATGATGTTTGCATCAGGCCTGCCTCCTGCACATTTGGTCTGTTGCTGTGCATAATGTGTCCTAATGGAGATGTGTCCATAATGTTTAACTTCTAATTTCCTGCAGAAGTAATATAGTAAAATGGTAGTTTCTTTTCATCTTAGCTGAGGATCACCTAAACATCTTAATCGCTGTGGCCTTATATGACCTTAACAAGTGTGCGAGACAAAACTGAAAACATAATTTGCCTATGAGGTTTAAGTTTTTCAATCTGTACTGACATTTGATCCATGGTGAAATGTTATATTTATTTGATGTCTCTTTTGATAGTAACTAATTACATGCACTATAAGAATGTACTACTGTACTGCAATTAAGCAGTGGTAATCCACCTGATTATATTTTGCAAAGATAATTTTGTTCATTTTGGATTGTCACCTGCTTCAGCAAAAATGAAAATATTTGAGAGTACACTGACATACAGCTGTTTGTACTAATTTATTAAAGCATTGTATGTGTGTAATGGGTTCAATGTTTGACTATTCACATTATGAGAGGATTTCCAGAAGTTCTTTTGAGTGTATAAGAAACCATGTCCATGGCCCAACCAAACTTGGGCTACTAAGCTGCATCTCTTGTCTTCTGGAGGAGGAAGAGCAGAATGTGTCTTATGTCTGATTGGTTCAAAGTCCTGTCCTGCAATGTAAAAACATAATGACACACACATTAAGAAAACTATTACAGGAAAATTAGGTTCACAGTACATGTACATCAAGATCCAAAGCTAGTTTAAATAAATCGAAACAGCTAAATTAATAGAGGAATCCCACAAATATGAGTAATGTGTATTTTTACTATTTAAATAATGGTTTCAATATGAGCATGACGTCTGGGTCAGCACACCTCCAGGGCAGTTTAGTAGCTTTACCTTGTCTTCTGCATTTGACCCATTTCATGACCCATGAGCATCACCTCAGCCAACAGTTCTGTGGCCCCAGCAGTGTTGTGTCCTCATATAGGAGGCTGCAGATGAGAAAAGAAAAATCATATAAAACATTTCAAACAGTTTTCTCATTGTTACATTAGATGTGATGAACATAACAGACACAGGTGTCTAGTATCTACACCAGTGTCTGCACCTGTTAAATGAGCCTAATGTCCATCTTAAAACTGACCTGTCCAGGCAGTGGTATTTACTCTTCACTTTACAAACATGCACAGATTGTAAAAAAACAAGTAATGCATTCCCAGAATTAAATGCATACAATGGAGGCTTATATTACGTTATTTACAAGTAAAAAATAAACTTTGATATAGTCAAACTGTGTCTTTTAAGTTTACTGCATGAAATAATGTGGGTTTTATCATACAAGCTACACTGGCCAAGTGTTTAGTCCCCTGTCCGTGAAAACGAGGCGAAGGAGTTTCCTCCTCGTAGCTTCATTAATGCCTCTGTAGTCTTTTTCCCCTGACAGTAAAAATATAAAAAGTGTTTGATGGACATCTGTCCAAATAAGAAAGTTTGAACTGACTTTCCATCGAGTTAGCAGATGACTAGCTAAACCTTTCCCTCAAAGCTCCGAGGTTCACGCAGTAAAAAAAAAAAAAAACTTATTTGACAGTTTTGTGGTGTGTGGCCGTATTTTACATTTACGGTTGTGTTAGTAATGATTTCCTAAAGTTAAAAGCGTATACTCACATGTTTTCTCCGCTCTCCGGACGGGCTTTTTGCTCCGTGTTTTGGGCTGTATGAAATGGGACAGGCCGTGTCATGCCGTCGTGCAGCCAAAAATGGAGCCAACGGAGGCTGCAGCCCTCGAACTGGGACACGGCTTTAGTGCACCCGCCTCGTGTTCCTCCATAATACCATATGAGTTACGATTCTCCGGTCCCATTTGAAACAGAATCTTTTCAGCCAATCACAGCCTGATAAATGCCTTGGCTTCCGTTTCCACCAAACTAGCTTCCGTTTCAACCATACTTTACCTCTCACATACATACATTCTCCTCGCACATACATACATTCTCCTCGCACATACATACATTCTCACTCGCACATACATACATTCTCACTCGCACATACATACATTCTCCTCTCACATACATACATTCTCACTCTCACATACATATATTCTCACCCTGAGAATATATGTATGTGAGAGTGAGAATATATGTATGTGAGAGTGAGAATATATGTATGTGAGAGTGAGAATATATGTATGTGAGAGTGAGAATATATGTATGTGAGAGGACCAGAATGAATAATGTCTTGAACAGCCCCTCATAAGATGAAGCCTCATGAGGCATTGAACCTCTTGAGCCAATTGGTTCGAGAAAAGGTTCATTTCTCGAAGCTTCATGTGCGCATGAAACCACCTATTGGCCAAGTGTGTAATCACAGGCAGCTGTATTTGAACCACAATGTGTGACGCATTGAATTTTTGTGTCTGTTGGGAATGACTATTAATTACAAAACATGTATGACCAAATAATTTCTATACATATATTATCTCATATGTGTATAATAAATTTTGGATGTATTCTGTGTGTGTAAATTTTCCCAAAATGATCATATATGACAGGTTAAAGGACGACAGATGGAAATTAGATTTCAAGGTATAATCTGATACAAGCATCTCTGCCTTTGGCATTATGTGGCTGTACATTGTCCTGTTAAATAAATAAAATAAAATGTTAAGCTGTTTTTCTGAAAATGGCAAGGGCATAATCGGGCAGAGGAGTGAAAGTGCTTGTGGAACTAGGAAAAGGACACAGATTATGCTTGTGTAACTTGGACAATGATGTACAGGACAGGGGAATTTTTTTATTCATTTTTATTCAGAAACAAGAGTTTCTCAACAGGTTTTGGTTTGGTTTCAGATCAAAGTGTTCCCACACAGGGGAAGACCTCCTCTTCCTCACTGGCTCCATCCTATCACCTATCCTACTCTCCTCACTCTCCTAGATCTCTCTTCCTAAACTTTCCAAACTCTCTCCAAACTATCTCCAAACTATCTCCAAACTATATAAACGCTATGAAACTCTAGTATCTAGACTCTCCAAACTCTATCCAAACTCTCAACTGATGCAGCTCTCCTTCAAATCCCCACATTTTGAATGGAGCCTGAGGGGTTTATACAGCTGGAAAATCTTGCGGCAGAATCTGAACCGCTTCCCGAAGTAGTCACGTGGTACAGCCGGGCAGCGAGGCTTCGAACGTCATCATTTTGGCTCCTCCCCCAAATGAAGCAAGCCTCGAATTGCGCTTCGCGGACACGCCCCCTTCATTACTCGGCACACGCTTCGCAGCCTCGGCCCATCTCGTAACATCACTACTTCTAAGTGTGCACCCTTAGTCGCGACAGAACACGCTGGAGAGGTTATGGGAATTGAAAATGGTTAGGGATAGGGAAACGGGCTCGTGCGTCTTCACATGCTCTCCCCTATTAGAAGTGCATTCGTCTCTGTGCCGGCCAATGGGAGCACGGCATTTCTCATCGCGTCATCGCTGTCCAGGGACAAGAGGGACCTGCGCCGTCACGTTTTTATCAATAAACTCGCCGTTCAAAGGCCCCACACGCCAAATTTAAAATGCGCGCGCATTGAATTGCCGTTCATAATTAATTGCGTTAATTTTTATAACGCGTTAATTAGCGGTGTAATTAATTAATCTAATTAACGCGTTAAACTGACAGCCCTAATAATAATTGTAAAATATAAAGTTGTCCTACTTCGCGGATTTCACTCATTACGGGTTATTTCTGGAACCTAACCCCCGCGATAAACGAGTGACCACTGTAATACAAATGGATAAAACACACAGTGTGTAGCGTAATAAAGCTCAAATTGTGTCATTTAAGCAGCAGTGTCAGTGTCCTTTAAGTGTAATTTAAGCAGCAGTGTCATTGGGGCAGGGAGGGAGGCAGGGAGAGAGTTCAGGCAGGGAGAGAGTTCAGGCAGGGAGAGAGTTCAGGCAGGGAGAGAGTTCAGCATCCTGACAGTTTGGTGGATGAAGCTGTCTTTCAGTCTGCTGGTCTTTGCCCTGAGGCTCCTCAGTCTCCTTCCTGATGGCAGCAGTCTGAAGAGGCCGTTGGATGGGTGCGTAGGATCACCCAGAGGCCTTTGTGGATGAGGCGGGTGTGGCAGATGTCCTGCAGGGAGGGTAGAGAGACACCCACGGTTCTCGCCCTAATTGGAGAGCATACTGTTAAGAGAGCCCTCTGATTACAAATGTTCTTACAAAGGGCCACTGATTTACCAAGGGGTTTGAATGAAAGTCCTTTCAGCGAGCCCTAAAGCCCAGGATATGCTAGCTGTATGACTTGATTTACGTGCGCAACCGCACATACTTGCAGCACAACGATCAGAGCACTATGCACGATACTGGTAGTGTTGCCAAAAACAAATCACCAAAAGTCGCTATGATGTCATAACGTCACGCACGACTCACTGATCTCAAGAAAATGTGTCTACATGGCTATGTTGACAATCTCAAAGGGTACAGTTTCGAGATCAGGGCTAATGCGCAGTGCTGCTTAACCATGGAATAAGCTGTTGGGCTTTACTGGCCAGTGATGCAGTGTTCGTTGACCAGGAGAGGTCCTCAGAGATATGCACACCCAGGAACTTGGTGCTGCTTACTCTCTCCACAGCAGCCCTGGTGATGGTGTGGGGGGCATGCTGTGTGTGTGCTCTCCTGAAGTCTACGACAATCTCCTTTGTCTTCTCCATGTTCAGGGAGAGGTTGTTGTTATTGCACCACTTGAGCAGGCGGCTCATCTCGCTTCTACAGCGTCTCATCGTCATTGCTGATGTGACCCAACACAGTTGTATCATCTGCAAACTTGATGAAGAGGCTGGAGCTGTGTGAAGGTATGCAGTCGTGGTTCAGCAGAGTGAAGAGAAGGGGGCTCAGCACACATCCTTGGGGAGCCCCCGTGTTCAGTGCGATGGTGCTTGAGGTGTTGCTGCCGACCTGTACTGCCTGCAGACAGAAAATCCAGCAGCCAGTTGCACATCAAGGTGTTGATCCCCAGCTTGTCTAGTTTGAGTATGAGTTGCTGGGGAATGATTGTGTTGAATACTGAACTGAAGTCAATGAACAGCATTCTGACATATGAGTCTCTGGTGTCCAGGTGTGCGAGGGCTCAGTGGAGGGCTGTTGAGATTGCATCATCGGTCGAGCGGTTAGAACGGTATGCAAATTGAAATGGGTCCAGGGTGGAGGAGAGAGATATCTTGATGTGTCGCATGACTAGCCATTCAAAGCACTTCATGAGGATAGGGGTGTGCAACCGGATGGTAGTCGTTAAAGGGATATGCCACCCCCAGGTCAAATTTGGGCATCTCCCCACAGTCCAGAGACTAAAATAAGTGGTGGAAAGCGTTTTCCTGCTCACCCAGCCATTGTCCGAGTCTGTCGCCACTGACCGCCGCGGTAACTGGTGCTCCTCCGCCTTAGACTGGAGTCTAACGTAGCCAGAGAAAGATTTCGGCCAAAAGGAATTAATTTGCTCGATGCGTTTCCCAATTACTTTGTGTGTAGTGCGCATTCATATCGAGTGCAAATAAATGTGCAAATCAACACGGAGAGCTTGCCTTGGTCATTTTGGGTGGGAACTATTTTCCAGTGCGTAAGAATACCGCTGTATCACGCACCACGTTGTGCAACAGGGGAACTCCCTTCCCGGTGCGTAACAGGGATTCCCCTGGCAGCGTACTGCGTGATACGGCTGTATTCTTACGCACTGGAAAATAGTTCCCACCCAAAATGACCAAGGCAAGCTCTCCGTGTTGATTTGCACATTTATTTGCACTCGATATGAATGCGCACTACACACAAAGTAATTGGGAAACGCATCGAGCAAATTAATTCCTTTTGGCCGAAATCTTTCTCTGGCGACGTTAGACTCCAGTCTAAGGCGGAGGAGCACCAGATACCGCGGCGGTCAGTGGCGACAGACTCGGACAATGGCTGGGTGAGCAGGAAAACGCTTTCCACCACTTATTTTAGTCTCTGGACTGTGGGGAGATGCCCAAATTTGACCTGGGGGTGGCATATCCCTTTAAGGCTGGATGGAGACAACTTCTTCGGCACGGGGATGATGGTGGAGGTCTTGAGGCATGTGGAGACGACAGCCTGACTCAGAGATGTGTTGAAGATGTCCGTAAAGACCTCTGTGAGTTCCGCAGCACAGTCTCTCAGTACACGACCAGGGATGTTGTCCGGTCCTGGAGCTTTGCATGTGTTGATCCTGCTGAGGGATCTCCTCACGTTGTCCGGGGACAGTGTCAGCACCTGGTCACCGGAAGGGAGTGGAATCTTCTGTGCCGGGGTGCTATTGTGTGCCTCAAAACGAGGGAAGAACTCATTTAGTCTGTGGCATTGGCTTGTAGTCCGTTATGGCCTGTATCCCCTGCCACAGTCTCCGCATGTCTCTGCTGTGATGGAAGTGCTGTGCTATCTTCCTAGAGCAGGGGTCTTCAACGTTTTTCAGGCCAGGGACCCCTAAACAGATGGCGAACTGGGCCAGGGACCCCCTACTATATATACGGCATAGAATTGTGTTTTATATTAAATTGAGCTTAGTGTCATGTATAAACATTGCTACTCTGTTATCGTACATCCAATACAAGGAAATAATACACAGGTTAATACTGTATTTTACACTATAAAATTATATTATTTTAAAGTGAAATCTAAAGATTTCGCGACCCCCCCTGCAGTACCCCCCCTAGGGGGGTCGCAACCCCCCTGTTGAAGACCTCTGTCCTAGAGTATTGTCTCTTAGCCTCTCTGATGCCACGTGACAGATTTGCCCTTGCTGTCCTTGGGCCCACCTCGTCTCCAGCTTTGAAGGCAGCGTTTCTTACCCTCAGCACCCTGTAGACCTCCCCTGTGAGCCATGGCTTCTGGTTGGCCTGAACAGGTTGGCCTGGTGTCTGACACCATCAATGTACTTTGAGATGTAGGTAGTGACAGTCTCTGTATATTCCTGTAGGTCTATGGTGTTGTGGGTGGCAGCCTGTTTGAATATATCCCAGTCTGTGGTGGAGAAGCAGTCTTGCAGTGCCTCTGAGGACCCCTCTGGCCACACCCGTACCTGCTTACGAACTGGTTTGGTGGTCTTGACCAGTGGCCCGTATGCTGCATTAGCATGACAGTGATGTGGTCAGAGGTGCCCAGGTGGGGGAGGGCTTTGTAGTCTCCCCTCCAGGTAGTGTAAACACTGTCTAATATGTTGCTTTCCCTTGTAGGAAAATTGATGTGATTCTGTAATTTGGGAAACATGGACTTTGGGTCTGCGTGGTTGAAATCGCCTGCCAGAACGAGAAAAGCATCTGGGTGAGCAGTTTGCTGCTCACTCACGTGCTGGTACAGTCCGTAAAGTGCCTCACTCCTGTTGTTGAGGGATATATACAGTGACAAGTAGTAGCAATTCCCTTGGCAGGTAGAACGGTCTGCACTTGATGATCATGGTCTCTAGCAGTGGGGAACAGTATTTACAAACCACGACAGCATCCCAACACCAGGCATTGTTTATTAGTCCTCCGCCGCGCGTCTTACCTCCTTCCGGGAGTGATCTGTCCACCTGGTAGCATGCTAGCTGGTCGAGTTGTATGGCGCCATCGGGGATGCTGTCGCTGAGCCGTGTTTCCACAAATACAAGGACACAACTCTCTCTCACTGACTTTAGCGTAGCCCGAAGTAAATGTACGTGGTCCAGTTTATTATCCAGCGAGCGTACATTAGCCAGTACTATGGTAGGGATATGTTAGAAGCTTTGATTGTGATATTGCTGAAAAAACACATTTCTGGCATTAAAAAGGAAGAGATTGTCTAATATCACAGAGAAGCCCATGGAAAGAAATTTGGCCTTTCTCTACCTGAACTGTCCACCAGCCAAGGATAAACGTCTGGTCACCCTAGGTATAATTCCTATGGGCCCAACTGGACCAATATCAACCACGTAGCCCAACTTTAAACGGGTGATTCTGTGCTGCTACATGGCAAATGAAAAAATCTTGTAAAGTCCTTGTGTGTCAATGAAATCTTGAGCTGTAATGTGTAATGCCAGATATTTGTCCTTTTCTTTGTGGCCTCTTTGGTCTTTCCACAGCAGTCTTTTTATTTGCCTAAAACTAATTTTTATTTCACCTTCTTAGAAAGTCCGGGCCTACAATACCTGGTGAAGTTGTTTGGATATTAGATATTTGACAAATTTGACATATTCTCTGCCGGCAAATGTTTTGGGCGATATTTAGGAACCATCAACAAATTGTTAAACTGGGACAAATTCAGCAAATAAAATAAAAAAAAAATTTAAATGAAAGAATAAAAAATAAATAAAAAAAAATACAAATAGGACAAGACATTTATAAGATATATTTATGAAATTTCTGTTTATAAATAATTATTAACATTAATAATAAATACATAGATAAACCGTTTCTCCAATAATTCTTCACGATAAAGAGGATCAGGTATGGCAATTGATTATTTGAAAAAGTGCCTTTTAAAAAATTAATATTTTAGTCTTAAAACTGAGGATTTTCTTCGATAGCTTTTAGGTTTTGAGAACCACCTCCAAAGTAAAATCCGTTTTTAAATTTTTTTTATTGATATTTTATTACAAAAAATGTATTTTATTCCCCATAGCTTTTAAGTTTGGTGAACCACTGACTCCAAATTAATGCAGAATAAATCTGCATAAGGATCGAGTACCGCAAAAATACCAAAAATCCACATTTTAAATTTTGACTTAATGTTTTAGCCCAAACATTGAAGTTTTTCTTCCAATTGCTTTTGTTTTGTGACTCACTGACTCCAAATTAATGCAGAATAATTCTACACAATGAGGAGGATAGGGTACAGCAATTGATGTTTGTCATATGTATTTTCAATTTTTCAAAATTGGTAGACATTATCTCAAGGGGTGGGGCATCAAAAGTTTTTGACAGACAGTTGTATGAAAAAGTTTGGGCACCCCTCCCAGTGGTATGTCATTCATTTCCCCATAAAAGCTGAGGACTGGGTGGTTTTCCATACACAGATTTTAAGTGTAGTAATATTTATTTGTATGAAATGAAATCAAATGTGAAAAATGTGGGCACCCTTGTCATTTTGTTGCTTTGAATACCTGTAACTAATCAATACAGAGTAACTGGAACACAAAATTGGTTTGATGAGCTCATTAAGCCTTGAACTTCATAGACCGGTGTACTGCCGAAATGGGCCGCTTCGTCGAAATAGGCCACCTCGTCGCTACTGCGCATGCGCACCACCCCTTTAAGCGTTGTTTAAAGTTTAAATGTTGTTTAAATGCAGTCGAGCGGAGTTCTCGAGGCAGAAATGGAGTTGTTTTCAACAGTGACAACACAAGTAACATTTTAACAATCTATTGGTTTTATTGTATGTTTTAACCAATTAAGCATGTAACGAACGATATGTTAATGTTAGATTTGCGGCAGAATATCTACGTCAGATGATTATAGTTTGGATTTAACATTTGACTGCATCGTTATTGTTTTCATTACATCGTATTTTGTTATTTTGTGATGTGAACGTAGAAAACGTTGTATATATATGTTATATGATGTTCTCATTACATTTGTTTAATGTTCCCTGCAGTACAGTTTTTTCATCACACCTCCTGTGTGAGATCAATAAAGTCACTTTTTCTTCTAATTGTTTCTAACAGGAACGCGTTCATCAGCTCAGTGAAGACGTCTTGTCACTGTTGAAAACAACTCCATTTCTGCCTCGAGAACTCAGCTTGACGGCATTTAAACAACATTTAAACTTTAAACAACGCTTAAAGGGGTGGTGCGCATGCGCAGTAGACGAAGCGGCCCATTTCGACAGTACACCAGTACAGTACATCCAATCATGACAAAAGGTATTTAAGGAGGGCAAATGCAAGTTATTCTTCTTCTCTTTGACTCTCCTCTGAAGCTCAGCTTTACGGTTTAGGGGAAGGCTACAAAAAGCTCTCTCAAAGATTTCAGCTGTCAGTCTCCACTGTGAGGAACATACTGAGGAAATGGAAGGTCACAGGCACCACAGGCACAGTTCTTGTCAAGGCCAAGAAAAATATCAGAGGCAAAGGTGAAGGATGATCAGAATGGTCAAAAACAACCCACAGACCACCTCCAAAGACCTGCGAGGTGTCTGCACCAACATGCAAAGGTCAACAATACAGTTCAATTTACACAAGGAAAGGCTGTACAGGAGAGTGATGTGGAAGAAGCCTTTTCTTCACAGATGCCACAAACTGAGTCGCTCGAGCAAAAGCTTCATTTTGGAATAAAGTGCTGTGGACTGATGAAACAAAAATGGAGTTATTTGGTCATAACAAGAGGCGATATGCATGGCAGCAAAAGAACACAGCATTCCAAGAAAAACACTTGCTCCCTACAGTAAAATTTGGTGGAAGTTCCGTCATGCTGTGGGGCTGTGGGGCCAGTGTCGGTACTGGGAATCTTGTTAATGTTGAGTGTCACATGGATTCCATTCAATATCAGCAGATTCTTGAGAATAATGTTCAACAATCTGTCACAAAGCTGAAGTTACGCTGGGGCTGGATATTTCAACAAGACAAAGACCCAAAACAGTGCTCAAAATCTCCTCAGGCATTCATGCAGAGGAACAAGTCCAATGGAATGGCCATCCCAGTCCCCAGACTTGAAGATCATTGAAAATCTGTGGGATGATTTAAAGCAGGCTGTCCCTGCTCGGCAACCATCAAACCTCACTGAACTAGAGATGTTTTGTAAGGAGGAATGATCCAGACACTCATTAGAGTCTGTAGGAAGTGCTAGAGGCTGTTATTTTTGCAAAATATACTAAATATTGATATGATTTTTCTGTTAAGGTGCCCAAATTTATGCACTGGTCTAATTTGGTTTTGATGCATATTGCACATTTGTTAAACCACTGTTAAACCCAATTTCACTGCTGAAATTTTACTGTGTCCATTAGTTATTTGGAAGATCAAAATGACATTGTGGACCCAAACATCCAATGATTTATAAATGAAAATAATGGCAATTGTCAAGGGTGCCTGAACTTTTTCATACAACTGTATGTAAGATATGTAAAACATGTGAATAAAACAAAACTCCAGATGTGTTTGTGATGAGGAAACGTACTGTAACATAGATCAGAATATAGCTCAATATGGGCCCTTAAAGGTGCATTGTGTAATTTTTCTGGAGAGGTTCCGCAACCTGCTTGTCTCCATGGAGATACACAAGTAGCAGATTTTTTCATTTACATAATGACGACAATAGACGCTTGACAATACTTCAGTTTTGGGTTTATTACCAAACTGCTAGTGTCTCATGCGTTTAGGCCACTTAGTATGAAATAAAGCTGTCCACAAATGAAAATGATCACCTCTGTAGTATCTTCAGTCCAGAAGACTTCAGGTCAGTGCGGCCATGGCACAGTAAAGGGAAGAGCCCACTGCATTCACACCTCAATTCAACACTATACAATGCTGTACAAGTTAGTCTGCAGTACAATCTATGTACAACTTATTTTTTAGCCTATCTGTACATCTGAATACAAAAAATACATTTTATAGGAATTTTAAACATACTCAGCTTAAATGAAGTTATTTTGGGGTAACTAAATATACAGCTTATATTCAGCTTTGTGACAAAACAAAAGTTCCATCTTTTAACAGGGGAGAGGATATATTTCATCATAAGTGTACATGTAGGACAGGAGAGTTCAGTGACGCCTGATCTTGACTTTACGTCTGGGGCTCTCTCTGCGTTTGTCTGAGTCGTGGCTTCTCCTCCTGTAGTTCTCAGAGCTGTGCCGAGGGGGACGCCACTGGGATGGTCGTCGGTTCTCCTCCTTGTCCATCTCTAGAACTCTGGGTCTACGTGGTAGAAATGAAAGAAATGGATTTAGTAGGTTCATAAATTATTTCAAAATTGATCTACATACTTTTTTTTTAGTAAGTTCATTTGAATTAAAAAAAATAAAAAATTCTGTATAACGCACATGACAAATTTGTATTACATTTTTCTTTTTTTTATTCCTGGCTTTCCATTTAATCTCCACCATGAATATACACAAGACAAGTGAACACTTCAGTAAAAGCATGTAAACCTCATTATTAAAGGCCCAAGTGCATTAGAAACTATTAAATACAGAAGTGATTAGAATTGGATTAATTGCAAAGCCCTAGCTGAAGTCAAGTTTTAGTAAAGCTTTAAAAAAGTAAAATATTTTGGTAGAATATTTGGAGCAATCTACCAGAATAAAAACAGCAAGACGAGCATTTCACCTGTGAACAATGTTCCCTCTAAGGTGTGCGACCAGACGTTCAAGCGCACATCAAATTCTTTTCAGAGCATAAAATAAAATCTAACTTGAACTCAGCGCTGATTTGACACACGGAATCTAGTCTGATAGATTCAGGTTGCACAAGTGACTGTGCACATGCATTAGGGACAAATATCTGTTTCCAGTTGATATTTCGACCACATTTCCCTCGCTTCCTTCAGTATGACCGTAGTTGTAGTGCACATCTCCGAGCAGCGGCAGGTCCGCCGCACATGCTCCACGTAGGGAAGAACAGAAGAGGAGACAGGTAGCCATAATGTAATCCTCCGCTGTTTTTGTCCAAGCCATAGTGTTTTGTGAGGCTCACATGGACTGACTGTGCTGTAGCTCAGCAGTGACAGATTCTGCGCTAAAGCGGCGATGAAAAGGCGCCAGGTGAGGCACGTAGATACCTGGCCTCATGGTAGAGGCACTCGTGAGCCCAGGGATTTAAGTGACACAAGCTACAATTTAGAGTTAGCAAGTGGAAAAAAATGAAGGGGAAAAAAAAGAATAATAATGAAAGATTATATATTAAAGCTCAAGCAGTTTTCTAAACTGGACTTTCGGTAGAAGCAGGAAGTTATAATTAAAGGAAGACCAACGCAGGACCTAAAGGGTTGGCTTCAGACTATGGGACGAAAGACTTTTCAAACAGCGTGGTACATACAAAAAGGCTGTGTGGATGTCCAAAAAGAAATGGTCTTTTCTGCTTTTCCTGCATTCTTTTCTCAACCTGCTGTGACAATGTCTGGACTCAGATGGGATATTGTGATCTGAAAAATTTGCAAAGAAGCCTCGTTGAACATGGGTGGTCCACCACTCACATTCAGAGCCACATCGCGCTAAAAACATTGCTATTTTAATTTATGATGCTACTTAGTGCGCTCTGGAAAATGCACTGAACATAATATAATAATTCATTATAAACATATAAACATTATATTTATATATTATATATTATTATATTTTCAGCTTCACATCAAAAATATTACGAGCTACCAGTCACATGCAGGGAGAGAAATTGGCCTGGGGCCAAATGTACTTGCCGACACCTGGTTTACATACAGTATTTGTACATTTGATTGTGATGACGTCAGTACCATTTACACCAGTGATAGCCCAATGTTTCAAACACCATGCACGTGTTCCATTTATAGGCCGGCTGTGATGTGGGCCATCCTCTCGTGGACTCACCACCCACGGGAGGATTCATGGGGGCTGGTGCATTGTGTCCTGGGCAGCAGATCTGCTGCCCCCACGACCCAGAAATGGAAAAAGCAGAAGATGGATGGATGGATGGAGGTCAGTACCTGACCAGCCATGACCCTGACCACACATCACTGATGTACACATACAGAGAGTGTGTGATTGTGAGTGAATGGTAATACCTGTGTGCAGCATCTGGGTCGGCTCTGCGGTGGGAGCGCTTGGCTTTGAGTGGCACAGGTCTCTCAGGAGGAGAACTGTCCGAGTCCAGCCGAGGAGCATCTGGTCTGGTCCTGCAAAACAACACAGAGACATGCTACATCAAAGTGTATCACAATGAGCATTATGGAACTTTTGTAATGGGGAAGGGGTCTATTTGGATTAAAGATTAAAATATGAACTATGAAAACTATGAAAAAAGTCTCTTGTACGCACTAAGGTACCTTGTTCACTTTGGCAGGATGACAGAGACATCAAGAAATTACTGCAACTGTACACCCAGGCAGACATGTACATGAGAATATTTGTATGTGTTTCCATGATGTTAAGTGCTCCCTTTTCAGAGCAGGCCTGTCGCGATAACTAATGCTGAAGTGGGATATATTGAAGTAAATGGACGAAACAAATCAAACGATAAAGCAGAATTTTCCCAAAAAGTATTCTAAATGTAGAACACTGTTAAAAAATATGGGCTGCAATGAATAAATAACAGAATGCAACACTATAGTAGTTAGTTTGTGTCTATGAGTCATAGAAGTTCATAATTCAGCCTTCTGCAAAAACAGGAAAGCAGTACAAAGAAAAAGTCCCCATGATTAATACTGACTCCCAAAAATAATTCTTCTGTCATGTATTGTACGATAAGTTGATATCATTTATAGTATTTATCGTAACAGGCCTAGTTCAGAGCCTGGGGGTCATTCCAGAATTGGAGGACATTTTACGTCCCACCCATCAAATATTAAATAATCCACATACAAAATACTAAAACATACAGTTTCTGAGTGAATTTACTTGTCCTGAGACCAAATCTAAAAAAAACTAAGAGAAAAGAATGCTTGAAAATAGTTTTTAAAATACCAAATAAGTCTGGAGTTCCCCCAAAATGCCATTTTCCTCTTGTCCCACCCCTCTAATGACCAAATTGAATCTCAAATAAAACAGTTAAAATTGAATTGAAATTTCTTGTTTTTTCTATAATTTGTTTCATTGCCATCTCTTGTAACTGTGGGAACATTTGTTTTAATAGACATAATATTTCAAATAATAATTATTATTCATGGAACATGTGTCCAACAACCTGCACCAACCCTGTTACCAGAACATTTTTAGTCTGGTAGAAGAAGAAGAAAACAGAACCACATGATCCCCTGGACTTAACATCATCAAACAGTTTTCCAAAAGAATGGGCAGAGCAAATGTTTGTCTTCTCTTCTATTTTTCATATTTTTATAAAACAGTTAGTCTTGATTGAATGTCTCACTCTGCCTCATGCAACCCTGTTATGCAGAATAAGACCTTTTTTTTGTTTCCTTTACGTATTTGCATAAATAAGTTTTTCCTCTTGATTAGTAATAACAGCTAAACAGCTTCTATTCCTGAGATAAAGCGAACATTAGTGCGATTTTGCAACCCTGTTACTGTGATTAGAGGAAATAAACCAAATAAATCATATAATAAAAATTTACCATTGACCGTCAGCTGAGCTAATCAAGCATTTGATAGTTTATTACCCATTATTGATGAATATGTAGCAGAAAATCAGAAAAGTGAAGATTTATTTTTCAAGAATTTTAAAGCCAAAATGTCCTCCAATTCTGGAATGACCCAAATAGTACTCCACTGTACACAGTCCTGAAGAGAAACGATCTCAAATACTTTTTGCTTATCACTGTTCATATGTTTAACGTTAATTGATGACTGCTTAGAAATGTGGATTGTAGAACATAAACTCACAAACTAAAATCAATAGATTGTGTGTTCGTTACATTTAAATGACTGATTTAAGTGCTATTTAGCTACAACATCTGCACATTAGTCAGAGCACATCACGTTTTTGCCATTTCATCAATGAAACTACAGTGGTACCTCACCTTACGAAAGACCCAACAAACGAAAATTCCAAGTTACGAAACGCCTTCACGTTAAATTTTGGTCTCTAGATACGAAAGAAAATTTACGAAAGTTACGAAACGCGAAATCTCAAAAATTCAAATAATGCGCGCTCAGCCACACACATTATACGCTTTTCTCAGACTGAATTTAAACTTTTCTCACATTTGTCTGTCGTTTAAACACTCAAACTTTCATAGATTTTCAACAAAATGTATTAATAATGAAGTGTGGGGGGAAGGGGGAGGGGGGGGGAGAAGACTGCGCGCGGACACGTGTGATAGCGCAGCATGACCCGGTGCGGGGCTGCGAGCACCCTCCTCTAGACCAGGTGTAAACCAGGTCTAAACCAGGATTAAACCACCGCGGCTCTTGCCTGCGTTCGTTCATGCGCACGGACTGCGTGCCGTCCCGAGGGGAGGCACATCCCCTCCCCTCCTCGCTGCTCGCCTCAGCCGTGACTCGTGAGGTACACCGGTGCTGCTGCTAATAGCAGAGCTAGCACGAAACCAGGAAATGGACCCGCACACGGCGCTTTAATCCTGGCGAGTGACACTTTTTTCCCCGAGGAGCAGGGGATGGGGGGCTGAAAACGCGCGGTGCCTGCATTATCCAACCGATTTTCTGGGCACAGAAGCGCTGTGCGCTTGAATTGCGTAACTAAATTTCAGCGTGAGAAATACCATGTGTGGCGTGTGAGCACGTCGAATTGCGTGTGTCACACTCTCAAAGCCTAAGACTTGAGAGCCCTGCTGAAATGTTTGGAGCGGAATTTAACAACTCATTCAAAACGCAACTAGAACATTTTATTTTGAAGTTTTACCTTTCTCTTTTCCGGTACAGTCGTGGTTAGAAATGTGTTGACGCTGTTGTGTTTTTTGTTTTTTTTCAGTCCAGTCATTTACAGCACCTCCCTTCTCTGGCTTTTGCGTCCACTTTTGCGTCTTCGTATTTACAAACATTTCCTGTTGAGAACGCTCGTCTAAACGCGGATAAAAAATTGAAGACGAGACGCCACTTTTGCGTCTTCTGTTTTGATCGTCGCCGTATAAACATAGCCCAACACACCTACTTGTTTACAGTTTCAGAGTACTTTGTTAAGTTTCAGAGTAGTTCAAGTGTAGTTAGCTCCTCCCTATAAGGCAGTGTCCACCAGCGTCTGGCCAGAACTGAAGCAGCAGCTTGGATGTATTTGATCAAAAAACTTTTGAACTGAATTTCTCCTTTACCATGGATTCTACCTGGACGACTGAGGGATTGTACATATAAATTTCCCTTTCTTTTTTCCTCATCCACTTTGTGGAAGAAATTTATATTAAAAGTTTGCTTGGTATAGGGATGTCAACAATTAATCGATTAACGGTTAATTGTCGATTAAGATGTTGGTCGATCAAAATGCATTAATTGTAATTAACCGCTAACCGCGGACACGCGGACACGCGTGGTCATGAAACAAGGCAACCGCGCTGCGCCAAGATCGACTCACAGCCGACCGCAGGCGCCAACAGCACTGCTCAGCAGCCCCGGGTGTACGCGCGAGGCGAGATCTAACCCGGAATGTGTGCCGCTGCTGCCGGTTTCGCCGCAGCCCGCGCCCCGAGCCCCGCACGGCTGGCCTGCGGCTCGGAGTGCGGCGAAACCAGCACGCGCCCCAGTGGTTTAATCCTGGTCTAGTCCAGGTCTAGACCCGGTCGAGTCCCGGTCCAGTCCAGGTCCAGGTCCAGACCTGGTTCAGTCCTGGTCTAGTCTCTTAGCCAATCAGGACAGAACACAATGTTACTCTATAAAAAAAATTTTACACTATAAAAAAAAAAAAAAAATGGATAGAGCGAGGGATTTCTGTATTTTGTTATTCAGCATCAATACATTTGTCTGCTTTTTACTAAGGAATAATGAATTGAGGAATATACAATATAATAATACTATGATATATTTATGACTCAGTGTTATGTATACTATAGCTTATATTCTTAAAGACCCTATTGAAACACTCAAATTCAGGTGAAAAGCGCCGCTTATCAGTTAATCGTTAATCGACCGATAAGGTCAATCAACTATCAGTTAATGAATTAACCGATAATTTGCATCCCTAGCTTGGTATAATCAGCTACATGGTAACTAACGATTACTAGACCTATCATTTTAATTAGTTAATTATAGTTAATTAAACATCTTGTAGAATTTTGCACCTTAAACAGCCTTTTGGACAACCACGTAATGGATATTATTAAGTACGTAGCTGCTTGGCCTTCACAATGTCTTTGAACTCTTAATATTTTAATTTTTTGAAAAGTCTATGGGATAAATTAATGGAAAAGGCTGTCAATGTTGACATCCATGACAGTAGCAGTGAGGCTGACATGAAGAGAGAAGTGTCTGTAGTTGTGCAGTGTGTTGCTCACTTTCTCAGGATGATGACGGCACGCCGCTGCTTGATGTCCTGAGGTCGGATACAGTGAGTGATGTCGTCTGCTGCATACCCACTGAAAACAACAAAAACATGCACTTAAAGGAAAAGTAACGTTTTTACAATCTGAGCCTTATTTCGGAAATAAAACAAGTTTTACTCACCCATAGCACTTTGGTGTCATATGGAGCACTTCCGGAGAAGTTTTAGATTTGCGATCTCCATAATGTGAGTTCTCAGGGCACATGTTTGCGGCCTCCAAATAACACAAACTTTAGCACTTTTCAAATCATAGAAGCTCGATGTCTTAGTCTACGATTTCGTTTGGTCAAAAGAGGCCTGTAATCCGAGATTTAGCCATAGTTTCGAGTAGATGAGGACGCCAGTGCGCATGTACGATGTGTGCTCTCAGCTCCCGGGACCCAAACATGAAACGCAAAGCTGTAAACTATGGATAAATCTCGGATTACAGGCCACTTTTGACTCAAATGAAATCGTAGACTAAGACATCGAGCTTCTATGATTTGAAAAGTGCTAAAGTTTGTGTTATTTGGAGACCGCACGGGGCATATTACATGCTCAGGGAATATATTATATGCCCCGAGCTATGGCTAGAAGTCGCGCTAGGCTAACGCAAATCTAAAACATCTCTGGAAGTGCTCCATATGACACCAAAGTGCTATGGGTGCGTAAAACAACTTGTTTTATTACAGAAGGCTCAAATTGTAAAAAACGTTACTTTTCCTTTAACGACAGACAGCAGAAGCACAGGACTCAACAAATACATGCAGTCGCTCCAATGGCTGCGTTTAAGCACTGTAAAGGAATTCTATCTATTGTTATAATCAAGCTATAGGGACAAAAATGTGATTGCCTTTTCTTATTATTTATGTCAATACTAACAAGCCAATCACTACAAAAATAGTAAAGCCTTTATTTTCATAACTCATAATAGACAGATAAATACTTGACTGATCCCAAAGAAAAATTATTTTTAGTGCACAAAGAAAGGCTCCTGTAGAATAGACCTGACTGGATACGTCTAAAGGCAAAGAGAATCCAGTGGTAGAGTAGAAATCGCGAGACACAGGAGATTTCCTGGTTGGCCAGCAGCCTGTTTGGGCCAGCGTCAGGGGTTTGATGCCAAAGGGTGCGAGGCCAAAGGAGTGGAGCGGCACCACTCTCACAGCTCTACCTTCTGCCACAGACCGACTCTGCTGTGGGCGACCCTACCCATGCATGCTTTCTTTGAGCTTTGTATCATCGTGGGCCACAGAACACCATCAAGTCATGTGTTAATTTGCATGTAGTCCAAAACCTCAGAAAGGTTTCTTCTAGGGATGTCAACAATTAATCGATTAACGGTTAATTGTCGATTAAGACGTTGGTCGATCAAAATGCATTAATTGTAATTAACCGCTGGACACGCGGACATGCGCACCCGCGTGGTCATGAAACAAGGCAACCGCGCTGCGCCAAGATCGACTCACAGCCGGCCGCAGGCGCCAACGGCACTGCTCAGCAGCCCCGGGTGTACGCGCGAGGCGAGATCTAACCCGGAATGCGTGCCGCTGCTGCCGGTTTCGTCGCAGCCCGCGCCCCGAGCCCCGCGCGGCTGGCCTGCGGCTCGGAGCGCGGGACGCGGCGAAACCAGCACGCGCCCCAGTGGTTTAATCCTGGTCTAGTCCAGGTCTAGACCCGGTCGAGTCCCGGTCCAGTCCAGGTCCAGTCCAGGTCCAGACCTGGTTCAGACCTGGTCCAGTCCACGTTCAGTCCTGGTCTAGTCTCTGAGCCAATCAGGACAGAACACAATGTTACACTATAAAAAAATATTTACACTATAAAAAAAAAAATTGGATAGCGCGAGGGATTACTGTATTTTGTTATTCAGCATCAATACATTTGTCTGCTTTTTACTAAGGAACAATTAATTGAGGAATATACAATATAATAATACTATGATATATTTATGACTCAGTGTTATGTTACTATAGCTTATATTCTTAAAGACCCTATTGAAACACTCAAATTCAGGTGAAAAACGCCGCTTATCAGTTAATCGTTAATCGATCAATAAGGTCAATCAACTATCAGTTAATGAATTAACCGATAATTTGCATCCCTAGTTTCTTCAAAATCAATTAAATGCTTCCTGTGACCCTTTCAAAATAAAACCACCTGCATTGAAGACCTACTGAAACCGCCTTATTGTAGAAAGGCTTTAAATGACAGTGCACTAACTGCACAAGCACAAAAAGCACAAAAAACGTCATGTCCAGAGCAACAGTGGGTTGAATTGAACATGTAACAACATGTAAAAGAATAGTAGGCTATCAGAAGCACCCATGACGAGAAACACAGCAAGGCCAGTTACGTCACCCGGATTGGCGTTACCGGGGCCCCACTCTGGAATCAGACCTGGGGTGGGTGCTCGACAGCAAGCGTCTGGTGGCTGGGCCTTCCCCACGGGGCCCGGCTGGGAACAGCCCAAAGGAGCTACGTGGTGCTGTCCTCCCCCTTGGACCCACCACCCACAGGAGGATCCATAGGGGGGCTGGGGCAGGGAAATCTGGGCAGTAGTCGAAGGCAGGGACCTCGACGACCGGTGTACTGCCGAAATCGGCCGCCGCGTCAAGATGAGTGCTACTGCGCATGCGCACCACCCCTTAAGTGTTGTTACCATTTAAATGCTGTCGAGCTGAGTTCTCGAGGCAGAAATGGAGATGTTTTCGACAACGCAAGTAAGTAACATTTTAACAGTGTATTGGTTTTATTGTATGTTTTAACCAATTAAGCATGTAACGAACGATATGTGAATGTTAGATTTGTGGCAGAATACCTACGTCAGATGATAATAGTTTGGATTTAACATTTGACTGCATCGTTATCGTTTTCGTTACATCGTATTTTATTTTGTGATGTGAACGTAGAAAACATTATATAATATATATATATATATATATATTATATAAATAAAAATAAGGTTATATTATGTTCTCATTACATTTGATGTTTCCTGCAGTACAGTTTTTTCATTACACACTTAATTATTTTCTAACAGGAACGTGTTCATCAGTTCATGTAACTGAATGCCTAAAATTGCATTTTGAAGTTTGCAGAAGAGATTTTAAAATGTAAATCAAGACAGACCCAAAAGAAGTCTTGAAGGCTCGACTAGAGGTCGCATGTGCCCTCCTAGACGAATCATCATTGTGATGAATTTCCCTCCTTGGATGTATATACCGTATATATTTTTGTCTTTGTCACTGTTGAAAACAACTCAGCTCGACGGCATTTAAATGTAACAACACTTAAGGGGTGGCGCGCATGCGCAGTAGCACTCATCTTGACGAGGCGGACGATTTCGACAGTACACCGGATCTCTGGACATGGAGACAAGCTCTGGGGACATGGAATGTCACCTCACTGGGGAAAACGGAATCTGAGCTCGTGCGGGAGGTTGAGCATTACCGCCTAGATATAGTCAGCCTCACCTCCACTCACAGCTTGGGCTCTGTAACCCAACTCCTTGAGGGGGGCTGGACTTTCCATTTCTCTGGCGTTGACAGCAGGGAGCGGCAGTGGGCTGGTGTGGGCCTGCTCATTGCCCCACAGCTCAGCCACCGTGTGTTGGAGTTCACCCCGGTGAACGAGAGGGTCATGCCCTGCGAGTTCGGGTCGGGGACAGGCCTCTCACTGTACGGGCCGAACAGCATTGCAGAGTCCCTGGCCTTCTTGGAGTCTCTGGGGGGGGGGGGGGGTACTGAACAGTGCACTGAATGGAGACTCCGTTGTTCTACTGGGGGACTTCAACACCCACATGGGCAACGACAGAGACACCTGGAGAGGGGTGATAGGGAGGAACGGCCTCCCTGATCTGATCTCAACCAGTGTTCCGTTATTGGACTTCTGTGCAAGCGGTTTGTCCATAACGAACACCATGTTCGAGCACAAGGATGGCCATCATTGCACATGGCAGCAGGACACCCTAGGCCAGAGGTCGATGATCGTGCCATCTGACCATCTGGCCGCCCATCTTGGACACTCGGGTGAAGAGAGGGACGGACTTGTCAACCGATGGTTGTGAGTTGGGTCCGATGCCAGAGGAGGAAGCCGGAAAGACCTGGCAGACCCAAGCGTATAGTGAAGGTCTGTGGGGAACGTCTGGCAGAGCCCTCTGTCAGGGGCACCTTCACCTCACACCTCTGGGAGAGCTTCTCCCAGATTCCAGTTGAGGCTGGGGACATGGAGTCTGAGTGGGCTTTGTTCTTGCCCTCTATTGTCGATGCGGCTGCTCGTAGCTTTGGTCGTAAGGTCTGTGGTCTGAAGAAGGTCTGAAGGAGGAGTCTTATAGGGCCTTGTTGGCTCGTGGGACTCCTGAAGCAACTGACAGGTACTGGCGGGTCAAGCATGGTGTAGCCCGGGCAGTTGCTGACGTAAAAACTTGGGCTTGGGAGGAGTTCGGAAAGGCCATGGAGGAGGAGTATCGGACAGCCGCAAAGAAATTCTGGCAAACCGTCCGACGCCTCACCAACATTGTTTACAGTGCGGGTGGAGAGCCATTGACATCGACTGGGGATGTTGTCGGACAGTGGAACGAATACTTTCAGGATCTCCTCAATCCCACAGTCACGTCTTCTGAGAAGAAGCAGAGGCTGGGGAGTGCTCTGGGAGTATGGGGTCCGGGGCTCTTTGCTAAGGGCTGTTCGGTCCCTGTATGACCGGAGCAGAAGCTGTATTCGCATTGCCGGTAGTAAGTCGGACCTGTTTCTGGTGCATGTTGGACTCCGCCTGGGCTGCCCTTTGTCACCAGTTCTGTTCATTATATTTATGGACAGAATTTCTAGGTGCAGTCAGGGGCCGGAGGGGATCTGGTTTGGGGACAACAGGATCTCATCTCTGCTATTTGCAGATGATGTTGTCCTGAGGGCTTCATCGGACCAGGACCTCCAACTTGCACTGAGGCGTGTTGCAGCAGAGTGAGTGGGATGAGGATCACTTCCTCCAAATCCGAGGCCATGGTTGTTGATCGAAAAAAGGTAGCTTGCCCCTCTCTGGGTGGGTGGAGAGTCCTTGCTTCAAGTGGAGGTGTTCAAGTAGATCAAGTAGGTTCAAGTAGGTCTTGTTCACAAGTGAGGTGAGGATGGAGCATGAGACTGACAGGCAGCATTGGCAGTGATGTAGTCACTGTACCGGACCGCTGTGGTGAAGAGTGAGCTGAGCCAAAATGCAAAGCTCCTGATTTAGCGGTCAATCTACCGTACTTTTCGTACTATAGAGCGCACCTGACTATAAGCCGCACCAACCAAATTTTTTTTTTTTAAATTCAGATTTGTACATATATAAGCCGCACCTGACTATAAGCCGCAAGTGTCCACATAGTAACTTGAGATATTTACACAGAAAGATTGTATTTTAATTAGGGCTGCAACGATTACTTGAGTACAAAAATAGTCAAGGCAAATTATTTGCCTCAAGGCTCCGTTTAATTATCATCACGTGGCGATATATTTCAATTCATGCATCATTGCGGCATTGTCAGACTACTGCGCTGTTTGGATAGACTGCATCACTGTTTCCATTAAGAAAAACTATTTAAACATTTATAAAATCAGGGATGAAAGAGTTGCACCTTTTAGCGGATCTCTGCTTTTTTTTCAGCCATCTTTATAACCATCTGTGCAAATCCGTTGAGAAAAAATTTGGGTGTGTATATATGTATAGTTGTGTTTAGGGTCGCCAACCGTCCCTTGAAAAACGAAATCGTCCCGTATTCAGAAACAAAAATTACACGTTTCGTATTAAACTTGTACCGGTGTGCGGGCCGCACGAGGCCATGTACTCGTCTGGAGCCGCGGACACACGCAGCTCTTACGCAACAGCGTGTACCACAGGTTAAATTTGATAAAACATCCTACCTCATCCTACCTGCCCGTGCCTCACTTAGCGCACTGCTCCTCGCCTTTTCACATTCTCTCTCCTCCTGCTCATAGCGCGCATAAGCTCCTCCTCAATGCGCTCTGATTAGAAGAGCAAGACTAAGTGCAAAGCAAAAACTAATCTAAATTTATGTAAAAAAATAAAAATTATATATAATGTGCTCCTCACTTAGAGAGAGCTTGAGAGTTCTGCGCAGTATCTTTGCTGTTCCTAGTACTGCACTTTTCTGGACTGAGATGTCTGTTGCAGCCTCGAGTGCTCCGATCACCACAGGCACCACTGATGCCTTCACCTTCCAGGCCTTCTCCAGCTCTTCCTTGAGCCCCTGGTATTTCTCTAGTTTCTCGTGTTCCATTTCCTGATGTTACCATCGCTTGGTCTTGCAATGTCCACCATAACAGCTCTGTTCTGTTGCTTATCCACCACCACTATGTCTGGTTGGTTCGCCATCACCATTCTGTCAGTCTGTATCTGGAAGTCCCACAGGATCTTGGCTCGATCATTCTCCACAACCTTCGGAGGCGTTTCCCACCTTGACCTTGGGGTCTCCAGCCCGTACTCTGCACAGATGTTTCTGTACACTATGCCCGCCACTTGGTTGTGTCGCTCCATGTATGCTTTCCCTGCCAGCATCTTACACCCTGCAGTTATGTGCTGGGCTGTCTCAGGAGCCTCTTTGCACAGCCTACACCTTGGGTCTTGTCTGGTGTGGTAGATCTGGGCCTCTATTGCTCGGGTGCTCAAGGCCTGCTCCTGTGCAGACAGGATGAGGGCCTCTGTGCTGTCCTTCAGACCAGCCCTCTCCAGCCATTGGTAGGATTTCTTGATATCAGCCACTTCAGTTATGTTTCGGTGGTACGTCCCATGTAGGGGCTTGTCCTGCCATGATGGTCCCTCCAGCACCTCTTCCTCTGCACTCCACTGTCTGAGGCATTCCTTGAGCACATCATCTGTTGGGGCCTTGTCCTTGATGTACTTATGGATTTTGGATGTTTCATCTGGACAGTGGTCCCCACACTCACCTAGTCCTCGGCCTCCTTCCTTCCGGCTCGTATACAGTCTCAGGGTGCTGGATTTGGGATGGAACCCTCCATGCATGGTCAGGAGCTTTTGTGTCTTAACGTCTGTGGTCTGTATCTCCTCCGTTGGCCAGCTGATGATTCCTGCTGGGTATCTGATCACTGGCAGGGCATAGCTGTTTATTGCCTGGGCCTTGTTCTTGCCATTGACCTGACTTCTTAGGACTTGCCTTACTCGTTGCAGGTATTTGGCCGTCGCCGCTTTCCTTGTTGCCTCTTCAAGGTTGCCATTTGCTTGTGGGATACCAAGGTACTTGTAACTGTCCTCAATGTACGTCTGTCAGATGTACGCTGACGATGCAGTTTTGTATGTTCATTCTAAAAACAAACAGCAAGCTGCACAGGACCTGTCAGTTGCTATGTCAAAGGTAGCAAACTGGCTACAAAATTCACATTTACATCTTAAAATCTCAAAGTCAGTTTGTATGTTTTTCTCTAAAAAGCCCAGCATGGATACAGACCCAGATGTATCTGTGCTTGGAACGAAACTGAAATTGGTCCATGAAATGAAGTATCTGGGAGTCACATTGGACCCACAACTATCATTTAAACAACATGTCAAAAGAACAGTGAATAAAATCAAATATCATTTATCAAATTTTCGTCATATAAGAAATAATCTAACAGCAAACTCTGCAATTATGTATTTAAATTCAATGATCTTGCCGCACCTAAATTATTGTATCACTAGTTGGACTCTGACAAATAAAACTACTCTTAAATTAGTTGAAACTGTTTATAAAAAAGCACTTAAAGTATTGGACAAAAAGCCCGTAAGTTACCACCATTGTAGAATTCTGGACAAATATAAATTTCTTAATTGGGACACCACCATCAAATATGCAGATTTAATTTTGGTTTACAAAGTTTTTAATAATCTTGCTCCACCTCCTTTAAAAGAGTTTGTGAAAAGAAATACAAATCGCACAACAAGAGCCGGTTCTAGAGGTGACTGCTCTGTGCCGTTAAGGAAAAGCGCTTTTGGACAGTCCTCTTTTGCTTATCGAGCAGGTCAAACATGGAACACACTGCCTGCTCACATACGAGAGCTTCCAACACTGGCAGCATTTTCTAAAGCTGTAAAACAGTGGCTGTCCACTCATCAAATATCTAACCATATTTAACAAAATTGAAATATATTGAGGGGTTATTGGTTTAACTCTTAGACTCTTGACGTGAACTGTCTGAATTGTGTGGCAAGACGGTGATGCGTACTGCATGACAAACAGAAGCTTGTAGTTTGAACTGACAACTGACATGATTGGCTCTGGGCTACGTATACGCCAAATGATAGACATTCGTAATGCTCAATAAACGGCCGTTGGCGATCGTAAACCACACCTCCGCTACGAGATATTTCGAAGGTGGCTCCCAGACCATATATCACTTGTGATATGGTCAGGGCCAGGCCCGTCCATGTTGATTCTCGGCTCTTCCATGGTCCGGCTCGTGCAAGTAAAGGCCACACCACCTGTCACCCAGGTGCTCTCGTGAAGGACATCAGACTCTGTCCCTACCAACCTGTGTGACCATCCCAGGTCTAGTCCCGGTCTAGTCCCGGTCTAGTCCCGGTCTAGTCCCGGTCTAGTCCCGGTCTAGTCCCGGTCTAGTCCCGGTCTCAGACTCATGTCTCCGCTGATACACTATAAAAAAAAAACAAATTTGAAAAAAAATAAAATAAAATAAATCTGCAAAACAGCGAGGCCACGGAAAGTGAACCGCGATAGAGCGAGGGACCACTATACTCAAAAAAACAAACAAAAAAAACCAAAAAAACGACAGAGTACTCGATTCCAAAAATACTCGATAGTTGCAGCTCTAATTTTAATTCACGTAAATACCGGTACGTTCGAACAGCGCCTACGGCAGTAACACGGCAGAAACACAACGGCAGTAACATGGCAGAAACACAGAGGCAGAAACACGGCAGTAAAACAACTGTAAAATGGCCAGCCTGTAGCCTCTGGAAGAATTAAAATAAAGTTTCAAGTTTAACTAAGGGTAAACCCCCTGAACTCAATCTCACGAACTGTTGATACCCGTGTATGGGGTTTTAAGTGGCTAAAACAAAGCATTAATTAATGAACTCGCCTCACTCAATTAACGTAGGTATTTTCACCTACCAGAAAAGTCACTGATCGCCATTTTCTTCTACCTCCTGTGAGCTGAAATCACTGAAACCGTCATCTTCAGTGTCGGAATTGAACAGCCTCATAATCACCCAGTCTTCAAGAACGTTTAAGTTTGGGCCATCTGCTTTTATTTCCTCTGAAAGCTTTTGTCGTCTTTTTGTATTGAGTCAGTTCGTCACGCTGCCGTCGCCAGTGTCTCACCATTGACTCATTGATGCCAACCTACGTGCAGCAGCTCTATTTCCTTCTTTCACAGCCAGATCGATTGCCTTTAACTTAAAAGCAGCATCATATGCATTTCTTCGTGTGTTATCCATGAGGAGGGTGTGTGCATAAAGCGCAAAATAACTGTTCAAAACACACTCAAACTAGCATCTGCCCATAAAAATCTGTAGCGGGATTGTCACTGTCACTCTACTGCGCACATCTCCCGCTGTCTGGGATCATGTCGGTGTCTGGGATCATGTCGGTGTCTGGGATCATGTCGGTGTCTGGGATCATGTCGGTGTCTGGGATCATGTCGGTGTCCGCGCAGACAGCGGTGCTTTCTTATGGAGTATGAAAGCTTTCAGAAATATTCGTGTGCATAGGACAGAAATCCTATAAATATGGACTGAACCAGGACTAAACTAGGACCGAACCAGGACTACACCAGAACTGAATCGGGACTAAACCAGGTCTCAACCAGGTCTAAACTAGGACTGAACCAGGGCTACACCAGAACTGAACCAGAACTGAGAGTCTCTCGCTCCCTCCCTCTCCGTATGCGTCCTGCTGGAGCTGCCGGTAGGGCCGCCCTCGCATTGATGCGTGGCTGTGGTTTCGCCAGGGTATGCACGTAAACGCTGACACGTGCAGTGGAGCTAGGGTTACGTGCTACATTTGCTGTCTTGATAAAGAATTAATCCATACATAAGCCGCACCTGATTATAAGCCGCAGGGTCCGAAGTGTGAGAAAAAAGTAGCGGCTTATAGTCCGAAAAGTACGGTATGTTCCTCCCCTCACCTATGGTCATGAGTTTTGGGTAATGACTGAAAGGACAAGATTGTGGATACAAGCGGCCGAAATGAGTTTCCTCTGCAGAGTGGTTGGGCGCTCCCTTAGAGATAGGGTGAGGGGCTCAGTCAGACGGGAAGAACTCGGACTAGAGCCGCTGCTCCTCCACGTCAAGAGGAGCCAGCTGAGGTGGCTCGGGCATCTGTTCCAGATGCCTCCTGGACGCCTAACTCGGGAGGTGTTCTGGGCATGTCCCACGAGGAGGGGAAGACCCAGGACACGAGGGACTGACCTGGGAATGCTTTGGGGTCCCTCCGGAGGAGCTGGAGGAAGTGCCTGGAGTGAAGAAGTCTGTTTAGTGCACTCAGCTTTCTGAGTGCATGTATATAGTGAGTGTCACATTTACAACCGGGATGGGCAATATATTGGTTCCATAATCAGTCAAGGTAAATGATAACATAAAAGTTTTATAAATACATTTGGGGCCTTGCTAAGGGTTTTAAAAGTAAACAGCAGCTACCAGCCAAAGCAACCAGCCAAATATCGGACATTAGTATTAGCTTAAAAAAAAAAAAAAAAAAAAAAAAAAAAGCCACATTGGCCCATTCCTAATATGCAGTCTTGTACGTAGGCCTTTGTATGTACATAATATAGAATGTCCCACCTGAGCACTGTGACACTGCCCCTTCGCACCGGCAGCACATACACCGGCTCAGACACGCGGATGGGCTTAAACTGGAAACGGCAGCCGAAGCACAGAGCGCTGTCGCTGAAGAAGGACACGGAGACGATGGGCCGGGCAAAGATGTGCAGAGGGTCCACGTGGGACACGATGCACCCGCCCGGCTGGTAGTCGTTGATGACCGCACTGTTGACAAAGCCCTCTGGGATCACACCTGACGACACCAGCCTCTTGATGACCAGCTCGTGCACCCACTGAGGGATGTCGTCCACCTGGCCTTTCTGGTAGAGCCGCTCCTGCCCTGGGCCACGCTTCTCCAGCTGGGCTCCGTAAGTGTAGCCCTCCCCGAAGAAGTACTTGTTACGTAGAGGTGCCCTGTCCACAGTGTGCTCCCGGTACAAGCCTGCCTCCGCGTTAGCCACCACCTTCAGAAAAAATGGACTATCATAAACAGAACCAACCAACACCAGAGAATCAAAGGGGAATTGTAATGGGTTTGATTTGTTCCTGCAAAAATATCCAATAGTGTTATAGTGGGCAGAGAGATACACAAGAGATGTGATAATAGAAATGTCAGGAGAGAAATATGGCATCCACCAACATTTATTTGTTTGTTTGTTTATTTCATTCATAAAGTATAAAAAGACATCAACATTTGTGATAACAATACAAAATATTGAATGAAAGGGAGCAGAAAGAAGAGTCATCTTATGTTAGCAAACATGCTTATCTTGTATCTGTGATTCAAAGATCTAATTTAATGAACTATGAATTAAACACAAGCATTATATGCTGCTGCAACAAAACAATGCATTTAGGGGTGACCGTGGTTGAGTGGCTAATGTTTGAGTGAATATAGGACAACAGATGGGAAACGACTGGTTACAACCCAGCACCTTTACAGCATGTATGCTCATGGGAGACATGCATACATAAGACGTGGCACTCGATGTTTAGCTTTATTTCATACATTTTCTAGTGTACTTTTTGTCCTGACATTTACACTAATGTCAGAAGGATAATAAGAATAAAAGAAAAACAAGTTTACAGATAGTTAACATCTTTCCAAGTATGTAATCAGAAAAGCTGTAGCTGCAGTCAGCATGACAAAAACAGAGCTGTTGCAGTATGAAGAATCATTCTGTCTGAAGTGAATACAACTAGGATGTACCAAGTGATCATGATATGAGGACAACAATCTTCTCACCCAGCCTTTTAAATACAGCCATCGAATAGTCGTGAGCCTACCCTTTAATGTGTTTACCTGCCTTAGGACAATGGATGAAATTTAGCTAGTTTGTGCCAACTCTAACATATTTATGTTGAAGCTGCTTGCTGACCATAAGACTGGACTTACGGAGTGTGACATCACCCATAGCGTTCAGTTGCAACCAAATGAAGCCAAACAAGGCTAGCAGTGATAGCAGCTAATCTGCAACCAAGTCCCATATTTGGAAATGCAAGTACGCAACTACAGAGCCAACCAGAAGCGAGGTTGTAGAACGTACTCGGTTCTGCACCACTGTTCCAACAGGCTGCTGACACTGACTACTTTTGATCCAAGTTATGATTCCTCCTCACAAAGATAACTGGAGTTGTGTTTTGTTTCATTCACATATATTTAACAAATCCTGCACATTAAGGCTGAGTTCTTTTCTCAAACTGAAAACACTATGTTCCACCTGGTGATGTAATTAAAGGGATAGTGCAGTTTTTTTATGTTAACCTGTATGGGTTTCCTTCTAAAAGTTACGTGTGCTGACACCGGCTTACCTCTGACACTCTCCGCTCAGCCTGGTTCGGCTCGCGTTCTGGAGCCCACGCAAAAAAGGTCCGGTAACTTTGCGGAGATATGAAATAAAGCTTGTTTTTCTTCTCAATACAAAACATTTGTCCGAAAGGTGATATATTTGCGTCCGAAACAGTTGTCAACGAAACATCCAGCAGCGTAGTTAGCATTTGCGTATTGTCTCGCTCGACTCGTATCACTACACCTATTTTGGATGTTTCGTTGACAACTGTTTCGGACACAAATATATCACCTTTCAGACAAATGTTTTGTTGCAAAAACTGTCGTGTCCTTAGGCAAGACACATCACCCACATTGCCTAGTATGAAAGTGGAGTGTGTGTGAGTGTTGGAGGTGGTTGGAGGGGCTGATGGCGCAGATTGGCAGCCTCGCTTCCGTCAGTCTGCCCCAGGGCAGCTGTGGCTACAAAAGTAGCTTACTATCACCAAGTGTGGAGTGAACGAACAATGAACTGTAAAGCGCTTTGGGTATCATGAAAGGCGCTATATAAATAATATGAATTATTTTATTTTTTTAAATTATTATTATTATAGTGATCTTAGCGTTGTGCCAAACATTAGTTCTGTCCCTAAACCTGGTTTTCATCATCTAAAAAATATTGCCAGAGTCAGACCATTTGTCTCTCAAGCCAGTGCAGAGACTTTAAAGGTCCCATGGCATGAAATTTTCACTTTCTGAGGTTTTTGAACGTTAATGTGAGCTCCCCTACCCTGTTTAGGGTATGGCTAAAAGTTGCGAAATGTGTAAACTACGCATTTGCAATCCTTTTCCACATTTGTAAAAAAAAGACAGCCCAAACGGGCGATGCTGAACAAGGGAAATTTCTGACGTCACACTTGGGGAAAAATGCAAATGCAGTTCCACCCCCCCATCTGGATGTCTACCCACCGTCTCTGGAAATCCTGCCCAGAGGAGTTTGGGCCGTAAACGAGCTACGCAATGCGAGATGCGTTTTTTTATTTGCCTGGAGGCACGTGAGAGTGTTTCCAGGCTCGGATGTCCTTTATCCGAGCCTCCGAACCTCTGAAACACCAGTGGTTTAATTTTATTTTCTGTGGAAATGTGTTTATTTTTCAATGAAAATCGTCTCATATCTTCCTCCGTGCTTAAACGCGGAACTGGGGCCAGCGCACAGCGCACCACTAAAGAGGAAAGAGTGGAGAGTATGGCCACACCCCCACCCGCTGCACTGGCCTATCTCTGTCCTCCTCATTTGCATCAAGCAACAATGCCAATAATAAAGTGTTCCAGAGACATATTTTTGACTCTGACTGTTCATGAGGCTTTCTCATGCACTGAGTCTTGAAGGATTCATTTACAGTATTCGGGAACCATTAAGGCGCCATATAAAAGCATCAAGAAGTACCATGTCATGGGATCTTTAAAACATGCTTTTGTTACAAACCATGTTAACTACTGTAATGCTCTCCTTCCTGGTCTTCCAAAGAAAACTAAAGCTTCACAGCAGCTACTTCCAAACTCTGCTGCACGGCTGCTGACAAGGACCAAGAAGAGAGAGCATATCACACCAATACTCAAGTCTCTGCACTGGCTTCCTGTGTGCTTCAGGATAGATTTTATTGTTATTTTATTGGTTTATAAAGCTCTTAACGGTCTTGGACCTATTTATTTATCTGATCTACTTTTATCATATGAGCCCTCTCAGTCCTCAAGTAGTCATCTTTTAACTGTCCCAAGAGTCCAAACTAAAACTCACCTGAAGACCGCTGAAAGTGTTAATATTTTTAAAAGTAAAGTCAAAACTTATTTTTAAATTTAGCTTTTGATCAAAACTTTTACTTGTTATAAATTTAAAAAAACTTTTTGGTTTTTAACCAATTTTGGTAAAAATGTAAGAAAAAGGTCAAATAAAAACGTCATTTTGTTCTAGTGCGTATAAGAGTAAACCTGTTCAACTGAGGATAAAATGCCATCTTGTGTTCGTAGGACTACATTTCTACTAGAAATGGGGAAAAAATGACAAACTAGTGAAGAGGGCTGGGTTAGTGTGGACTAAGGGAGTGTGATTTCACCTATAATGGCTGCAGTTAAATGAAGCTCACCAAGGCTAGCAATTATGGGCCGAGTTCCAAATTAGGAATAGGAATTGATTTTTGGACAAAATAGCAAGATAAAAACACCAGGACCGTGCTTACCTGGCGAGTCAGAACCACAAGCTTTGAAAAATCTTAAGAAGAGTGACTCTGGAGTCATGTCCTGTCTCCCTGATTTCAAAGGATTCAAATGACTGACAAGGAGATTAACCAATCAGAGAGATGCAAAATACATTCACATCAAATCTAAACATGGCAGTTCACCCCAAAAAAAGGGAAAAAATCTATATAAATGATTGGGAAACTGGGTGCGTAATTTTAAAGAATCAACAAAGCACCAAACAATTATTTATTTCAAGTAAAAGAAGTTCTTTATTTTATGTTCTGAATGTCAAAGTTAAGAATTTTCAAGATGTCGTCTTCCTCATTTGATGGAAGTCTTGCTACAAATTAGCAGCTGTGGTTAGACATTCAAGTTTGGATGGTTAGGTAAGGGTCATGAAGAGCGGGTTAATATGAACATTTTAAAGATCCCATGACATGGTACTTCTTGATGCTTTTATATGGCGCCTTAATGGCTCCCCAATACTGCAAACGAATCCCTCTTCAAAATCAAGACTCAGTGCATGAGAAAGCTTCGTGAACACAGCCAGAGAAAAAAACATCCCTCTCAAACACTCCATTATGGGCGTTAGGGCTGTGCAATTAATCGAATTTTGATCACGATTTCGATTTTGGTGTCAAACGATCTCAGAATTCATATAATCGAGTCCAAACCATTATTTTTTCATTTCTCTGTCGAGAGGACGCGCACGCGCAACAACATTCCCTTCCACGCGGGCCAATGCGCAGTGCAGAGACTAGCTGGCGCCTACACTGGCGCGAGAGAAAAAGGAAGAGAAAAAGAAAGAAGAGAGGATTCACCCCCTCCCTCTCTGCGGCTGGCTGCAAGTCGAGTTCACGCTACCACGATTTGACCAATGTCTGCCCGAGTTGCTACCAAGAATTACCAGGAATTGACCAATCACACGGCAGGACTTGCTACCACGATTTGCTGCCAAGAATTGACCAATGACAGCACTAGCTCCTACCAAGAACGCACACGCTCGCATATGAAGCCAAGAACACGGAAACTACAGAAGACAATAGTAAACGAAGTTAGTATAACGCAACATTTAATCACTTTTAAAATCGATCGTTCATCCTCCGTGGTATTTACTATGAATACAACGTACAAAGACACACTTTACACGGCACTTTGTAGAGATACGCGATCGGCATTTTCAGACAACACGTCATCTCGGAGCTGCTTCTTTTTTCGGATTTGCTGGAGTGTATCTCATCTTTGCTTTTGGTAAGTCATGTCATGAAATGTGTTTGTCATATCACTATTCTATTTTAGCGCTACAATATTATATTATTATGTATTAATTATATTATGTTATATTATATTTGTTATATTATATTACATTATACTATACTGAGGAGAAATCTGTGTGAGGAAAGTGAGGAATAGCTGTGTGTGTGTGTGTGCGCCTGTGTGGATATCATAGCACCAGGCTATTTTATGTTTATATTTGTTAGGTTGTGTTTTATTAAGTTTAGGGCAATCTGTAGAATAAGACAGAAGAAGAATAAATGTTTAAGGGGAGAGTAGCCCACTGTGTATGTGTGTGTGTGTGTGTATGTAGGTAAGGGATTTTGAAAAAAAACGTGATTTCAATATTGACTGAGATAATCGTGATTATGATTTTTTCCATAATCGAGCAGCCCTAATGGGCGTTGTTGCTTGAACGCAAATGAGGAGGACAGAGACAGGCCAGAGCAGCGGGAGGGGAGGGGCAAACTCTCCGCTCCCTCCTCTTCAGCAGCGCGATATGCGCTGGCCCCACTTCCACGTTTATGCGCGAAGATATGAGACGAGTTCCATTAAAAAATAAAGACATTTCCACAGAAAATAAAATTAAACCACTGCTGTTTCAGAGGTTCGGAGGCTCGAATAAAGGACATCTGAGCCTGGAAACACTCATAGATTCCTCCAGGCAAATAAAAAAAACGCATCTCACATTGCGTTGCTCGTTTGCGGTCTAAACTCTCTGGCCGTGAATTACAGAGACGTGGGTAGACATCCAGAGATGGGGTGGAACTGCATTTGCATTTTTTCTTGAATGTGACGTCAGAAACTTCCCTTGTTCAGAATCTCCCGTTTGGGCTGTCTTTTTTTTCAAACGCGGAAAAGGATCGCAAATGCTCAGTTTACACATATTTTACATACTTTTAGCCATGGGGGGGGGGGCTAAACAGGGTAGGGGAGCTCACATTAACATTCAAAAACCTCAGAAAGTGAACATTTCATGCCATGGGACCTTTAAAGGGATATTCCAGGATTTTTAACATGGGGGCTCATTTCCGAGTTCGCCAGAGTGCTGCAGAGATGTGGAGACACTTTTTAGCGAATTTCATGCAGTCCTTCCAACTGCAGAGTTTTCAGTCGCTAGGCTAGCGCAAGTCAATGCAAATGGTAGCCTGATTTTAATCAGGCTTACCCACACCAAAGGACACTCGAGGCCAGTCAACTATAACGCCAGACTGTCGATGTAAATGTCTGTGTTGATGGAACAATTTTAGAAATATAATCAACCTTGTAGGATTTATGTCCTTATGCAACAGCGCATTTTTTTCCTGATCAAACTAGGCATGGGCGGAGTGATATCACCTTACAGCTAGGTTTCCAGCTGTTTTTTGTTTTTCCTTCAGCTGTCATCGTTAGCCGTAGAGTACAGTAGCCTGCCCTGTTCTACAATCCAGACATGGCCACATTTGGAGGTCTCCTCGATGCTTTTGAAAACGATGCTGAGCAATTTGCTTTCTCCACTCAACCGTACCTGTACGAGCCGGAATATACAGACGAATGTTCACGGGCTAGCAACAACTTTATGAGCGTGCATGCCTTTTCTGTCAGCCGGGTAGACTACAAGAGTGAAGCAAAAGCTCTAGCACAGTCGTCTTCAATCGACCAGCAGGCTAACATAACGACAGGAGCAGGCTTGGGTAAAAAAGGTACAAACCTGTTCTTCATCACGGGATCTTGCACTTGGAAAGACAGATGGTACTGCAGTGGTTGTCAGACTAGGCTTTCCAATGGATTTGGTGTAGTCGTCTGGTCCGAAATGATCACTGCAAATCTTCTGTTTATGTAGCGTCTCCACCGATGTGTTGATGTCTAAGCCAGCAGCTACAAGCCACAGTCGAGTCCTTTCTCGATCGTGCACTGGAACGCTGTGAAAACTTTGTGGTGCCCACCTGCGGGCTTTATTTGTACATTTTCTAAATGCACACTGAATCACCATTTTGCCCGGTAGTTCTTTTAAAATTCACCTCTTCACTCTGTGATCTTCCCTACTACGACTTTTCTCGCTTCTCTGTTTACGTGATTAGTCACTTCACAACCAACTAGAGTAAAGTAAAATTCCGCTGCTGCTTCAAAGCTAGCCCCTCAGATATGGAATGATTCATGTTATTCGCAGTCAGTTTTATTTAAAAAATTACTCAATCAACATATATTTACATCGACAGTCTTCCGTTATAACTGACTTGTCTTGGTGCACTATGGAGTGGGTAACCCTGATTTAAATCCGGCTACCATTTACCATTGACTTGCACTAGCCTAGCGACTGAAAACTCTGCAGCTGGAAGGACTGCATGAAGAAGAAGAAGCAACTTTATTGATCTCACACAGGAGAAATTCTTCTCTGCATTTAACCCATCCTGTTATTAGGAGCAGTGGGCAGCACATTACTGCACCCGGGGACCATCTCCATGATCTTCTTGCTTCAGCTTGGTCAGGACCTAAGCTGGAGGTACCTATGTTGCATGTTTTGGGTTGGTGAGGGAAACCAGAGTGCCTGGAGGAAACCCACCCAGACACGGGGAGAACATGCAAACTCCACACAGAAAGGCCCAGGCGACCCTGGGATTGAACCCAGACCATGCATGCAAACTCCACACAGAACACACACAGAAAGGCCTGGGCGACCCAGGGATCGAACCCGGAACCTTCTTGCTGTGAAGCAAGAGCGCAAGCACCGCCAAATTGGCTGAAAGGATGAAATTCGCTAAAATTAGCTAAAAAGTGTCTCCACATCTCTGCAACACTCTGGCTAACTTGGAAATGAGCCCCCATGTCAAAAATCCTGGAATGTCCCTTTAAGACTTTGGTGAGGAGCCTGACAGCGCAGCGCAGTTTTTTTCAAAACTAAGTGAATTGGAGTCGATGGAGTTGAAAGCGTGCCTCTGCTCACGTCCTATTTGGAACGCACTAGCTAGCAAGTTAGTTATGTCCGTTTATATACAGTCTATGGTAGGTCCTAGGAGGCAGAGTGGAGTCTGTTGGAGTTGTGTCGCAGGTCATCCTCTCCATGGGACTGTGGCTGCTGTTGTTTTGTCCAAACAGTGATAAGGCTGACAAATTATTTTATTTACTGTGTACTTACAAAACCTGCCAGGGATGAATAACATATTTTTCCATCTAAAAAGTAGCTGTTAATTTTAAACCTGAAACTGTCTCTTGTGTTATAATGTTGCTACCTTATAAAAACTGTTGCGTTTTGTCTTTACTATTAGTCTCCCTACTTCTCCAAAGCTCAAAATGCTCTGTTACACCTTGTGATGTCATGTAGTGGTAGTTTAAGTTAACAGCCACCTTTTATCCTTAGTTCAGTAGAAATTGGCAGTTATAGGACAGAAATCATCCAACAGTTTAAAACACACTTCCTGCATTAGCACATGGCATCACAAGGTAGAGCAGTTGTTTGATGAGGGAAAACTATTACATATACAGAAAACAGCATAATATAGGCCCTTTAATAATTCAGGGCAAATTAAAAAAAAAAAAAAAAAACACACACACAATCTGACATGGCTAACAGCTCACAAAGAACAAAAATAAATGTACTGTAAACAGAAAAAAATAAATAAAATCAAACTCACCTCATCTATCTTGTCCTCTATGTGCCGGCACTCCTCGGGGCTGAAGATGCTCCTCTGCTGGATGCTGCTGTGGACGCGGCGGGCCTCTTGCTCCCTGCTCTCACTGCTGTCATCGCTGTGGTCATAGTCGTCGGAGTCGGAGTGACGGTGTTTGCGTTTATGGCCTCTGTGTGCACTGCCATCGCTGCTCCGGTCCGTGCTCTTGTTCTTGTGCTCGTCACGGTGTGGAGTCATGGACTTGAGCTTGTCTCGCAGGTCGGAGTAGCCACTGGCGGCCATGTCAGAAGAATGTAGGGTCTGGAAGAGGGGAGGGGAAATCTGCAAAAAATGTGACAGGTTGCAACAGGCAGGATAAAATACCGTATCTTTTCCTTTCAGATCACATTAAGGATGCACCACTCCAGCTTTCTCAATTTCAAGACTTTAAATATCTGCAGATATTAACCATCAGTGTAGAAATGGAAAAAGGCAGTCATTCCTTACAAACAAATTTAACTTATTATAAAAACAGATCCAATTGTGTTATGTAACTTATTTCTCCTTCACATCACTACTGAGCAGCTTTTCTGAATAAATCAATCTGTAAATTATTACATTCAATGAAAGGCTCAAGCCGGATACTGATGTTTGTTTTACTTTTTATTTTATTTATGACCTAAACGTGCACTATGGAGCTACTGGTCTCCATGAGGATGTTAATGCTTTGCCTGGAATGTTCCCTGATATGGCATTAAAACTTATATAAACAATTACATGAATTTATCTCTATGGAGACCTCTCGCAGTAATAAAAACACTATTTTTTTTGTTTAGATAAGTTTAATGCCATATCAGGGAACATTCCAGGCAAAGCCTTAATATCTCCATAAAAACAAGCAGTTGGCAGATCCAAAGTTTACACACACACACACACACACACGGCTATATAACACTGAGCAGCAAATTCATGAAATGATTCGATTAAGTCACCTGACTGAATTATTGTGGACTAGAGTATCATATGAACCTCCTCCATCTGGATAATAACACGGTGAAAATAACTGAAAGTTTGTTTAATAAATCATGAAATATTTCTCATAATAATCACTTAATCTTTTTCATCATTATCATCTGGAACTGTGTGTTTGTGCAATATTCATGTACAATGTTTATGTCCTGTGTCTCTTGTACTGTCATAGTGTGCAGAGTGTTCACATGTATATGAATGAGTGGGAGTCAAAGCACGCCTGTAGGACTCATTCTCCAGTGTGTGCTCTGCCTGTGCCAATGTCTTGTTCCTTCAGGAAAGGCCATGGCACAGGCTGCTCTGGCCGTTGCTCTGGCCTCTGGTCCGGCTGACCTCTTTAGTGAACCCAGCACGGTGTGGCTAACATTAGCTTAGCTGCAAACGCAGCATATCGTTCAATCAAAACCACGGGCTAATAACGGAAGTGTTCTAGTTAAATGTACAACCTGGTGAATAAAGACGTCCCCGAGGCTCCAGTGTGAGCGTGCAGAGGGCGGGCAGAGCTCGGGTTCAGTTGTTAGCTGCACTAGCACTAGCCTGGCTGTGTGTCGCCGCCTGGTAGAGCCACCAGAGCCCACAGCACCATGTCACGTCACCGCAAACTCCGAAGCGCCGCGTCCCCGAAACTTCTCTGTCACACAGATCTCACATAACTGTACAGAAGTATCGATATTTCCAAATATGAGTCCCAAGAATCCCAGAAAGAGAGCGCCAAGCTAGAGAAGGCTGAAAATAAACGCGTGGAACCTGCCAGACACGCGCGCATGCGCAGTCATAAGGGTTTGTTTGGGGGAGGGTCTGTCACGTGTCCAAGTGTTTAAAACAGGCGGATAAGAGCCCCTGCACCCACGGGTGCACCATCCTGTACCTATGCACCTATTTTAGGAGTCACTGTGCCTCCCCTGCATCAGCTGTTTTGCAAAATAACATCGCGATCTTGAAAAGATATAAAGTGGCTAAAAGATTAAAGGTACAGTGTGTAGGATTCGTGGAGCATAGGTCAGGGCTCTCAAGTTTTGATCGGGGTCGTGCGTGAGACTGTAATTGCCGAGGAGCGGTGGGGGGGTGCGAGTGAACATTTTTTCCCGAGGAGCGGGGGGGCTTGAATTGCGTGAGAAATGCCGTGTTGCGTGTTGAGAGCCCTGTTTGTCTAAAGAGCAAACTTGAAATACAAAGCAACTAATGAGAGTTATATAAATGAAGTTATTACCTGATGGTTCAGGGCGGGGGGGAGCGGGACATTTTTAACGGATTCATGTAAGAGTCTGGTTAATGCACCGGGGGCAGTTCGGCTCTGGGCCGCGTGTATTCCGCGCGTAAGCCGTCGGGGGGACACACGTTACGCACAGACGGAGACACCGGGACCGGAGTCGGTGCGTCTCAGAGGAGACGTGGCACCGGGACTGAGGCTCAGGACGTGCCCAGGGCACGGCACGTCTGCTCCGGCCTCCGCTCGGACCGTGCGCCCGGAGCAGGGGGAGTTTTTTCCGCTGAAAACACGCGGAACCTGCATAAACTAAGCCACACAGACCGATTTTCTGGGCACAAAAAAAAAAAGAAATCAGCGTGAGAAATGCCATGTGTGGCGTGTGTGCGTGTGAACACGTCGAATTGCGTGTGTCACACTCTCAATGCGTGAGACTTGAGAGCCCTGCATAGGTGGTGTAGTTACCATGCACTTCCTCTTTTGGCTACGGCAGACCTCAAGGGTCACCCGGGCGCGCCGACAACTACGGTATAAATAAAACGCGGTCCCGTTCACTGTTTTGTTTTTCTTTTCTCATGAAAACACACATTCCCGATCGTGCACCATGACAATCTACACATCAAATGAAACCTTACAGTCTCCTCTTTTTGACTATGCAATTCATTTCCCTGCACAACAATCACTCCCCGAGCACATGGGGCTTTTATACAGAAAAGCACAAAACGAGGTTTGTTACTTAGCTTACCTTTGAAGGCTCTGCACAGGTCAAACTCTGTATTTCACCATAAGCTTGGTCTCAATCTGTCCGTAAGGATCCAGCGAATAAAATCTAGTAAAACAATTTAGTCCAAAACACGTGTTAGATCCATTACGACGTGTGATCAGGAACATGCTTGTCGTTGTTTACCCAAAACCACGAGCGAAGGCGGAGCCCAAATGTCCTTCTGCGGCTCTCGTATTCAAAATGGCTGCCTCTACATGGAGTCAATCCCCCTTTTATGTGATTATATCTAAGTCCAAAAGAATACAGTGGTACCTCACCTTACGAAATTAATTTGTTCCAGAAGTGGTTTCGTAACGTGAAAAATTCGTAAGTTGAGTAGCTATTTCAATGGAAAAAGCCTGATTCGTTCCAAGGCCCCGATCCAAGTTTTTTTTTTTATAGTGTAACTTTTTTATAGTGTAACATTGTGTTCTGTGTGTTTCTCACATTTGTCTCTCGTTTAAACACTCAAACTTTCATAGATTTTCAACAAAATGTATTAACAGTGAAGTGTGGGGGGGGGAGCGAGAGGGGGGAGAAAACTGCGCTCTGACACGTGTGATAGCGCAGCATGACCCGGCACGGAGCTGACAGCAGGTCTAGACCAAGGTCTAAACCTGGACTGGACAGGACTAAACCAGGACTAAACCAGGACTAAACCAGGACTAAACCAGGACTAGACCAGGTGGATTAAAGCAGCGAGGAGGGGACTGCACGCAGTCTGAGCGCATGAACGAGACCCATGCAAGAGCCACCGCGGCTCCTCCTGGTTTAGTCCAGGTTTAGTCCTGGTTTAGTCCAGACCACCGCGGCTCCTCCTGGTTTAGTCCAGGTTTAGTCCTGGTTTAGTCCAGACCACCGCGGCTCCTCTAGACCTCCTCTAGACCTGGTCAGGTCTAAAGGAGGTCTAAAGGAGGTCTAGACTCTTGCATGGGTCTCGTTCATGCGTTCATGCGCTCAGACTGCGTGCAGTCCCCTCCTCGCTGCTTTAATCCACCTGGTCTAGTCCTGGTCTAGTCCTGGTTTAGTCCTGGTTTAGTCCTGGTTTAGTCCTGGTCCAGTCCAGGTTTAGACCTTGGTCTAGACCTGCTGTCAGCTCCGTGCCGGGTCATGTGCGCTATCACACGTGTCAGAGCGCAGTTTTCTCCCCCCTCCCCCTTCCCCCCACACTTCACTATTAATAATTTTGTTGAAAATCTATGAAAGTTTGAGTGTTTAAACGAGAGACAAATGTGAGAAAAGTTAAAATCCAGTCTGAGAAAAGCGTATAATGTGTGTGACTGAGCGCGCATTATTTGATTTTTTGAGATTTCGCGTTTCGTAACTTGAATTTTCTTTCGTATCTAGAGACCAAAATTTACCGTGAAGGCGTTTCGTAACTTGAAATTTTCATTTGTTGGGTCATTCGTAAGGTGAGGTACCACTGTATCTGCAGAGAAACAGTGTAGAAACACAGCCGGCGCCACGAGGGGGCGTTTGGGGGCGACGCCCCCTCACGTCATCAGTCCCGCCCCCTCAGGTGAGAGTTGTAAAAGAAAAAGGAAACTAAAATAAATACTGCAAAAATACTAGCCCATGCTATTCAGCAATATAAATGAGTTAAAACATAGATCAAATTAATTATTTTTAAAACAAACGGATACGGCAATTGTTCAAAGCGATTTGATAGGCTGAGGGTTGCGCCGCGCACCGCACAACTTGCGCGGGATATGGTTGCTCGGCTTCATTGTAGTGGAAGTGGATTAAATGATGGATATACGAATGTGGATTAAACCTAGTAAGATTCCTCCAGAGGATCCGAGACCTTGTTCACCAGCACCACCCGACACAGCCTTACAGACTTCTTCAGCGGAGCATCCAACCGAAGGCTTCAACTTTTCTGAGGTAGGCTAGCTTCTAGTTCCTACACAGTATTTTATGTTAAGGTGTGGACTTTATAGTGAGAGAAAAGTTATGTGTTGTTATAAATATATGTGTGGTGGAGTGCTATGTGGCGTTAATGTACTGTCTCTTGGCGTTGCTCAGATCACTTGTTGGCTTGGTTTTGTGGTATGCAGGAGATCACGAGGGTCAACGTTCAAATAATAATAATAAAAAAAAACAACTCATCACTTTTTACTCTTAGCCAGTCTCTTACAAAGGTGTAGTCTAAATACACGAGCGCACCTGACCCATTACACACGCAAGCGAGGAGCGAACTTTGTTGTGGGATATGTGTGTGTACGTGTGTGCGACGCGACCCCGCCCCCTCTGATAAATTAATCGCCCCCCTATTATTTTATGTCTGGCGCCGGGCCTGTGTAGAAATGGAAAAAGGCAGTCATTTCCTTACAAACAAATTTAACTTATTACAAAAAGAGATCCAGTTGTGTTATGTAACTTATTTCTCCTTCACGTCACTACTGAGCAGCTTTTCTGAATAAATCAATCTGTAAATGATTACATCCAATGAAAGGCTCAAGCTATGGTTTTATCCAATACCATGTCACTGATTCAGCTAATTTTTCAGTTATGATATTCAATAATAGTATTGGTACATTCTTTGTGTTTGTTTTACTTTTTCTTTGGCTAAAAATAGAAGTGTTCGGGTTAAATGTACAACCTGCTGAATAAAGGCGTCCCCGAGGCTCCAGTGCGAGCGGGCACAGAGCGGGCACAGAGCAGGCACAGAGCGGACAAGCCAGGCTGAAAAATAAACGCGTGGAACCACAGACCATCAGGGCTATTCAACTAACATGTGAGGAGGTCCAGTTAGAGAACATCTCCTCATGAGGGGTCTGGGACATCATAATGTCTGACTTGCATTATGATTGTGACACAGAAGTAGCCTAGTTTTATCAATGTCTGAACGTATGAACAATACAGTGTCAATGAAAATACAAAGTTCAAACCATATTGTTAAAGGAAAAGTAACATTTTTTTTTACAATCTGAGCCTTCTTTCGGCAATAAAACAAGTAGTTTTACTCACCCATAGCAGTTTGGTGTCAATTGGAGCAGTATCGCAGAACTTATGCTGAGCCGTTCTGTTCTACTAATGATCCCGTATCCGTTAGCGTGAGTGCTCGGGGCACTGATTTGCGGTGTCCAAATAACACAAACTTTAGCACTTTTCAAATCACAGAAGATCGCTGTGTCAGCGTAGACTTTTAGTAGATTCCAAAACGTCCTGAAACCCGATATCGCAACAGAAAAGTAAAGTTCAGAGCGGTGTTAGCTTCTTTCGGACTAGCGGTGTTTACAAAACAGCCGAGTTCACGCATGCGCACTGTCCTCTCTGATGACGTCATCAAATGAAACTATAGCTGCATATCGGGTTTCAGGCCGTTTTGGAATCCACTAAAAGTCTACCCTGACACAGCGATCTTCTGTGATTTGAAAAGTGCTAAAGTTTGTGTTATTTGGACACTGCAAAGTAATGCCCCGAGCACTCACGCTAACGGATACGGGATCATTAGTAGAACAGAACGGCTCAACATAAGTTCTGCGATACTGCTCCAATTGACACCAAACTGCTATGGGTGAGTAAAACTACTTGTTTTATTGCCGAAAGAAGGCTCAGATTGTAAAAAAAAACTTTAATTTTCCTTTAACACTGAAACACACAGTAAGGTAGGCCTACATTAGATATAGGGCTGCAGTTTAAAATGAATTAGAAAAAATAAATAAAATGGCTAAATTGTGCATCTTTAAATAAAGTGCGTAATTTCAGAAAAAAAAAAAAAATAGCAGCTTGTCATTCGCCTCTCACCTCTTTCCTCTGTGTCTGCACTCAGAGTTGTGATGGCCTTGAATGCACAGATTTGATTGGATACTACAGGATTTTTCGGTCTTAATCAACTTTTAAACATTTCAACATTAAACTGTGGACCACAGACTATAAAGCAGTGCGTGCCCCTTGTGTCGTTTCCTGTCTACAGCAATAAACAACTCATTTTGAGACTCTTAAGCAGACATGGGACCAAGTCACACATGTGCAAGTCTCAAGTAAGTCTCAAGTCTTCACCTTCAAGTCCCAAGTAAGTCCCAAGTATTTTTTTCTTGGGCAAGTCAAGTCAAGTCAAGTCACAGGCTATGTCAAGTCAAGTCAAGTCCTGTAATAGGTCAAGTCAAGTCCAAGTCAAGTCACCTTTGGCGCATTGTTGTAATTTTAGCTGCAGAATCTGATCTTAATAAAGTGAAAGTCAATATATAAGAAAGTGTAAGTAATCATCACTGGCTAATGTGCCCAACCTGTTATCAAATATTTGTATTGTAAATACTCATGTTCAGTAAAATATACTCAACAAAAATATAAACGCAACACTTTTGTTTTTGCTCCCATTTTTCCTGAGATGGACCTAAAGATCCAAAATTCACTCCAGATACACAACACTACCATTTCTCTCAAACATTGTTCACAAATCTGTCCAAATGTGTGACAGCGAGCACCTCTGCCCTGCCGAGACAATCCACCCCACCTCACAGGTGCGCCACATCAAGATGCCGATCCGACATCATGACCAGTGCACAGGTGCGCCCCAGACTGCCCACAAAAAAAGGCCACCCCGAAATGTGCATTTTTTTTGCTTTATTGGGGGTCTGGGGACTCAGAACCAGTCAGTATCTGGTGTGACCACCATTTGCCTCATGCAGTGCAACACATCTTCTTCACATAGAGTTTATCAGATTGTCAATTGTGGCCTGTGGAATGTTGGTCCACTCCTCTTCAATGGCTGTGTGAAGTTGCTGGATATTAGTGGGAGCTGGTACACGCTGTCGTATACGCCGGTCAAGCACATCCCAAACATGCTCAATGGGTGACATGTCCGGTGAGTGTGCTGGCCATGCAAGAACTGGGATATTTTCAGCTTCCAAGAATTGTGTACAGATCCTTGCAACATGGGGCCGTGCATTATCTTACTGAAACATGAGGTGATGTTCAAGTTCAAAGTTCAAAGTCAGCTTTATTGTCAATTCTGCCATATGTGTTCAACATACAGTGAATCGAAATTTTGTTTCTCTCTGGTCAGGTAGTGCAAAAAGACAGTGTACAAAATACAATATGAAGACAAAACACAACAAAAACTATCTAAGACAGAGATCTAAAGTTAAAACTAAAGTCTACGGTCTAAAATCTTGTTGTGCCATGGATGTATGGCACAACAATGGGCCTCAGGATCTCATCACGGTATCTCTGTGCATTCAAAATGCCATCAATAAAATGCACCTGTGTTCTTCGTCCATAACAGCCTTTGAAGAGGAGTGGACCAACATTCCACAGGCCACAACTGACAATCTGATAAACTCTATGCGAAGAAGATGTGTTGCACTGCATGAGGCAAATGGTGGTCACACCAGATACTGACTGGTTCTGAGTCCCCAGACCCCCAATAAAGCAGAAAAAAAAATCATGCACATTTCGGGGTGGCCTTTTATTGTGGGCAGTCTGGGGCGCACCTGTGCACTGGTCATGATGTCGGATCGGCATCTTGATGTGGCGCACCTGTGAGGTGGGGTGGATTGTCTCGGTGGGGCAGAGGTGCTCGCTGTCACACATTTGGACAGATTTGTGAACAATGTTTGAGAGAAATGGTAGTGTTGTGTATCTGGAGTGAATTTTGGATCTTTGGGTCCATCTCAGGAAAAATGGGAGCAAAAACAAAAGTGTTGCGTTTATATTTTTGTTGAGTGTACATCATAGACTCAAACAAAACAGTGATAATGTAATTATTGGTTATTTATTGGCAAAAGTGATCTGTACATCGAAAACCAAACTGTTTCACATGTTTTCAACATTGAGCTGAAACCAGTAACAGCTAAAACAAACTTGTATTAAACTTTGTTACACTCCCTAACTCACTCTGTCCCACACACACACACACACACACGCGTGCGCGCGCGCGCACACACACACACACACCACTCTTCACGTGCGTAATGGGTCAGGCGCGCTCCTCGAGAGCTCGTGTATTTAGACTACACCTTTGTAAGAGACTGAGTAAGAGTAAAAAGTGATGAGAGTTTTGTTTATTATTATTATTTGAACGTAGACCCTCGGTCAAGTGATCTCCTGCATTCCACAAAACCAAGCCAACAACTGATCTGAGCAACGCCAAGAGACATTAACGCCACATAGCCCTCCACCACAAGCGCAAACACAGCGCAACTCTCACATCTGAGGGGACGAAACCAGGACTGGACCAGGTCTAGACCTGGACTAAACCGGGATTAAACCACCACGGGCCACTCTTTGCTGATTTCGTGCGGCTGGTTTGTGGCTGGGGCTGAGAGTACGCGGTCCGGGCGCCGCGGATCGTTTTCGTGCTCGCAGCCCCGGTGTACGCGCGGCCTCGTGCCGGTGGTGGTGCACGTGGTGCACGCGTTGCGTCCCAGGACATGGCAGTGCCGCTGAATGAGCACGAAAACATTCTGTGAACACGCAAGTCATTCAAGTCATCGTGTCTCAAGTCAAGTCAAGTCCCGAGTCCTAGACTTCCAAGTCCGAGTCAAGTCTCAAGTATTTCATTTTTTTGTCGAGTCAAGTCACAAGTCATAAAAACAGCGACTCGAGTCGACTCGAGTCCAAGTCACTAAGTCTCAAGTCCCCATGTCTGCTCTTAAGTGTTCAAAAGATCATAGCACTGTACTGTACTTCTAGTTTAGATAAAAGTTTAGATACAAGTCAAAAGTTGTGAATACTTCTTATTCTTCTAAAGATTTCCGGCAGGCTACACGCTACAGTGCGCAATGCTGCCCTCCACCGTTAAATTCTCAGAAAGAGGCCGGAGCGGCGGAGAAAGTTTAGCAAAGCTAAATCCACTTGACTATTGTCAGACAAGAGAATAGATTTAAGGGAGAAGGTTTCAATTCGCAGATCAGATAGCTCCTTGTAGAGCCGCCTCCTCTCTCTGCTGCATGAAATTATTGTGTGGCTAGTGGTTTCTGGGCTGTCACAGTTGCAGACGCCATTAGGGTCTTCCCTATTTTAAATAAACAAGCAGCTAATCCACAGTGCCCAAGTCTCAATCTTTTCAAGACCACTTAATTACAAATTGAATAATATGTGATCTGGATTTATTTCCCCATAAATAACATCAACAATAAAAGCCATGATTCTCTCTGAATTACCAGAGTGTATTGATCTCCAACTACAGCAGGAGACAGCCGAGGCTGCCCAGGGAAGCTCCCTGCTGTGACCCCTGCAGCAGCAGGGACAGTGACTCCCTCCACTGTCTTCAGGGCTTCAGCATATGTAACTTTGTACTGCTCTTTTACTGACTGTACCTTCTTGGCATTCACAAAAAGTCCCTAGAACAGGGGTCGCCAACCTTTACCACTCAAAGAGCCATTTGGACCCGTTTCACACAGTAAAGAAAACACTGGGAGCCACAAAACCCTTTTGAAATTTAAAATAAAATAACACTGCGTTTTTTGTTTTTTTTTTACCTTTGTGCCATAGAGTTATATTTTGAAAATGAACAAACTAAAATAAAATATATTTTAATTAAATACAGTGGTCCCTCGCTGTTTCGCTGATTTTTTTTTTTATCAACGCGCATTGTGTTCTGCATCCTGATTGGCTAAGGGACTGTAGACCTTTGCTGATTTGTCCGTCATTCTCCTCCATGTCTCCTGTACAGTACAGAATGTGTTCAGTTTGCCAAATGTATTTAAATGTTTGATCACGAGCAGCGTGACTCTGAAGCAGTGAGGACTGAGCGGTCTGGCATTTGGGCACATGTCAGAAGGGCCGCGGTCGTGGGTCTCACCTGGGGCCGGTTGGGCCGGTCATGCTCTGTCACGGATTTGACCACGATGAGCAGGTGCACGTGTCCGCGCGCACACTTCTCCGGGTGGTTAATGCGCATCGGGAAGTAGCGGCAGTGTTTCCGCAGAATGAACTGGTGGAACCTGGAGTCCAGGCGGCGGAACCAGTCCTGAGAGTGCACGGAACCGTTCTCACTACAACAAAACCCGCAACAGCGCAGCGGCGCCAGGCGCCTCGGTCAGAAGAACTGTGAAATACATGCATATTTATAGACGCAATATAAAGCTGACTACTTCACTGATTTAGCCTATCGCGGGTTATTTTTACAATGTAACCCCCACGATAAACGAGGGACCGCTGTACTGAGCCGCATCAGAGGGATCAAAGAGCCACATGCGGCTCTGGAGCAGCGGGTTGCCGACCCCTGTTCTAGAGCCTCTGCTCGCTACATCCATCATCCATGTGACCATATCTCTGGCAATTGAAGCACCTTACTGGGGCCTAACATAGGCCCTAACCTAGTATGATAAACACCCAATAAACGCTATATATTGTGTGTGTGTGTGTGTGTGTGTATGTGTGTATGTGTGCATGTGTGTGTGTATGTGTGTGTATGTGTGCATGTGTGTGTATGTGTGTGTATGTGTGTGTGCGTGTATGTGTGCGTGTGTGTGTGTGTATGTGTGTGTGTGCGTGTGTATGTGTGTGTATGTGTGCGTATGTGTGTACGTGCGTGCATGTGTGTGTGTGCGTGTGTGTGTATGTGTGTGTGTGTGTACGTGCGTGCATGTGTGCGTGTGTGTGTGTGTATGTGTGTGTGCGTGTGTATGTGTGTATGTGTGTGTGCGTGTGTATGTGTGCGTATGTGTGTACGTGCGTGCATGTGTGTGTGTGCGTGTGTATGTGTGCGTATGTGTATACGTGTGTATGTGTGTGCGTGTGTATGTGTGCGTATGTGTGTACGTGCGTGCATGTCTGTGTGTGTGCGTGTGTGTGTATGTGTGTGTGCGTGTATGTGTGCGTATGTATGTACATGCGTGCATGTGTGTGTGTGCGTGTGTATGTGTGCGTATGTGTATACGTGTGTATGTGTGTGCGTGTGTATGTGTGCGTATGTGTA